>CM043121.1:37215361-37815361 GCA_023701765.1 Hylyphantes graminicola
AGAAGAGACTGTGAAAAGTCCACACCTGCTTTTGGACTTTTTGGAAACTTTTAAACTATCTATAATCTGTTCTGTTTTACTAGACCAGATGGGGATTAGTCCCACCGCAGATTTTATGTTTTTTGCACTAGTCGGTATAAGTGACAGTTATTGTTATAACACTACATGTCTCTAAACGGCTAAAATAACTTATTTTGCAAAAAAATTACAACGATGATGTTCTAAGATAAACTTTCAATCAAAGTAGTAAAATCCCCAATGCTTAAAATGCATTTGTCTATAATAATATGATGTGTAACACTGACTTTAATTTACAATTTTGTCGATTAATTTGCTCCCTAAACGCTGTTCTTGTCTCTTAAGAAATAAAAATGTAAAGGATTTTTTTGTGATATAAATTATTAGGGAATGACGTCTTAAATATGTCACAGTGAAATTCTTTGATAGTTCGTTTCTTTTTTGTTGAGGAAGAGGCACAAGGAGTAATACAATTTTTTTTATTTTAAAAAGCAGTTGAAATTTTTCATTTATAATTAAGCATTTATAAATGAATAATAACGTTTAATTACTAATCGGTACTTTTGATAAGGTTTTTTATTGTCTTTTGTTGTATAAATTGTATTAAAATCATTCTTTGTAATATAAAGAAATTTAGAAAATGATGCGTAATATTATTGAATTTTCGCTGAAGAATAGTTTCATTTTTCGTTAAAAGTTTAATAAAACTTAATTCTGTGCTTGGCACTTTTCTTTCGACACATGAATTTGTATGAAGCAGTTCTAAGTAACAGATTTGGTTACAAACCTACCAGTTTTATATTTTTAAATAATAAAACTGTGTCTCTCTGATGAAAATGAACTGAATTAAAATAAATATGATATCAATAGCTGATTAAAGTTTTCCAAAAACTAAAACAACATTGAGTAACAATGTTAGATTAAGATTTAGTGTTTTAACAAAAGAAAGTATACGAATTGTTATAAGCTAGTGCGGTTTTAAAAATGCACTAGTATGTAACAATATTAAATAACACAGACAATTTGTAAGTTTCATTGTTTCAGTCATTTTAACCTTCAAATGTCGTGAATTAAGTTGCTAGTTAAAATTTTCCGGTGTCATCGTGTTGTAAATTCCAAGAAATACAATGTTCTTTAAAAAAAAATGAGTTCTTTGCTAAAGTATCCACATGCTCGTCATAGTAGGAAGAATTAAAACTTAAAAAATTTATACTAATTGCAAAAGTTTCTGATGTAACAAATGCCTGGACCTATTTAGAAAATATAATAAAAATCCTGGAAATAATCTGAAGGATTCATGCGAATCTGAAGGTTGATTGAATGTATACCATTGAATGTATAATATGCATTTATAATGTTTTTTAGGTACACCAGAAATATTTTCACTTACGGCATCGGAATCTAAAGGAGTCAGCTGTCTGTTAAGAGGAAGTACTCGAAATCCCACTAAAAAAGAAAAGGACACTATAATTAAATAAAGTTTAAAAAAAGTATATTTAGGCGTCATGTATTTCTTATGCATCTTTTAAGCATGTCATTTGTAATATTTGCACTGTATACTATTAGAAATTTAGTCGAAAAGCTACTATGGTATCTTTATCGTTTATATATGGTTTAAGTAAGTAAGGAAACGTGAAATTACTCTTAGCTACTTTTATCGACCTAGCGTTATCGTGAGCTGACGCCCTTCAGAGTAAGGACTCCACAAATTAATCGTGAACAAGTGCATTAATTGTATTTTTTAAAATAACGTTTTCCAACACTTGTACTATATTCTAACGTTATATAATGAGTGCTGTAAGTTTCAAGCACATGTGCCTTAGCAACGACAAAGTTTTAATTGAGATTTTGAGCAATAAAAATACAGAATATTTGTGTTCTATGAATGAAAAAACAGGCTTTTGTCTGTTTTTCGATATTAACCCTTTCAGTCAGTTGGGTTGATTGATAGAAAACATGAACACTGATTCCGGTCAAGGCAGGCCACAGCGGCGTGTGCGGAAGCTGAGAAATTATAGCAAGGGCGCTGTAGAATTGTGTTTACAGCAACATCTACAAAAACATCGTAGAATACTCTGTGAATATATGGCAAAAGATGCTATATATTTTATCGAAAGTAATTTGATATAAATTCATTCAGATGTTTCTTAGTAGAAATATTTTAAATATGCTTTTATTATTGAAACTAAAGCAATAAAGCCTCATTCTAATACTAATTTTATGTATTACTACAAAAATAATGCGGGTAAAGCTTAGCTCCGATTGAAAAAAATCCAAGAACTACATTTTGTTAATGAAAATGTAATGTTTGTTAATGTAAAAATAATGCGAGTAAAGCTTAGATCCGATTGATGCTAATAAAAAAAAGTAGCTTCACATTTAGTTAATGAAAAGTATTACTTACTAATCTGAATTTTTAAGTGTTCATTGAAAATGTCAAATTAGTTAGTAATGTAATGTCTATGTGAACTTAAAACTAACGTCCTTTGGGTGGTTAGGTATGGGTCCTCCCGTTTATGAACTACTGCAAGTTGTCTCGTTCCGGCTATGAAGTAACGGATACAGGTGTCTGTACGAACTTACCAGTCTGTCCAGGTTTGTAGACAGGTTTGTCCGTCTGTACAAAGGTGATGACGGAAGATCGCCGTATCCGCACTTTTTTGGCGGCGTCCACCCTGTGTCCGTCGCCAAGAGAGCCGTGGACAGACAACTTGGCTACCGTATCTGTCGAGGAAGGAGGAATTTGCATCTCTACCCACACGTTCATGTCTGAAAAAAAAACCGACGCTAAGTTATATTTAATATTAGAATAAGTACTGCTACTCAGAATAACAGTACTGTATCAATGATATTTAGTTTTATACATAGTGACAATGGAATAATGAAGCATTGGAGATCTGGGGAAGAAATCTAAAACTTCACTAGTGTCTTGCTTCACCAACTCGTGGGATACTAGTCACTTTCAGTTTTATGGAGTAAATTTTAAATTAAACTTATGGAGTCGTAATGTTACAGAAATGAAAGTAAGTTTACAGGCTAACTCTTAATTTGTAGCGTAATGTTATTCCACAAAAAAGGAAGAAGTTGGACGGTTACGTATTTTATAGTGCAACGTTACAATGCATTTACAGTGTTTCGACATTACTATGGTAGGCCGAAACTTACTACTCGCATACGGAATTCGGCTAAAAAGTTGGGTAGACCAATGTGGAGACACTACAGTTTAATATTCCGTCACGTCTGGCAAATGATCAATTCGATCCGCCAAACTTCACGATATTTGATGATTAGTACCGATTTCGGCCTATCAATTCCTACGAACAATACTTTTGTCAATCTACGCTAAACTCTACAGGTATTGAGTAGACATCTTTGAGATACTATAGCCTACTCAACTTCAAATCATCTTGGGATACCAAGCTATCCGACAGTTTAGGATTATCGGCCAAAGTCACGGCCTTCTCAACTACTAAGACCGAAGAAGCTTTCCCATACAAGTTCGGGGTCTGAAATTGGACGTATAGTTCCGAGTGACGTTGTTCCGAACACGAAGACAACCTGTTTCGAAACCAGTTCACAATCACTCGTTAACGGCTGACCAAAGTTTTAGGGTTCCGAATGCGTCCGAACTAGTCTCTCGATCTTCGGCACTGGGAACAGTGACGTCAAAATTTCCGTTCCGCTCATGTTTGTTAGAGCTTCTCTGGCCTTGCTATTGCTGTTGGCCGTGCCAAAGTAAGAAACCTATTGGTGCAACCGACTATACTTTACAGGTTCCGAACAGGTTTCAATCTCCTCTTTCAGAACAGACGACAACACCATAACAGGACGGATAGTGTGACGGCACAAAGAGCTTCTCTGGCCTCATTAGTTCAGTTTGCCGAGGTGATACTCACTGTGATGAAGGCGCACTGTGGCAGAGGAGATGAATTCTCCCGAATACCAGTCTTGAAGCTGGACGAGTAAGGCCTTGGGGTGATCGTGAGACAGCTCAAAAGCAGTGAAGGAAAAGTACTCGGTTGAGCCTGCAGTCAACGCTTTCGGACATGTTAGAATAAAGCCTCTGGAAAATAAGGAATCCAACGATTAAATCACAATCAACCCTTTCAGCCACAGTGATGTCATTTGGCATCATCATGCTTCTGTTCATAATTTAAAAAATAAAATAAGGCTGACATCTATTGGGATTAATAAAAAATATTTTCGAATTAGAAAAAGTGTGAAGAATGGAATGATGTGCTTTTTGATATCATAAATGGCTATAGATGATCAGAAATTTATTCTAAAATGATGATGTCAAATTGTCATATTGACTGAAAGGGTTAACACAGAGTTTGACAACAAATGGAACATGCAATGCCCATTTGAACATTGCTTTTGGCACAGTAGTTTTGAACAAAACAAGAATTTAGCAGTCCAAAACCCACTTTTAAATATGTTGACTTTTGTAAGGGAGGGGGGGGGGGGGGCTTCCTCTAGCTCTCTGCAAAAAAGTTACACTACATAATTTGACTTCCCACATAGCCATTCATTATCCAGTAGACATCTATAAGACGTTATTCGGAAAATCCATGATATCCATTAGAATTTGAGTTTACCATCCATAGACGTCTTATAGACATCCGTAGTTTCCGCCGAGTGATATCCATTAGGAATCTATTTGACAGCGATATTCTAGACATTACGGACGTGTTTTAGACTTTCTGGATAAATTCGTGCTATGGTGAACGTCCATTAGAGGTCATCAAACTCCATGTGCAGTCTTATGTACTTTGTGGATATCTATTAGACCAACCCTAACAACAAAACATTTCTCGACGAGATCTACAATATCTAATAAATATACCAATTCTAGTCATGTTGGATACATTTTGAATTTATGGATGTGATAGAATGCACCTAGAACAAATAGTTGAAAAATGCAAAGATAGGGGGCGCCACCAATGAATTTTTAAAATGGGTTTAAAAATTATTTTATTGTTTAAAAATTATTTTTGAGCCAGTTTTATATGTTACATTTGTCCTACTGAGCGTTTGACTTATTTTACGAATTTTTTTCACTTTCAATGCCGGGAGACGCTTCAATCGTGATTTGAACCACGGATCTTCATGTCCGTAGATCAGTGCGCTATCCGTTAAGCTACAGGGACTTGGTTGGTAAGCGCACATTTAGGTTCTTAAGGAGAAGTCATATACTTAGCAACTGGGGAGGTTTTTTTTTTTAATACTATAAAGTCCCACAAAATACTTAGATATTTCTTTGAACCAATTTATTTTAAATTGCTAGATTTTTGACATTTGTTATAAGTTCAAGTGTGTTTCTTTGCATTTTCATTATTTTATCGTATTGTTTTTTTTAAATTAAATTTTTCCCATATTTCATTATTTAAACTCATAATTCGTATTTAAAAATTATATATTCTTCCCTATAAAATTCAAAGCTTCTTAAAATCACAAATAGCGATGAAGAGTTATTTTAAAATTTACTTTTTTACGTAGTTGGTTCCTCTTATTTTGCTTTTTTTTCTTGAATTTTCTAATTTGTTTTTGGATTATTTAATATACATACTTTAAGAATCTCCCTTTTTATAAAAATGAGATACCTAAGAAAAAATTGTAATGAAAATGTAAAAAAACACTATTGATTTGTTCTTTTTTTTTTCATAAAAGATAATCGTTTGTTTTCCTTTTGCCCTTTTGATTTTAGTATTTTTTAAAATTTTCAGTTTATAAAATTCAATTACCATTCATTTCCATTTACCATAATCGGTTTTAATTATTTATTTTTTATAATTTTTTTTTATGTTTCATTTCATAAAGTTTTCAGTTTAACTCTCTAATGCATACTCTTGTCTATTGCATTCCATTATGAAGTTTTAGTTACTAATTACCCTCATAGATGACAGTAGTAAAAGTGCATTCAAAATTAAAGAGTGGATGTTATTTTTAAATCGGGTTTAC
Organism: Hylyphantes graminicola; assembly: GCA_023701765.1. Lineage (NCBI taxonomy): Eukaryota > Metazoa > Arthropoda > Arachnida > Araneae > Linyphiidae > Hylyphantes > Hylyphantes graminicola. Next base: position 37,221,341 of record CM043121.1, read on the forward strand.
GGTTTAATTTACGTTTTTTTTTTAAATTTAATCCCAAGAACAAATCCTTGGAAAATCGAAATAGGAATGTAAAAAAATAATTTTAATAAAATGATTAAAAGCTTCAATTTTATTAAAATGAAGAAAAAACTTAAATGTTATTAAAATGAAGAAAAAACTTAAATTATTTTTCTTCATTTTATTAAAATTAAATTTTAATAAAATGAAGAAAAATATTTAATTTTAATAACCTAAAAGTTTAATAAAATGAGACCTTATGAATATATATATTCTTCTTACAGTTCTTATTTTTCAATAAATAAAAATTTCATTTAATTTGAGTTGGTTAATTTTAACTTTTTCTTATTTCATCGCTTTTTTTTAAATTTAAATCTGGACACATTATTTTTTTGAAATGAAAAAAAATCTCAAGAAAAAATCTCGGGAAAATTCGGTGGGAATGTAAGAAATTAAAGAAATTTTTGTATCTTCTTTGTGAAAAATACGCTGAACTACTAAAATTTAAAATTATTTTTTAAAAAATTTTTTAAGGTTTTTAAATTTTTTAGTAAGTTATTAAATTTAAGACTTAACCTAGTTTAAAATTTTCGAATCTTAGTTTATATAGGCTTGAAGTCATATTTTGCAGTTCCATAATAAAAAAAAATACAATAGTTCACAAAAAATTCTTGATTATATTTGGATGCCTAAAAATTTACTGCGAATAAAAATGGACTATCAGAAACTACGTTAGAAAAATTATTTACAAGCAATTACATGAATGATTTTAAAGTGTTTCTTTTTAGTGTCATTTTCTCCCGATAGAGTGAGCTAAGTTTTGGGCAATTTGGCGATCGTTAAAAAGAGATATATTTGTAAATCTGGTAACAACCCCGCAAGTCTCTTTCACCCCCCCCCCCTCCCCTCTCCCCACTAATTGCCTTGGTTCCAAGAAGCCCTGTCTTCCTATTTACCTTCAAGACACGAAGAATGCCCATATGAGTATCCCCTCCCCAAACCCCCAAAGCAACTGAAAAAGATAATCAAACTTGCTTGTTCATGGGTTCGCGCGCGAAGGATTAGGCGAGGGTCGTTTTCGTAAAAGAAATGTTTTTCTTTGTCCTTAAAAATATAGTAATCACAATTTATTCAGTAGTCTGCTTTCATAAAAGGATGTGATACCTAACAAATAAAATTCTACTGATTGAGAGAGATTTGAAAGAATTTGAAGTATATATATTTAACATCACAGTTCTCTCGCTTTATTCTGGTTGCGTTATCGACAGAAAAAGTTTCATTTTTATAGTGTTACTAATGAAGATATTTTAAATATTGCGAAACTGTCCGGTTTTTTTTTATATTTGTTATGCAAAAAGGCCTGCATTAACCATCACAAAAAGTACACGACATTTTGCAGTACAAATATAAACTAATGGACTTTGGGAAGGGGTGGCAGGGTTGTATAAAGTATAACGTATTTTAATTGTTCAGTACGTCTGTCTGCCCGTCACCCATAATTTCATAGAAAGAATCGCAAGTTCACATACAATTGGGTTACATCATATTTAGGCGAAAATATCAGACAAGTCTATAACCCAAATTTCATATGAAAGTAAAAAAAAATTGAAGTAAAGGTAAAAATTTAAAAAGAATAATTGAATCTCCATTTAAGAGATTACAAGAAAAAAAATCATTTTTTTCTGTGTCCAGTGTTGCCACTTTGTCAAACGAACGAGAAACTTAATTTTAAAATGTAAATAATATATAAAAATCTATATTTATTCTTGTGCTATGAATCCAGTTTGAAAAAAAGCCATAGAGCGATATTGTGATAAGTTTCATTTTTTTTTTTTTTTTTTTTAGAAGGAGGTATGTTTTAATTGGCATTTTTAAAGTCTTGAGTGGCAACAGAAGTGCTGAATGAAAACATCTTTTTTTTCTTTCTTCGATTGGTGAATGAATGTCACATGCGAACAGAGCATCGATAGTAGGAAGGCAGGAATGAAATTTGTCACATAAAACAAGCTAATCTATATCGATAGCGAAAAATGAGTCCTAACTAAAAGGTTCCCGCATTAAACAGCCAGTCCAGTCAAAACTTTTGGAGGTACACATACTAAATTTTTGAATCTTATTCCTTTGGTACTGAAGGCACACATTTTTCGAAATTCGATCCGGAACGGGCCTTGAAACGCAATACGTGAGACGATTTTTTCTTAGGAATAGCATTGTATATTGTCGTACGCTTAAGATTAACAGCAATTTTATCTTCCACATTACGTTTATAACGTTAAAAAGCGAAAGGTTGTTATAATCGTTCAGTCCTTCCGACAGTCTGCCCGTCACCCACTTTACAGAACGAACCGCAAGTCTCACAAACAAGTGGGGTACGCCATTTTGAAGCAAAAAATCACTTTAGGCTACATTTCAAATTTCATTAGGAAAATTTGAATTAGAAGTTTATTTAAAATTTAAATAACTAAGAATTTAATCTACTTTGAAATAACATGCAAATTCCATATTTATTCCATATTTTCACTGTTGTCAATTGGGGCCCGGATGGCCGAGTGGTAAGCATCGCAGGCCAGCAGTCTGCGTGCTGTAACGGGCGCGGGTTCGATTCCCGCCTTCGCCCTGGGTGTATTTCCTATCTTTGTGACAGTAAAAAATCTTTCTGTGTCTGTCTTACTTGACGAAGACTTATAAGCGGCTCACTGAGCAAGCACACAAGTCGGAATATATATGTAAAATACCCTACCCTACCCTACCCCTGTTGTCAATTACATCAAACGTACAAGAAACTTTGTTTAAAATAAAAGTAAAACTCTTAAAAAAATCTATTTATTTTTTTAATATAATTCAATTTGGATTGTTGTAATAGCACAATAAATGTATTTTGATGGTTCATTATATATGCATGAAGAAGGATGCATAAAATTTTTTAAATTTGCATTAAAAAAAATGAAGATTCGCTTTTATTTTTAAAGCAACCTTTTCTAGAGAAAATTAATGTAAATCTCAAATTGTGGCGACTGAAAGAAATTTATTAAATATTACATCATTATTCTTTGATCTTCAAAAAAATTAGCAAACGATAAAGATTAATTATCAAATCTGCAAAAGAAGATTAAAGAAAATTATTAATTTTGGCTTATAAACGTTTGAATTAGAACTAGCTAAAGGTCCTGTTCGGCGAATTTCTCTCTGAGGTGTTGTTAGTGTGTTACCTGATGAGCGTAAATGATGTGTGGAAGCGGTGTAAGTGACAGATTCTGTAACAAACCAACTAGTTTTTGATTACGAAGGAACTTCACGCGAGCGAAAATTAAGTAGAAGTACAAATAAGCACGTAAGTTTCATACATGAGATTTCAATATGAACTGTATCATTAGATTTTTTTAATATATGAAATATTTATTACGTTTCTAATGCTGTCAAATTTAGCCAACTTTCCAGTTACTTAAATACTTACTAAAATTCCTTATCTTGAAAAAACTAGGTTCGCAACAGTAAGTGACATCAACAACCGTTTCTACATTAAATTTATATACATTGGAATCAATTTCACTAAACACAGCATCCCAGCTATAATATCAACTTCTTAAAGCCAAATCAATCATTTTCATTAATTTTCTTTCGCCAATAAAATAAATATTACTTATCGTCCCTAGACTTATTTGCAGTTATACATAAATATCTAATTATTAGTAGAACAAAAACCATAAAACTACTCCAAAATGCACTTTAAATAGGAAATGTAAATTGACAAGAAGGTTTGTAACAGAATCTGTCACTTAACCCGCTTCCACACAACAGTTGTGTTTAACAGGTAAAAAGGTGCCAAACACAGCATTAATTCTATATTAAACATTTACCCTCTAATTTCGGCTAGTTTAATTTATTTTGTTTCGAAAATTAAATAATTATTACTTAATCGGTTGCAAAAATTTATATCTCAAAGAATAAATATGTAATATGTCTCGCTTTTAAATAGAACGAAAGCATTTCATACCAACATACAAAGAATCTCGAAGTGAAATATATTTGACGTCATTTCAAACTGATCGATGCCAAAAAAAATAATTTTATGTTAATTTATTGTCTAAAAGAATTAAAGTTTCCCGAGCGATTGTTGCGATGGCAATGGTGGTTTAATTCTAATAAAAATAGCTTCCCATGCTTTTTAAACGAGCATTACATTTTGAAGATTTTTAAATGATTGAAGTACTTAGAATTCGAATTCTTTTCTGAATTTTTCAATGTATTCTCATTTTGATGAGCTGAATATTTTGACGTATCTCACTTGTCCATAGCCTTTGTTGTTTGCAACAGTGATTTAAATGACTCGAAATCGAATTGCAATGCTAATTTAATGGGAAATTCGTCGGCAAATAGAAGATTTATGTCCATCCGATCGCACAGACAGGCGGGCAAAAAGTATGAAAGTTGGTTGTCTGAGGTTATACCTTTCTAATAAAAAAATAATTTTTAAGATCGGATTGATGGAACCGATTTTAGAGGGAGTACGGACGGACATCGACAGCTTGTCAATACCTACTTTTTTTTAAAAAATTCTTCTAATTAAAAAAAAAAAGAAAAGTAGGCTAAAAAAATAATGCTGATATTAGCAGGGGTTTGCTGAATTAGTACAACTGACTGGTATAACTAACTGAAAATAATTAAATGTTTAAATTTAAACTGAATGTGTTTTGCGATTTTGTTTCCAAGGTTTTAATATCGTGTGTGTAGAAGTGGTTCTTGGTGACAACAACTGTTTTCCAAACCTACTTATTTGTTTTTTAAATGTCCGATATTAATCAAAATTATTGACAATATCGGATGCTCTGCTCTCTATAGTCTTCTACACCATATTTCTTTGCATACGCTGATCTATTTTGACTGGAAACAGTTCTACATTAATCAAAATAATATTACAAAAATCTATCAACGTAGTTTACTTCATTAACCATGTCACACCACCAATCACCAAAAATACTAATGAAATCAAATAATGAAAGCCTTAATGATCTAAGTCACATGAAACTAGCTAAGTTTTTATTATTTTTTTTTTTATTTCTACGTTTATAGCAGTGGTCGGCAACTTTTTTATTAAAATGGTCAATAAGTGTTCCTACATGCATTTCAGAATCGTTACTTGACCAGGGATCTTAATAAAGAGCTGTAATTAGCTGTATAAAAGCTTCTAAAGGAGGCTACAAATGGACAGACGAAAATGATTAAATTAACAAATATAAGAAATTTTCTTGACGTTCCGGGCCGCATCAGTTTTAACGATTTTATCTGTTGTTAAACGTTATTCTTTTTCCATAATTGAAGAAAAACAGTAAAAAGTTGTTCTAAAGATACAAATTGGAAAGAAACAAACATAAGTTTCAGTTTAAGGTTTTCAATAGAAAAAAATAGCGAAGTGTACCTTTTATAAAAAAAAAAGAAGAAAAAAAAAGGAAACATCGATTGCACTACAAATATTTCGAGAATAATATCTTCAATTGATAACTATACATTAGTTGGTTATTCGTAAGATGTTGAAAAGCATTAACAAAATATGTAAAACATTGTTTGAAGAATAAACACTTCTCTCCTTATTGAAATTAGCTCAAAAAATTTCGCAAATCATGATTCATAATTAAAAGGTATGTTGTCCATATAGAATTTTCAAAACTAAAGGACTACAAAATAAGCTGATATAGGACTTTTAACATAAAAAAGGCAACCATTGGTAGATTTATAAGAATATAATTTCCTTAATGAAATTACATGGGAAGTTTATGCAATAAAATCTTTCATATTTTGGTTTACTATAGGGTAGAAGAACATTTTTTATTTGGCTGAAAAGTGCATTAATAATAGTATTAACTTGTTACCGAAAATAAAAACACTCACATCATACACATTACACAGACCCCCTTCCCCTTGTCTTACTAGCAGCATTTCTAGGAATTGCTTGAGGGTCCAGATGGTCCCGCTGTCCAGACGCATCACGGGAGGTCGAGATAATGATTAGAACATTATCTGGTCGTCCAGATTTGCTACGTTGGGTCTTTACGCGACAGAATATTTGAACATAATTTTATTTCTAAAGTTATATAGACGACTAATTTTTTGGTTTTAAAAATTTAATGATCCCCATGTTAATTTAAAAGACAATTTTTTTGCCAGTCGGTATCATTATTGCTCTTATTCATGTAACAATATTTATAAAACTGCAATTACTATTCTCCCAACTTTTAAAATGTTCATATGTCTTAAAAAATCACCGTGTCGTAAAATCAAGTTACTTGGTTGTGTTTTATGAAAAGGATAGGGATACAGTATAAGTTTTAATTTGTTTATAGGATGTTTGAGGCTTGACACTCTTTAAGACATTCTTTTCATTCTTTCTTTTATGATTTCTAACTAGTGAACTCAGCGCGATTCATATTGAGGACGTTTTCCGAGGTTGCTTTATTTAAGCAGTCCATTCTACTTAAGTCGTGCTTAATTTATATGATACCCAGTTTAACCTTATTTAGTATCATTAAGAAGGATATTATAGGATTTTATTTAAATGGACAAACGGAGCACACTGAGAAGTAGTTTTGTAATGAGAATTTATTATTGATATCTTCTAAACATAACTAAAACTTTCAGGTGCAGCTTCATGTTAATGTTATTTTATACTAAACATTAATATAAAATAAAAAAAAATAAGTTTAAAACTGAAAAAGCTAAAAAAGTATAGATGCTGGTAAGCAAACAGAATGGGATAACCAGTAACAGGAAACAAGTATCCTTATTTTTTTTTATTTTAATGAATTATTTAATAATAAGAAGTTCCGACGCAAAGTTCCTCATTCATTCCCATAATTTTTTAAGCATCTGAATGTTCATTCTAAAAGTTATATTATAAAATCAAATAATTTAACAACTTAGTTTTCTCAGTGAAAGAAAAAAAATCGCGTCATCTTATCTAAGACATTACCAATCAATTTGACGTAGTGACCAAATATGGAGATAAGACTGACTTCCCAAATTATTTCCAAAGGCCCCGAATCTCATTGTGGCCTGCATATTATGCGTATCGATTTTAGATCTGAAAAGAATAAGTGAGTGTTTTTCAATGTTGGAAAGAACGAGAATAATGGCGTAACATTACGCGCGGTGCTTTCTTTACTTTCTTCGGTATCATTAAGGAACAAAATGAATATGTGATTTTTTTTTATTCAGTATGCTTAATTCATTGGATATATCTAGGGAGTTTTAACAAAAGTTGAATATGGTTTTGTATATTCATCCTAGTCTTTTTCTTATTTTAAAGCTTTAATGTTTGTGAATTGTACCATAATAGTAAGTATTAAAGAGTGAATTTGTAGATATTTATTTTATTATTTGAGTCCTGACTTTCTGACGTTGTATAATTAATATTTGTTGTTCAATATAACTGGGACTGCTTTTAATTTGAGACCGAATATTTAACGTTCGTAAGATTCTATAAAATATATATTGCATTGGAACTTGACATTGCCTTTATTGTTCTAAGCAAGTTTCACAGTAGTTCTAGTACAGTGCGACATCAACCAACCAAAACTCAGAAGAACATGCAACAAAAAGGTCAAAGAGTTAGTTACTTTTTTAGGTTTGGTTTGGTTTGAATAATCGTTGCACTAGAGCTACACAAGGGCTATTGGCGACGGGCGTCGTATTTTAGAACCACAGTCAGGTGACGAGCCAACACCTGAATAGGCACCCAACGCAACCGTTAATTACTTTTTTTAGCGGTTTCTAAACCAATATCGCCATATGTTAAGTGGTTTTATTTACTCTGACATTTAACTTGACATAAATATAATTGCAGAAAGGCAGTAGGATGAAAGTATACAAATGAGAGTCACTTTAGTTTTGCTTAACGAGAACACAAGCACAGTCGTCAACCTTGACAAATTGACTCACCAAAATCTGATGCATCCCATTGGTCTAAAAGGTTTTGAATGGTACTGAATCGACATCATCGATGAGTGGAAACATTTGTCGAACCTACTATGTACTGTTAAATAGTTTTGTGGAAGATTGCACCTGAATACAAGAACTTTCCAGCTGTCATCAAAATGTTGAGAGCGAATTTACTAATTTTGTTGCAAAATCATAACTTTAATACACAGAAAAAGGGTAAATCAACGCCCCAAATACTGATGTAAGCTAGAAAGTTCCAAGATTTCGCTCCAATCTTAATCTAAATTTTTAAATACACTGCTCAAAACAATTTGGGGAGCGCATGGTTTAAACCCTTTCACCCCCAATGATTCCATTTGGAATCATCAGATTGCTATTTTCTTCTCACTAAGTTAAGTTCGCACTTATTTATCGTTAGATGGAAGAATCATGTCTTTTGAAAAATTAAATAATCTTTGTTATATAGGGGAGAGCAGGGGAATCCCGCCACCTCGGGTAATGCCGCCACCCCTTGTATCTCGCCAGCGATGTGTGTGGGAGGGGGGCTGTGAGCGCTGACCTGTAGCAGGAAACAAATTAATTTGTAGTATAGAAGCAAATGGCCGTGCAGTGAGTTGGTGTAAAGTTATTTAAAAAAAATACGGTTTTTAGTGATTTTCATCTAATCTTGAGCCTTCTGAAATTAAGCGATATGTGACTGCTATCTCTAAGTTAGATAAATCAGTTATATATCATTTAAAAGAGTAATTATTTGGCTATTTTATCGCGTCGTTAGTTTGGACGCTAGGCTAACTACCTTTCCTTAAACAACCGTCTAAGCCATTTTGTCTTACTGGGGTAATGCCACCACATCACTCTGGGGTTATGCCGCCACATGCAAAAGGATGGTGGCATAATCCGTAAAATAGAAATTTCATATATTAGCCCTACAACCTATTAGTTTTCGTTAGAGATGCCACGTATCCGAAAAAGAATAACTGAACTGGTCAAAGAGACCAACGAAGCTTTAAAAAAACCTGCATAGTTAGTTGCACACAGAAAGTTAATAAAGAACTGTACCCTGTACAATTTACCATTCCAAAGTTAATTGAAACTATTTTAGTTCTATATGTATTGCTTTATTATGTAGTTTTCCATTATTTATAGATTATTTGCTTTGTTTATTGATGTGGCGGCATAACCCCAGTGGTGTGGCGGCATTACCCCAGATACCGGGGTAATCCCGCCACTGTGCGAGCTTTAGAAAAATACAATTTTATTCAGTTTCTATTAAAAATTTAAATTTTAAAAAATCACTGCAAGATAGGTTATGAACTGTAGTATGCTATAATCATTACAATTTACATTAATTGCAACACAATTCTGCATGAAAATTCAACTTCCCTTAAGGTGGCGCCATTCCCCTTCTCTCCCCTACGTAATTGAATGGAAACATGAAAAACATGGCGAAATAAAATTCGAAAAACATTTATGAAACAAATTGACCTATAATTCTTCACGTTTGCATTCTTATATGTTTAAAAATTGATTTCAATATTTTTTTTAACAAATAAAGTTTTGAAAAAAAAATTGTAAAATTTATTTAAAAGTTATTACTCCAATTCCCCCTCTCCCTCTTAAATTTCTGTTAAAAAATTAAGATTTTTTTCCTTTTTTTATTACTTCATTTTGGAAGCATAATGAATCTATTTCCCAAATTTTAGATTTTTGGAATAGAAAAATAAAAAGTTGAAACTGAAAGACGTAACAAAAGTACGCAAGTTGAGCAGTGTATACAGTTGTGAAAACTTTTAAAGCTTCGCTATTGAATTGACTACTATCAACAAGGAAGTGAGACAACTTAACAAGCCATGGGGAGAGATTAAGACCTTTGCTGCCAACAGGGCGAGGTGGTGGACCATGACGGAGGCCTTATGCCCCATGTTGGAGTGAAAGAGGTATAAGTAAGTAATTAAGTAAGTAATTGATATGACTCCGTGGTGAATGAGTAAGCGGGGCCTTCCTCACCGGTCATGATGTTCTTGTTGATGATCTGCACGTGCTTGTCCCTGTCGGGCCGGGTGTGCTCGTGCCAGAAGCCGACCACGTGGCCCAGCTCGTGGACCACGATGCCGAACTTGTCGCAGTTCTTGCCGATCGAGATGGCCTGGGGCCCGTTGCCGCGCTTCCCCACGAACGAACAGCACCTGTAGACACGGAGAAACAGCACATAATTAACTAATTTAATTAGTTTTTTATAGTTAAGAAAATTAATTAAATTACATAAAGAAATTAAAAATTATCGTAAGCAAGGATATTTCTTTGTTAATTTTGTCTGAAGAAATCAGACGTTTTCAAAAATGTATAAACATGCTTAAAGTGAAGCTTTAAACGAAATCGTGCGTAAATCATTTGAGGAATAAGTAAATTGACTGAAGTGTAAACTTAATCTTACTGCATGAGAAAAAAATATTATTTTAATTTATATTTCAGGTGCAAGTTTGGTTAATTGTTGTTCGCCTTGGCGAGAGATTTTTGTCAGATCTTGATAAGGAATTTGACTGCTAAACATCGTCGGTCGGAACACTTGCAGAATTTTTACCGTTATGTCCGTAATAAAATAGATGTCTCGTTATAAGAGCAGTTTCTTCAGCGCAAATAGTACAGTCTACTTCCTACTATTCATTCCTTCATTAGTTTATACGTCTATCCCTAAAAAGTTACTTTTTATCATCCTGTGCAAACCCCCCCCCCCCTCTAATTTATCAATTTTTTTTTTATTAAGTCAGGCTTTTAAGAAACCAGTGTGCAAAAGTAGCTTTTAAGTACAGGTGTAAAGATAGTTTTGCAGTTAGAATGCTTTTAACAAACATAAAAGCTTTATTAAATATTCGAAATTTTTTTTTATTGTCCATGTCCAGTCACAACATTCAGGGGTCGACAATTTTTACAGATAAATCTTGCCTTATCTTGCAACCACATTTATACAGAAAGGTAATTTTGATGTAAATAATCTCTACTACAGGTAAATTATATGAACTAAAACGTTATTATAGAAAGTTTTGCCATTCCAACTAAGATAAACAATAAGAAATTAATTCATAGTTTATTTTGAAAAATGAGTTTTCTATAAAATTATTATAGTGCCAGTATAATTATAAATGCAGTTACTTTTTCAATTAATCAACTTTTAACTAAAGATTAATCCATTCAGGTTACCTTATTTTCATCACTGACGTAGTTAATCAAACTTTGGTGCAAGTTTATAAGTATTAACGTAATTAGCAAGAATGATAGTAAAAGTTTATTTTGTGACGTTTTTTCGCAGCAACGATTACAGCCCTACTTAACAAGCGCAGGAACATAAAAATTTTACCCTATGTGATATTCATTCATTTTTAATAGCCCATTTATTTAAGACTTATTAATTATATTTTGAAGAATTTATGGTTATAAGTAGCAAAAAAATAAGGTATTCACTAAGAGAACCGAAACTTTCCCAAAACTATCTGGAAAAATTATTTGGAAAAATATTGGTTCACTCTGAATAAAAATTAATGGATTTTCTCAGAATCGAAAAAATTTCAGTTAATGGAAATTAATGGATTACAAATGCAAATGATGGCTTCGTATAAGGCTTTTAACTTTGAAGCTTAATATATTAAATTAGCTTTTAATATCCAATTAAGAACAGCAATAATCAGGACATAAAAAAGTTAGTAGGTGAAATTAATTTAAATTATTTATAAGAGTTTTAACAATATCTTTGAAATTAAAATTGTAATTAACATTCTCAATTTTGAGAAAAAAAAGTTTTGAGTTATGTCAATTGAATAATTGCAGCATATAAATAATTTTTAGATGGTTTCCAGAGTAAAACAATCGACCAACATTCTAAAATTTTATTATTTAATAAGAAAAGTATTGATATGATATTGAAATAAGCGTCAAACATTAATTTTTAAACAATGGTTTTCTTATTTAAGTTAATCGGTTTCTAAAATTATCACTCTTAAAACAAAAGAGTGAAATCCACTATTATAGGAGAAGTGCGGGCCCGGATGGCCGAGTGGTAAACATCGCAGGCCAGCAGTCTGCGTGCTGTAACGGTCGAGGGTTCGATTCCCGCCTTCGCCCTGGGTGTATTTCCTCTCTTTGTGACAGTAAAAAAATCTTTCTGTGTCTGTCTTACTTGACGAAGACTTATAAGCGGCTCACTGAGCAAGCACACAAGTAGGAATATATATGTAAAATACCCTACCCTACCCCCTATAGGAGAAGTGCATTTTCGACACTGGAAAGGAGTGAAAATTAATTCCTAAATCGCTCGTTATCGCCCAATATCGCCCCTAATCGCCTTAAAATCGCTCATTCGTTGTTAAGATTGTTGGGGGTTTAACAAAACAAAAGAGTCAAATCCACTCCTATAGAAAAAGTGCATTTTCGACACGGAAAGGAATAAAAATTAAATCGGCCTGAGTTAAAATCGCTCCTTTGTTTTAAGAGTGTAAATTTCAATGCGTAATTGGCTGTATTAAAGCTCCACATTAGGGCTATAAATATACAGCCGAAAAATATAGACTTAACTGATTAATTAAAAAGTTTTAACATAATCGGAATAACTGATGGGGGGGGGGGGAATGGAATCATAAAAAATAAACTCGTCACTTGACCAGGGTTCTACATTACGAGGCGTAATTGGCTGTGTTGGCCGTAATTGGTCATAATCGGCTACGCCTCGTAATTTAGAGCCCTGGTCAAGGGACAAGTTTATTTTTTATGATTCATAAAAAAAACTCGTCTCTTGACCAGGGTTCTAAATTACGAAGCGTAATTGGCTGTGTTGGCCGTAATTGGCCATAATTGACTACGCCTCGTAATTTAGAATTTTTAAAATTAGAATTTGGAAGATTTTTTTTATTTCATTATCCCCCCCCCCCCCCTTCTTGATTAGTAAGTGTCTCAATTTTTGTTGCATTCGGGTTATTCATTCAAGCTACAGACCACTCCGAGTAGCGAGCGTTATTTTATAACCACCCTGTACATATAACTGTCTTTTAGTTACATTTATACTAAAAAGCCGCCCCAGTGGCGCAATCGTTAGGACTCTGGCCTTTGGAGCTGCTGGGGTCGGGTTCGAATCCCGGTCAGGCATGGATGTTTGTGACCGTCAATAAATGTTGTTATTTGTTTGTGTGTTCATTTCTTTGTGACTGTAAAAATTCTTTCTGCGTCTGTCCCACTTGACGAAAGCTTATAAGCGGTTCTCTGAACAAGCACACAAGCTGGAATATATCTGTACCATACCATACTAAAAAAGCCAATCTTATAATAATAAGCAGAAACACTGATGATATTCTCATCATTTTTTCCTTAAAAGCCCTCTAAAGTAAAAGATAGTAAAGTAATCCTAATTCCTCCCATCAGCAATTCAGAAAAAATTCCACAACTAATATATATACTCAAGACATGTATTTCGATGTCTGCTTACTCAGAACAAGAATGTCTCTGTGTCATTATCTTCCAAACATACAAAAAAAAAACATTATCTAGACAAGTAAAGATGGTCAGATGCTCCTTTTTTCATCAATATATTTCTCCTCCAAGAAATATCTTGCTGATAAATCGCAACCGAAAGAAAGAATTGTAAGAGGGTGTCCACTTAAATCCGAGCATCCCGAAACAACTTCTTGAGCTACCTCCTTAGTCGGAGTAGCAGATTGGAGGTAGACTTTTTAGGAGGGCTTTTTTTCAAGTAAAATGTTGAGAATTTTTGTTATTAACTTTTGGAGTGTGTAATCGAGGTAATATCTAAATATACTAAGCAATTGCTCAGGTAGAACAACAATTTTGGCCAATGTCGCATGAGTATCTGCCAAACTTGGAGAATATTGGATGAAATCGATAATTTTCTTCCGATTTTAACCATATTACCCCGTTCTATGAGGGTTCATTCCGGAAATTACAAAAAATGCAATACTTTATTTTACTGCAATCTTATAGTGTTTTGCAAGTGTAAAAGTCAAATATTATGTTTCGCAATATTTTTCAAAAAATAATTTTGTATTGTAATTTTTTAAAAATAATATTCAAACCAATATTGCACCCCAATATTGCCCAGGGTCAGTAAAAAGTAGTCCATTAGAAATTGGGCGATGCATATGAGCCGAGATTGGTCTGCTGTGCTACCAGAGTGAGAAATACACAAAATTATATTTTATCAAACGAAGAGCCAAGGTCCGTTTACCTTAACTGAACTGGCCCAAACTATTTGCAACTTCATCGCTACTAATTTTTTTAATGTTCTTATGGAATCCATTAGAGATGGACGTCGTGGTTCTGAGAAATCTTCTCAGTTTCATAAGAATCGATACACTTATTGTTGCATCGTTTGCAGGAGGCCAGAATAAAAAATTGTCTTAAACAATAATAATAAATCTTAGCTATTCTATTTCATAAAGTTATCCATGAGATTTGATTTTTGGTTTTGTGGTTTGAATTATCGTCGCACTAGAGCTACACGAGGGCTATTGGCGACGGGCATCGTATTTTAGAACCACAGTCAGGTGAAGAGCCCACACCTGAATAGACACCCAACGCAACCGTTAAGGGCGACATCGTACGCAGCGTTAGGACTTTGAAGGATATTTAACGTGCACTCCCTTACACGGGCTATTATTCGTCGGACAATTTTGGCTGCACGGGCCGTTTATAGGTCGGCAGCTATTTTGGCGATGCCCGGACCCGAACCTGGGACCTTTCGCATGCTAAGCGAGTGCTTAACCGACTGGGCTCCCCAGCCCTCCCATGAGATTTGATTAATGATAACTTACCCGCACGGTCTCTCTGTGAAGACGATGTAGTTGGGATGCTCCTCTTTTTCCACAAACTGGACGCATGTGTAGTTTTCCCAGTGCCGCATCGCCTGCTTGAACAGGGCGCGATGGTCGCCTGCAGAAAACGTCTTAATAAATACTAAAATCTAGTAAGCCGCTAATAACTAACTAACACAAAGTCATTCCTTTTACTGTAAATTTTTCCTAGTTTTCTCAAATTATTTCAAATTTAAAATGGAAATTTAATCAAATTTCCGTTACTTGACGAGTTATAACTAATTTTGAAGGGAGCGCTTCATGCGCATGCGCATTTCAGAAATTTTTTTGTCAATTCACGGAAATATTCATGCAGAAAAAACTCATAAAATAATAAATACCCCTCAATAAAAAGATTTTTCAGAAACCTTAAGCCTTAGAATTAGAATTAGGATTAAAAAACTATCCAAAAATATTTTTAAAAAATAAATGGAATCATATTATTAACCTAATTTAAAGTAAACTCTAAACATATTTTCAAAAAAAAAAAACTATTGAAATTTTTTTTAAAAAAAGTATTCTGGTGTATAAACAACTAGTAGTTACTTACGTTGTTCAATAATGTCAAACCCGTTAATTATTTTTTTTCTAATTCCAATCTTAACATTTAATATTGCAACCTAATTTTAATATTAAATTCTTCTATTAATATTTTAATCTTTAATAATTAATATTTAATCTTTAATAATTAATATTTAATCTTGAATCTTTACTATTTAATCTTAAATTAATGAAAATGTTTTTATATACATGATAAATGTGCGGGTTCTTTCGCGTTGGTTTACAAGACTTGCTTTCTGGTTGTTTGAATTTTATTCAACGACAAATATTATAGAAAGTTTTAGTGGCAGCGATATACTCAAATTGTAGAAAACAATATTATTAAAAGTATTACAAGCGCATCATAACTTTTTCCACACTCACAATCGATATTTAATCTTCATCATATAATAACGTTATATTCATTATAACGCAAACATAAATATAAATTTTTTATGTGAATGTGCAGTTTAGAAAATTCAATTTTGTTTCGAACATTAATTTGAAATTAAATCCATTTAGTTTCGAACATTAATTGGAAATTAAATCATGTCTTCTTCAATTAGTTTGCTGGCGAGTGAAAGCACAGAACTTGCTCCTTCCGAAAGTTCTCAAAGCTCTCATTCTTTGGCGAACACTTTCTCTGAGCATTTGCCCAAAGACCATTTCATAGATGGAACTTTATATTTTATGCCGATAGCTGAAAGCCATCAATGTAGTCTTATCGCGAAGCCTTGGCGAGGAACTAGTAGTGTTAAAAATACTTTAGTCGTCCCGTTTTCGATCTGCAATCCAGACATGAACAATCTTTACTATTTCTGGTTCAAGACTTCCTATAGCAAAGTAGTGTCACTCTTCCCGAAGAAAGGTGTCATAGAGAAGGGCGGTGAGGTTAGTTCAATTTAATAAATATTTGGTTTGCTGTTGGGTTAACCCAAAGAATCGTGGCCGGCAATTTTACGCCAAATCTGGTGAGCCAGACAAATTGGTATTGTGGCAACTTTTGGCGAAATTGGTATATAATTCTGAAGTTTTTTCTACTAATCTTGAATAAATTATATGCTTAACGATTTTATAATTATTTACTTTTTTAAAATCAATTCTTCGGCATTTTAACGTTCTACGTTTTTTATAAATCTGGTCTACAATGTACTTAATTCTTCCTTTTACGTAAAAGTTTATTTACTTGGTCGGTCATTTTGTTTGTTGTCATTTCGACTTGGCGAGATTTTTGAAAAGTAGCCAAATCCGGCCACTATTCTTAGGTTAACCTCCTGTTGAAATGTATCGTAATTTAATGTTACCTCTTGGCGAAATCGTAGAAATAGTGCCAAAAGTCAGAATTGTCCAAATGGAACAAGTTGCTGGATTTGGCGAATTATCACGTACTAATTTCTATTCCACCAGAGGGATCCCCAAACTGCAGTTTAATTCAATTCCCTGCTTGAAAACCTTCTTTTACTGTCTTCAAGCAAATTTGTAAATATCTGCTCTATTAAGTCAAATAAAGTCGTTTTTACATCCTTATTCAAATAAGATTGTTAGTGATTTTTGGACGAGTAAGTTATTTATCATCACTAGATTTAAATATTTTGAATTAAAAAAAACACCTGTAATTTATTTATGTGCCGGTTCATTCATTGGCGTCTTTTGGCGATAGTAAGTAAATAACTTAGAGTTGCAATTCTTAAAAATTTGTATTACAGTTGAACTGGTATGTTAATGTTACCCAAGTTTGTACATTCGAAGTTAGGTAACACAATATAATTTTAATCACCAAATAGAAAATATCCTATGTACCACAGCTCCACCAAACTTTCAATAGATCCTTTCTTTAAACATAGAGTGATTATCATAGAAACGTTTCAATTTAAGTGTCGAAAAACGAATTCATTTAAATAACAAAAATGTGAAAAGAAATATGCAAATGTAATAAACTAATGCAAGCAATTACATGATAAGGCAATTAAATTATCTTTTAGGCTTAAGTACGAAGTTTGGAATAAAATTTAAGTGTAGAATATGATTCAAAGTTTTCATCATCTCATTCTTCTCGTTTGCCAATACCATTAAGCCGTTTTTTATTAAATAAAAATATTAATTTTAAAATTTGTTTTTCGTGTACCTTAATTTGTTTTTTTATAAATTATTCAGGACAATGGTCGTCATTTGTCTTATATTTTGTTTATTAGACGAACTTAAACTTTGAGTAACAAACAAAAAAAGCCCTATATTTTAGCAACTGAGACAATTGAGTTCAAACAACATTTACCAAAACTGTAATATTTATTTTTTACACATTTCAATTAGGGCAATCATAAACCAAAAAAAGTAATAAAAACAATTAACAAAACAACTTTATCCTAAAAATCAAATTTAGGCAGCACTATATTTGCCAATCTAGCTAAACATTTTCTCCCGATAAAATTCCCAAAACCACTTAACACTGGAACTAAATTCCATTGTCAAAACAATACGAAACTAAACCCTCCCTAAACCATCGGAATTTCGACGCATGCTTTGAAGATGGGTCAATTAAAAGAGTACGCAATTGATTTCACAGAGAAAGCCGAGATACTCTCAGAGATTAGAGCCAGAAATAGCAATGTAAAAGGTTTTCATTATTTTCTATTTTCCCTATTCCGACTTTTAGATGGGGGGAGTTTGAAAGGTTTTTTTTTGTTTGTATGTTATCTGCTGTGGTGTTTTTTGGGGAGTGGATAATTAGATTGGAATCTGATTGCGTTAGGAAAAGTATGGAGATTAGAGTTAAATAAAGAGGCTTGACTCGAAAAATATTGAAGCTTTTTGAAAGTTTCCGGAATGATATTGAGGATAGGATGAAACAAAAGAAGTCATTTCTCAACGGGAGTTAAAATCCGAAATGCAATTTTTAATCTTTAAAAAAAGTGGTTAAAAATAGTATTTTAGCAGGTTATGGGTTGTAGCAAGATCATATTTTTCCTCCAAAGGGGCTGCAATTTTGGCGGTCAAGCCTTTGCAGACTCGGCATATTCCCCAGAACTGAGAGCCATTTTTGTGGCACCATCTAGGCGACTCTCACTACCAATTCTGACTCCCAGATTACAATGAATCTGAGCTCTCTGTGGATGTTAAAGTATGCCGAGATTTAATTCTGCCGAGAGAACCCAGGCCAAATGGGCACACCAGGGATCTTTTACATGCCACATAATCATATGACATGCGTGCCCTTGATTTTCCCTGAACGATAATTATAGAATGTGATATAACCACTCGCTGGTAAGAAAAATCAATAGTTTTTGATTTTTGAAGATAGATCAGTCGTTTTCTGCATTTGCTATTTGAACAAGCAGCATCTCTAATTTATTCTAACCTCGCAGAGAAGAAGGTTAATGGGGCTTGAATAAGTTGCTTATCGTTATTTTAATTTTTGTCAGTGTGTTTTTCGAGCAGTTCAATTGAAAGACGTCGGTCAAAAGAGTAAATAGCCACTTTCACAAAAACCTGTATGCTACAAGGCATTAAATTGTATACAAAAAGGGTTCATAATAAGAACTTGAGGAACTACTATTCTATCTCTAAAATAGATTAAATAGGAAATAAATTTAATAAATTTTGCTGGTTTTATATAATGTTGGTCTGTGTATAGAATGAGTATTTAGTACTTTTTCATTTCGTGGGGGCAAAATGGAATCTATGATGATATACTGAATTTTTTGTCAAAAAAAATTAGTATATACAGTTAAAGAACCACAGTGTACACAGTTAAAAGTTACTATTTGGCAATATTCCGTTATGGTTGTGCACTGTTAGCTACTTTATCATTTGCGCCCACGAAATCGAAAATTACTACCGAGAATTGTACTCTTGTTGAAAATAAATGTTTGGTAAACATCATTTTGTTTTATTTCAGGCATTAATCTATGCAATCCTATTCCCGAAGACGCCACTTTCGAAAACCATTGACATCGATGTGTACGCTACGAGATGCGCATCTAAATTGCATTACACGCCATCATCGCCGAAGGAGTTACACACATCACTTAGATTACATCTCACCATAGAAAACTGTTCGGTTCTTGAAAAGACACATTCAGTTTCTCCTAAGAGTGAAACATTTAACTTGAGTGTTGTCGTTCGTAAGTTTTCCTTTTTAAAAGCAGTTTCATGGAAAACGTACATCAATACGGTACTTTTCTTTGTACTTTCGTTTTATTTGTTACAATAAACTTAAATTTCTTGTGTACTATGTAATTTTTGTAAAAACAGCAATACTGCAGTCATCCATTATCGCCAAGATAAATAGACAATAAGATTCAGATGTTGCCCGTCAAAAACCAATGCTAACCATGTTTAGCCATTGATCGGTATTTCAATAGGCTCAAACAGACACAAAACTGGTTTTTGGCAAACTATTTGATGCTTTTGTTTGTTTTTTAGGGTAAGTAAGCTGTGAAAACCTAGCTAAGAACATTTCAAATAGGGTCAAGTGGGGTAAGTGTGATAGGGTTTCTGCATTTTTCATTAAAAAAATTCGTTCTCTGCTTCAAGTAAATTATAAATCCTAAAATTGGTAGTGAATTATTATAAGAAACATACATATGTAGAAAAAAATTTATATGTTTGAATTCCAATTTTAAGTGTACAAAATTTGCATTTCAAAATCCATTTCTGTATATCACACTTACCCCACATAGGGAAAATAATGTTATAAAATAGCATATTCAAAAGCTCAAAACTTTCTTTAAACAAAAAATAAGGTCAATATTTCTTTTTAGTTTAATTATAAGTGGTCTAATGTTACATATTGCAAACTTTCAGATTTTTAGAATGATTTCCAAAGTTACAAGAGTTGTTTATCACACTTACCCCCAATCACACTAACCCCACTTGACCCTAATATATAAATTACAAATTAAATAATTTATTTAAAAAAACATAATCTTATATTAATTCGGATTTCGTGCAACTGTCTACAGCAAGTCATAATAACTGAAGAGTACAAGGGAAAAAACACTTGATTTCGTAGAAGCCTTTCCTCAATAGGTCTCTTTTGCAATGATAGCGAGAAATCGCCTAAACTGGTATAAAGAACCCGGTTACTCGCTTTGTTTTTCTTTTGCGGCAACACTGATTCACACCAGAGATCAGAGGTCACGAGTAACACGTTTGTACCGCGGACGAAGAACCGAGAGAAAAACCGTTTTCCTGTCGCCAATGTCCGCCAAGCAGACACATAAGGTAAGACTCCGAACAAATCAAGTGGTTCTTCCCGTGTACTCTTCAACTGTGTCTCAATGATTGAAATAAGAAGTGTAGTTATTGGGCTTGAATCTCATGGGCTATGGGGCTATCACATCAATTTGAACATCTTCAGAGGGCATCACTTTTTTTAACCCTCTGAGAGCCAAGCAAATTTGCTGAAATTTAAACTTGTTTTCACTACAGGAGTTTAAATGATAAATCATTAACTAAAAATTTAATTTCTTAAATTTTTTTCAAAATATATATAGTAGATGGTTAAAAATATGCCCTCCATGTTTTAAATTTTAAAATTCAACAAAGTTTTTAAATTTATAATTTTCAAAAACTTATATGTACAGGTGAAAAATCTGACAATAAGGTATGGCTTTACGCGTCTGTATCAATCAGAGGGTTAAGGCCAAGCGCATCTCCATCTTGTTATGCCAAAATTCGCCAAATAAAGCCACCGGCCCCTATATCACAACTGTACCTATATACCGGGTGAGGCAAATTAAAGTGGCCTCAATGTGGAGATAAGAAATACGACAGAAATGTTGCCAAGTAAAAAAATAAAAATTAAAAAAACAGGTTTGCTAACTGAGGTATTTATTGCTTCAATATTAAGCCCAAACAAACGCTTGGCGTTTAATTTGCCGGCAACTACGCTATGATTTGAGAAGCTAGTTGAAATGAAATATAGACAAGGTTTTAGAGCTGATAAAAAAAAGTTCCCACTATTGATTGTTTCGATCGTTATTTATCCTAGAGAATCGGACCTTTTTGTTTTGTTAATACCAAACATTCTATATTGATTGCAATACACAAAATTTGCATTATAGTACATCTTCATACAATACGAACTAAAATCTGAACTAGCCACTAGTCTATGAGTAGCTCTAACGTGAAGCTAATCCGATCCAACCAAAGCAAAAACAGGTTTCAGGTGGCTTCAAGAGTTTTTCTCGCCAAGCATTTCAACGTATTCCTATCTCTAGACTGGGGCCACTTTTTATTGCCTCACCATGTATAAGCACTTACCACTGAAATTGGACTCGATGTCGTATGGAATGACCGCCCTGTCCCACAATCTCTCTGGTCTTGCTGTGGCCGCTCGTTTGGGTCGGTTGGTGAGGATGGATTCTTTCCGCCGGTTCTTGCCACCATGTCGGAAACGTTTTTTGGACCTGTGGGAATAGAAAATTCAATCAGGTTACTTGATGTAATGGGTAATGTTATCGATACTGGCTGCCTATTTCGAGCCTCCGTCAGGAGCTTTAACACAGCCAATAACGTCTAGTAATTTCGAACCCTGGTCAAGTGACGAGATCGACACCTGAGCGGGCACCCAACGGAAACTTCGAGCGACATCGTACGCTGACGCCGTCGGGACTTTGGACTCCACAGATTTAACGAGCACGTCTGTCCCAGTGTACTCGGGCCCATCCGTCACGAATTGGATTTTTTCTACTCTTTCCAGTACAGATATCCGATTTATAGGATGACTGGTAGTAAGTGGGATTCGAGCCTGAGAAGGTTGAATCCTGAGGCTCATGCCTTAACCACTCGCCACGGAGAGGTCTTCAATCAGGTAAGTCTTGATGTAATGGGTAATGCTATCGATACCGTCTGCCTATTTCTAGAAGCCTTTAGAAGCTTTAACACAGCTAATAACGCTTCGTAATTTAGAACCTTGGTCAAGTGACAAAATCGACACCTGAGCGGGCACCCAATGGAACTTCGAGCGACGTCGTACACTAAAGCCGTCGAGTCTTTCGACTCCACTTATTTAACGGAGTAAGTATATCGCAGTGTACTCGGGCACCTCTGTGAATTTTAGAGGATTTTTTTCCACCAGCACGAATACGTCTATAGTATGGGCTAGGATAAGGACAGAACCAAGAACCTCCTCGGTGTGAGGCTCGTCGCTTACCTCTCGGCCACTGGGGGGCTTGATGTTGAGAATGTGATAACTTAAATATTAAGTTTGTAAATGATTCTGTGGACGAGTGGTTAAGACATTTGACTTATAATGTACTTTGACTTTTGGCTGTACTTTTATCAAAGGAAGAAAAGCACAGAACGAGACCCACTCACAATCCAATCATCTTATAAATGAATTTGCGCCGGTAATAAAAAACCCCCTCAATTTATGAAGGAGATCCCCAAGTGCACTTTTGCAGTACGAGCTTGATAAATCTGTAGAGTCCTAAATTCATAGGATTTTGCTTTGAAATCTCTCAGAGATCTGCTAGATGTCATTTAAGGTTGATCGTGAATGCAAATTAGAGGTCGTATAACTGCGCTAAAGTTCTGCTTTTATCATGCAATCTGACTTCCTTGCTCCCCCCCCCCCCCCAATCAAAAGAAACTTACATATATTATATTCCAACTTTACTTTGTGCTTTTGCAGCATAAAATTGCACATGTGTACATGTTTACCTTTTCTCAGTTCTGATAACATTTGAATTTTTAACTTTTAATTTCGATGCAAATTTTTAATTTAAAAAATATTATTTTAGGGAACTTTTGGCTAAATGCTTGATAAAAGTATAAATACTGCTTTCGAAATACATTATTTTTCAAAGCCAAACAAAGCATTAGTTTGTTTTCAAATGCACAAAAAGTGTACCCACTTTCATTATACAATTAGAAGTTCCTGATATACTAATAAATTTGATAAAAACAAAAATAAATTTTTAACTGAGGAAATGTATATGATATATAGTCATTTCGGTAAATCAATCGCATAGTTTTAATAAACTGAGGATATCCTTTGTTTTTAGTACAGATCTGAGCACTATTCATATGTGAGTCACGAACATTTTAATTTCAGTCCGATCTCAATCAGATGCAAATTTCCATTCCTTCAAAAACAATTAAATTCCATAATGAATGATAAGTTGGGAAAATAACTTATCGAAATCTGGGATACAGATTGTTTGTTAACCCAAACCCCGTATGTCGTTAATTTGGTAATAGTCAATTTCGATTTTTTAATAAGAATAACTTGTATTAGGGTAAGGTGGGGTAAGTGGGCCATTGGGGCAAGTGGGCCACCCCCCTTGGCATTTTCCGAATTATGGACGTAAAAAAAATCTGTTACAATATTTTTACGTATTTACCCCAATAGATGCAGGAAACATTATGGCATCATTTTCATTTAAGTATGTGACGAGATACAATCCTTTTTGTGAAAATTTTTAAAATTGCATCTTTTCGTAATTCACGTCATCATACTATTTTTTTATTTATTTCCAAACGGTTCATGATGCAAAACAAAATGTTATATATTTTGAAAGTGTATAAAACATAGTATCTTTTTGTAGTGTCATGTACTTGTGATGTTAATAAGGTTAAAAGAAAATTGGGGTGGCCCAGTTGCCCCGCGTTTGGGGTAAGTGGGCCACCACAATGGCGGGGTAAGTGGGCCAGGGGTGGCCCACTTGCCCCAACGCTTTAATATACTTAAAAAAAGTCATATTCACTGATTCATAGGGTTAGTCATATTCACTATTCATAGGCCTATTCACTGACATAGGCCAGTTTAAAATCTGTAGCCCTAACATTTTTTTACACTACATGCAAAAATGACAAGATGAAAATTAACGTATTTTTTCTTGTAGTAAGCTTGCATGCCAGAAAAAGTTGCTATGGGGGAACTATTAAAGATACATCATTACTTTTTTTTTCAAACACTCAAAATATCATGTAGATTATTCCACTTGCCCCACCATATCTCTACCAGTTATGTGTAAAAATATATTAGGGAGTGGCCCACTTACCCCACCTTGCGGGGCAAGTGGGCCACTCGGATGACCAAAAAGAAAAACATATTTTTTAAATTTATTTTTTCCCCATTTGTGTTAAGGTTGACATGGGTGCAGTAAGAACATATGAGAGAATGGACCACAAAAAAAATAAGTTGTTAGGCTGATTATATCCAGTGGTATAAGGGTCTAAAGTCGAATTATGCCAAAAAGGTGGCCCACTTACCCCACCTTACCCTATTTTAGGTAAAATATACGAATTCCATAAAAAAAAATCCATTTAAATTTTTTATAAGGTTTTTGAAACAATGCCAAAATTCTCTAACTGTGGAAAACAACAAAATAAGAAATATATATATTACCTAAAAACACCTCAAGTTATATATTTTAAGGTGTCTGACCATATTATTAAAAAAAATTAGTAATTATTTTAACCGAAATAGTTTAAATTGTGTTTTAAATATGTGGAACTGAAGTGAACTTATCAAAAATCAGGAGAAACGCTTGTTGACTATTTTCTAAATGAAAAAAATAGTAGTTCTGACTTCTATTGAGATAAAAGTAAAATTTTGTCTGATAGAACAAAGTGTGAAGAATCGAATAATGTGTGTTTGGATGTCATAGCGGGACATAAGCATTCTGAAAAAAATATTGAAAGTGATGATGCCAAATGGCATCACTGGGACTGAAAGGGTTAACA
Organism: Hylyphantes graminicola; assembly: GCA_023701765.1. Lineage (NCBI taxonomy): Eukaryota > Metazoa > Arthropoda > Arachnida > Araneae > Linyphiidae > Hylyphantes > Hylyphantes graminicola. Next base: position 37,246,354 of record CM043121.1, read on the forward strand.
AAAAAAAACCACATTTTGAGTATCCAAAGCCCATTAGTTTGATATTTCAAGAAATATATACAATAATGTTCTTTTTAAGAGTACTTGGAAAATTATACAAATCCTCTTTCTCTCGAAAACAAATTTGCATTGTAAATATTCTGCCTACTTTAGTGTGTTTTTAATACATTATTAAATCTTATTTCCATTAAGGTAAAACTAATTTATTTGTTTAATATTTTGTCAAGTCAATTTTTAATGAAGTTTCATGATATCGTGTTACAGTTTATTATACGATAGGTAAGTACTAAACAAATATTTGACTAGGAATATTTAGGATTTTTTTAATGCATATTAATTAAAACGCGAAGTTTTTTTAATAGTTTTGTGATATTTGACTTGTGTAGTATACATATTATGTTTTAATGTTAGAACCACGAAAACATATTTTGGAAACTTTTTTTGCTGATGTTCATTAGAGTATAGAGTTCTATCTATAAATTACTTTCAGTTTTAAATGTAATTTATGCTGGAATGCTTATTCACATCTATCAAAAGATGTTTTAAAAATAAAATTACTGTAAATTCATATAGATTTTGTTCATAGATGTTGTTTAAAAAACCTATGTTATTATTACTCGACCAGCTTTACTGCACTTTCTTATCAATAGGAACAATTGACGTTTTTTTTAAAAAAAATCGAAAAATATTAAAATTTAACTTTTATTCTGATTCAGCCGCTGACGTTCACATTAAGGCAAGAAATAACCAGGAGTCTATATCTCTGCATTATTAATGAACTAAAGAAAATCCTGTCAAAATTACAATTAAAAAAAACTACACTCTTAAAACAAACACTCCTAATTTAACTCAGTCTGAGTGGATTTCACTCCTCTAGACTGGAAAATGCACTTCTCCTTTTGGAGTGGATCCTTTGTGTGTTAAACCTCCGACAGGATCACTCCAAACGAGTGATTTTAACTCAGTCTGCGAAAATATGCATGCCTTTAGGGTGTCGAAAATGCACTTCTCCAACTGGAGTGGATTTCACTCTTTTGTTTTAAGAGTGTACCCATCCAATATTTAAACCTGCCAGATGAGCTGCCTCTGTTTTTAATAAGGTAAATTCCAGTTAAAAAGGATTTTCCCCTTTAAAAATTTTGGTTTTTTAAATTGCGAAATGTTTTTGTGTCAATAGCCGTTCGAGGCCGTAGCTTTAAGTTCCAAGTGAAGCGTCACTCTAATTCGACTACCAAAACTGTTGACATATTGAAACGAAAATAACTAACCTTGTTGGCGTTTATTACACCCCAAATAAATGCCACTGAGACGTAACCGATTTTAAACCGTGAAAGAGTTTATCAAAATGGTTTAAAACCTTAAAGTAACGGTTTTAAACCATCAAAACTATGGAAAATGTTCGTAAAAGTAACTGGTTTAGGGGGAAAACGTAACAATTACCAAGCACTGTTGAATTTACTTTAACGGTTATGACCATAAAGTGGCAAAAATATTTAATAACATCGGTATATGATTTATGATCGATCGCTACTCGATCTTAGTAGTCGTTGCAAACCTGCTAATTTTGAAAATCCAAGAAATAGAAGTAATAAGTTACCATAATCAGAGAGGGAACAAAAACTCGAATAGAGTTGGTAGAATTATGAGGCAGGATAAACCAAGTCGCGAAAAATATCCTCTTGAAACTTATCATCTAAGTCGCAAAGCCAGTGACCTTGATTAATTGCATCTAAATTTCAATCAGTGCAAATCAATAAATCTCTAAACCAATCAATGAAACCATCGGTACTATTGAAATGTTCAGCAAAAGTGACGGATTTGGGCAAAAAGCATAACACTGACCAAACACTGTCACCTAAACCGAATAACTCAGCAAATTTGATCTGGGACTTGCTTCTGGTATCCTTCTACCAAAGCCATACGCTCACCCTAATGACCTACCATTACTGTCTGCCGCAATCCAGGAAAAAAAAGTCAGTAATTTGTTTCACCAACTGTAGTTTTTCTTGTATCGCACGGGCAAATTGACTTTCTGTTTCGATGAACCGCGGGCAGATAGAAGTTGGAGATAGCTAGGATTTTAGCCGTTCCGTTATTCTATTAGTTGGTAAGAAGTAAAAAAATAGTGATTGTTTTCTTTTTAGGTGTTCAGTTTGTTGTGCCGCATGGAAAAAAAATTATCTTTGAATTGTGTGATAAATAGCGAGATGGTATGATTATTATTTTTAGTAAATGTGTTGTTTATTAATAAAAAATGGTACTTATGCTGAAATAGGGTATTTGATGCTATAAAAAGGGTATTTCAAGACGATAACTTGTATTAAATACTGGAACATAACTTGTAACTTATCATTGCTACTAGTAAATTTCTTGTTTATTAAATTGAAAATGGTACTTACTGTTGAGATGGGGTATTTCATGCTATAAAAAGGGTATTAATTGATCACGAAGATACGTAACTTGTATTAACTACTGGAGCATACCTTGTAACTTTCTGTTATGTTTTGTTTTTGTGCAAATTTCTAGCAGTTATAACTCTTAACCAAGTTGATAACTAACGGAATTAGCTCTTCCGCTTCCCCATTAATAGTGTTGGGCTGATTTCAAAGCCAACATACTTCTCTGCAATGGCCGCGCCTTGCTTTCCTAGTTTCCTTATTGGGTCTCAATCCAGGTGTGTTGGGGGCCAAACTTCATTGTTGCTGGACTTTCCATAGACAAATAAATGCATAAATTTCTACCTTGGAGCCGCAGTAACCAGTGCAGCATAAAAGAGTTTTGTTGGACATGGCACTACACCACAAAGACAGCGTAAAGGGAAGTGTTTTTACAGGTTGAACCAGAAGTAATGTCTTCAGGTGAACCTTGGAGAAACTTCAGAGAATTTTAACATCCTTTAAGGTTTCTGACCGCTGTATGAGCGTAATTTAAAATCGAGGTTGAGAGTTTGTGCTAAAGGGGATGTCAAGGGAATGCTTCATTAACAAATGATGCACGCGGCTTCAATTAAGTGGTGCATGCCTGGAAATATCACCGTCGTTAATTCAGACGATACATATGTATGTTCCTTCAAGTAAGCAGTGTATGCTAGGGAAATATATTTGGGAGCATTTGGAGTAAGTCTTGAGATCTCAACATGACGTTTTTATGAGGTTTCTCAATCGATATTACAGACAATAAATCATTTTTAAAAAATCCACCAATGATAAATTCTCAAATATGTAAAAAATGACTCTCAGTTCTGGAGAATATACCGAGTCTGCAAAGGCTTGACCGCCAATGTTGCAGCCCCATTTGAAAACAAACGGACAACAACAACAACAAATATGTAAAACTTAAACAATCTTTTAGCCGCCTCGGTGGCTGAATGGTTAGTGTATTGGCCTTTGGAGCTGCTGAGGTCGGGTTCGAATCCCGGTCAGGCATGGATATTTGTACTTGTCAATAAATGTTGTTATTTGTCTATGTGTTTGTGTCGTCCTTTCTTTGTGTGTCTCCTGTGACTGTCCCTTCTGGCGAGCGGGGTAATGGGCTACATAGCCTACGCCCTTCCCTTCTAGAGGGCGCATTTGCATTCCATTCCATAAACAATCTTTTAAGGGGGGATCATAGTTAGCAAAAACCAAAAAATCGAATTTTTGAAACCAGTATCTTCTGATAGATGGAAGCCCAATCTATCGAATAAGACCAATTTTGTATCGATCGGCTAATTATTTCTTATAAAAAATTAAAATTATAAAAATAAACAAATGTGCCACGCCTCCTTTGAATTACTAATTGTATGCTTGTATCATTTATGTATTACATTATAAAACATGATTTTTTTGTGTTGATATTTGAAAACTATTCTCTGACTCAATGTAAAAAAAAAAATCCTGACGATTTACATGAAATTCGGTTAACAAGAAATGTTTCGGTGGTCATTTCGAGTTCGTGTTAACGGGATCGACTGTATTTGTTTTTCGCGTTTTTCTCAAAACTATAATTTTCAACACTTAGGTACACTTTTCTCCAAATCTATTGAATATTTTTTAATAATTTTTTTTGTGTGTTATTAAACCATTTTAGATCTATTTAAGTCACCTAATTTAGTCTTACAAATTAAAAAAAATATTTTATTATTTTACACTTTTCTTCGTTGAAAATCAGAATTTTTATGAATTCAGAATATAATGTTTTTAAAATAAAATTTAAAAATTATTTTAAGCAAAAAAAAATAGGTGACTTAATTAGATCTAAAATGGTTTTATAACACACAAAAGAAATTATTAAGAAATACTTAATAGATTTGGAGAAAAGTGTACCGAAAAAATACTTGTATTTTTGAAAATTCGTAATTGTATGTTTCAAAATATGTCTTTTTTCAAAAATAATAATTTTTAAAAATAAGATTCTTAGGTGTAAATATAATAATGAAAGTACAATTTATAATTTGGTACAATTTTTTTTATTGTACCATAATTTTTAAATGATTTAGAGCCTTTCGAAATCAATACTAAGAATTGGTCATTTTTGCTGTCGCTAACTATGATCCCCCCTTTAGAATTTTTGTGTGCATAAAATGCATTAAAAAATGGCTTAAAACGCATCTGTTGAGGGATGAAGAGAATGAGAAATTTTTTATCACATTTATTTTCACATGATAAATCCTCACGTTTTAAGGGCCCCTGCCAAACAGGATTCTAAATTTAATTATCTTTACTCCACCTTCAGGTGTATTACGAATAGTGTTGCGATAAAAAAGGTCTTTATCATCTTTAAGGATACTGCCAGGATTACATAGCTAATTTTCTGAAAAAAACAATTTTGTTTGTGTTTCAAATTTTATTCAAGTCCATAGAAATATAACAGTCATGTAATGATTTATTTGCATGTTTTTTTTACTAATATCTCTTGTTAATGAGAATTACTCTTGCAATACAATATACTAATCCTACTTATAATAAATCGCATGCTAGCTAAATAAGTCCAGTTTTTGTATTTTGCAAGAAGTAGAATCCAAAACAAATTGTAAAAAGTTTCAAAATAAATCAAACATTTTATTTCCAAAGCAACACAATATATATTTCTAAATAAATATAACACATTTTTACTTGGCATTCATAAAATCTTAAAAGTCAAATTTTGACAACGAAATTCTCGTCGCCACTACAGTCAGTATTTATAAAAATTCCTTCGTCATTGTTAGCGCTATGGAAATGCTATAGCTTTGAGCTATCCCGGAATCCTGGTGTTTCCTTATGTTGTTCGGAGAAGAAAATTCAATATCTGTTGTGTAGAATCGTAAAATATGTTCATAAAATTTTTAACATTTCCCAATATTTAGGGATGGATGGCACATTTTTTTCAATAGAAATTTTAAATGTTGAGTTATAGCAGATGGAACAATCCTTTTAAATTGTGTTCGGTAGATTAATATATTCTTTTTGGAGATTCAAGAAAATCCTTAAAATGTATTTCTTTCAAATAACAGCACAAAAATAGTTAAAACGCTTTACTTATTCTTTTTGTTATTACTTTATTAAATATAACTTAAACTCTTTTCAAAGTGACAATTAGTTTCCTTTTCTTTCTTGTTGAAATAAAGTTTTGTCGCATAAAATATTCGTTTTTTTTAAATAGTTGAAGACAGGTTTTGTGTCAGGTGGGACTTGAACCTGCAACCCTTAACTTACAAGTGAACCATTATTCTAACTACGGAAAGTAAATCACTCGACGGATGAAATACCCTCCTCCCTAAAAAAAGCAATCTAGTTCAAGTTAACATGTCTCCACGAGATGACGTCATTGAGAACAAGTTTTTGAGTTAACAGCTGTAAACTTCAAAAAGAGTTTTTTGAGTCAAAATATGAGAAAATAGTTTAATAAGTCAAAAGTAAAGGACATTTCTGTGAAAGTGACGGGCTTTTATTTGAAGTGTAACGAATTTATTTCTCCCTCAAATAAACTTGTACCTTAGAGACTTATACAAAATCAGATAAGGTTGGTTGGTGGACATATATTTTCAGTTTTCTGTGCTTTTGTCAAAGACCAGCTTAAAACCTTCGTCAAGTAAGACTGACACAACACACACATACGTGACATATGCTGCCACCTATCGCCAACTCCGCAATTTAGACATGTCCCTGAAGGAGAATTATACAAACTTATATCTTTATTATGGCAAAAAATGTCTTCTTAAACAAGTCTTTCTCATTCCCCTGATAAACCTTATCTTAACTGTAATAATGGAAATACCCAATAAGTGGCAATACTCAAACCCTACTCACGTACCTGAGTTTGTGCTTGGAAGTGTGCCTCTTCTTGGAAATCGTGTCGTTGCTCTCTAGATGCGGGATGCCGGTGCTGCCTCTGAGGATCTCTTCGGCATCTCTTTCTCGCTGCTCTTCCTCCTCTTCCAACTCCTTCTCGTATTCCTCATTTTCCAGTCGGCTCAGGGCGATGTCTCCCACGAAACCGTCTGAAATGAAAAGATATGAGTGTTATATCTTGTCTATCTAGAATGCGATATTCGAAAGCATTTTCCTCCCCAATATCCTCATGTGGTTTTCTTCGAATCAGCGTGAGCGTGTCTTTTACCCATAGAGTTAGGAAGTAGGTGTAGAGGGGTCTATCAGTTCAAATGGTTTGAAGCAGGGCTGTCAGGTTTTTCAAGCTACTGCGCATACTGAGGTATCCCAAGATGCATCGCTTTAGTGGATTTTTGAGCTACTGCACATGACAACTGGCACTAAAGTATCCGAAGATGCATCTCTCTAGATTGCTTCTTTTGTGCGTTACAGCGCACATTACATGGGGCGCTCTATTCTATTTCCTAACTTTATGCTTTTATCCGCCGTACTTGGATTTGAACTGTGCGGATTTTAAACCTCACTACAGAACCTCAAACGCGTTAGGTTTATAAAAGCGATGCTCCCCCCGTTTCTTAGAAAACCAAGCGAAGGGTTGGGAGAAGAAAGTTTTTTCGAGGCTCGCATAGTAAATAGACTAGTCCAGTAAAATAAAACATGTTGGTATACAAAAGGTCAAGTAGTTCTGATTTTTGGATATGTTTTAAATATTGGAGGTTTAATTAAGAATCCAAGTTTGTGACCTTGGGGCGCCGCCGCTAGCTGCGCCCCAAGGTCAAACGTGGGTCTTTTTTTAGGTTTTGCAGATTTACTCCATGAACGGTCAGTTTTACAAAAAAGTAATAAATGTAAGAATTAAAGATAGATAAATATGCTACAATTTGAGTCCAAACTTGTGTTTTTAAGCCTAATAGTTCCTGAGATACAGCTCCTCAAAGTTAGTGTAAATTGGAAAAAAATTGCCATTTTCAAAATGTATCAATTTTTTTCTCCAAATTATTGATTTAATAGCAAGGTTATATCAGTGTAATTAATTTGTACACGTTACCAAAGGGTAATTTAAGGTTTCGGATGCTTTTTTATGTTTGTGTTTCATTTTTAAGATAAAAAAAGCCTTGCCGCCGCGCGTGCGCCCCAAATGGAAAATTTGGATAACGCGCCTCAATGTTCAGTAAATCTGTTGTAAAAGGTTGTTACCTTACAAGGGCCAAGAAGATTTTATTTTTGAATATATTTTATGTATTGAAGGTTTAATTAAGAATTCAACATTTTGACCTTGGGGCGCCACCGCGGGTAGCGCCCCATGTTCAAACGTCGGACTTTTCAATAGCCAAGTAGATTTTATTTTTGAATATATTTTATGTATTGAAGGTTTAATTAAGAATTCAAGATTTTGACATTGGGGCGCCACCGCGGGTGGCGCCCCATGGTCCAGTAAAATGGTGGTATGCAAAAAGCACGCCCCAAATGGAAAATTTGGATATCGCGCCCCAATTTTCAGTAGACCTGTTGTAAAAAAAAAGTAGGTTACCTTACAAGGCTCGGGTAGTTTCGAAATTTTGATATGTTTTATGCATTGGAAGTCTTTTTGAGAATCCAAGTTTAGACCTTGGGGCGCCACCGCGGGCTGCTCCACATCAGAAAAACGGCAACATTTTCTTTTTTTTTTTTCATATTTATTCTCGAAAAGGGTAGTTTTACAAAATTGAAACAAACAATTAAATAGAGAACTTCCACATCTTCATGTATAAATTCATTGGACATTGAATCGTTCTCCTTATTTTCAGAGGCGTCAAGCACAATAATATCCGCAATGTTTTCACAAGCCTCTCCCATGTCACAGCTGCATAGCTAGGAACATAAAAGTTCTGCTCTTCGACGACCGCAAGCATTCTTGCAGCCTTTTTTACAGTTGCAAGATATCATTTTAAGGATTGATTCGGGAGCTGCATCCCTTTCCATTTTGAGGGGGGATAGACCACATCGCGTGCGTTCCCATCCCCATTCGAGAGGATTTTTTTCATGCCCTAACCAGTTCTGTATTGAAAATAGGATCGCAAGGCATGAAACCGTGCTGCGTCTTTTGTTGGAGGCAAGTGTTCAGGACTGAACCTCGCCTTCGTAGCTGATTTTGTGAAAAGTTGGTAGCGCTAGTCATTAAGATCGCAAGTGGAGTTTTTAGAATTAATTCCATACAAATTAATTAGGAAAGTTTCGCCTGCCTTTGCCACTTGATCACTAGTAGCTCCAGGGCTGAGGAACACTTGTAATTCAGTTTGCAGAAATTGGTGTTTTTCAAGAAGTGAGCAAAACTTAACTTTCTCTTGACCGAAGAGGGCACTAGTGGTATCACACCCACTGAAAGCGTGGATGAAAAGTATCATTTCACTGCATTTGTATTTAAATGAAGATGCAGAGTATATAACATCAGGCATTCCACTTGTTCCACTTTTCCGAAAGTACAAGTTCTGTATCATTGGAGCTAATCCCGTTAGAATGACTAATAGGTTAATGTCCTCCCCAACCATAAAAATGTTGTCATACTGAGATGCAAATGAAACAGCGATTTCCACAATTAGTACGTCTGCATCCTCAAATGCTTGTTTTACTATTACATTTGCTTGACTATTAGTCTATGTTTGCGCATGCAGAATTTTTAGTCTTTAATAAATGCGCTATAAAATTAATTTTACAGGGGAATAATCCGCCAAAATGGAGAAAATTTCAGATTTTTCTCAATTCCCAAATTGTGAAGAGATGTTTTACCAAAACTATCAGGGTTAAAAAAAACCAACTTACATTAAAATTGTAGCATATTCTTTCCTGTTTAATTGTTGTATTCATTACTTTGTTGTAAAACCTGCCTTTCTTTGAATAAATTTGCAAAAACTAAAAAAAAAGTCCGACGTTTGACCATGGGGCGCCACCCGCGGTGGCGCCCCATGGTCAAAATCTTGAATTCTTAATTAAACCTTCAATACATAAAATATATCCAAAAATAAAATCTACTTGGCCCTTGTAAGGTAACAACCTTTTACGACAGATTTACTGAACATTGAGGCGCGATATCCAAATTTTCCATTTGGGGCGCACGCGCGGTGGCAAGGCTTTTTTTTTATCTTAAAAATGAAACATAAACATAAAAAAGCTTCCGAAACCTTAAATTACCCTTTGGTAACGTGTACAAATTAATTACACTGATATTACCTTGCTATTAAATCAATAATTTGGAAAAAAAAATTGATAAATTTTGAAAATGGCAATTTTTTTCCAATTTACACTAACTTTGAGGAGCTGTATCTCAGGAACTATTAGGCTTAAAAACACAAGTTTGGACTCAAATTGTAGCATGTTTATCTATCTTTAATTCTTACATTTATTACTTTTTTGTAAAACTGACCGTTCATGGAGTAAATCTGCAAAAACTAAAAAAAGACCCACGTTTGACCTTGGGGCGCAGCTAGCGGCGGCGCCCCAAGGTCACAAACTTGGATTCTTAATTAAACCTCCAATATTTAAAACATATCCAAAAATCAGAACTACTTGACCTTTTGTTAGGTAACCCCCCCTTTTCACGACAGATTTACTGGACTAGACAGACTTTAGTTGCAAATAAAATGTTGATAGTTTTTTTCACTGCATTATTATAGGAGAGACTTGTAATTTTAGGGGAAGTTTATTAAGGATATTTAGCATATATATCATTGTTAATCAAACTTTTTTTAATTCGACAGAATTACAGAAAATGGAAACTAGGGTTTAAAGGCGTGTAGTTGACTTGTCATTTTTTGCCATTACAAGGTGTTGAGGAGTTGGCCATTTTATTATGGGGTTACTGAATAGGCGGCCAACGTTATATATATCCCTTATGAACACCTCGTAGTGTAAAAGACTGCTTTGTTAAGTGATGATGTCGACATCCAGTTATTTTTTTTCTATTGGTATCTTTACCTTTATGTATATCCGTACGTACTATGAGTTTTAAAGTAACAAAAAAGCATGATAGGAAAGTAATATATTGTGTAATTAATTACATGATTAAACTATTAAAGTAATCTATAAAATTTTGTGTTGGTTTTCTTTCGTTTCTGGAATGCTTTCCACACACAATGCATTTATCTAAACTCTTAAAGTAAATTTATCAATATTAGTATACCCATACCAATTTGAAACCATATCAATTCTTTATCAAACAAGCATTCTTTATCAAATTTTTCTGCCGTTTTAAACTCCCCCTCGCCCTCCCTTTCCCGATCTCCAAACAAATGTGTGAATAGATTCTATTAATAGAAGAAGGGGTGGGACCCGACAGTGTTACTTTATGGTTATTCTCTCAACCAGAGTCGAATTGTCGTTGGGTAATTAGGCAAGACAGTAATAAAGTTTCAAATGAGCAAAAATGAAAGTTTGGGGTTATTTCTTACGAGCAGAAGGCTTGTATTCTTGCTATTTAAAAAAATATATGTTAGTCATTGGGTAGTTTGCATAATGCACTTCCTTGTTTGATGTTAAAATCTTAAAATGAGTGGAACACACTAAAATAATTTTACCGTGTTATAATGCTATATGCGATTGTTTAAAAGTTTTACAGAAAGAACTATATAAAATAAATATATATAAAAAAAATATTCATAAAGGTTTGTCATGTCTAGCATATCCCTTTGGAAAAAAATGTCTAAAATCTTTTGCTGAATGCTATATGCGATTGTTTAAAAGTTTTACTAAAAAGAACGACATTAAAAATATTCATAAAGATTTGTTATGTCTAGTATATAACTTTTAAACATAAAAATGTCTAGTATGTCATTTTAGTCTTGATTCCCCTTCCCCCCATTGGATTAACACAGAGACACTTTGGTTTGGAGACCCACTGTCGATCGGTCTCATTCACCCTTAAGAACGAAAGTTAATGTATCCAATGAACAAAAACCGTTCTTTCATTCGTAAATAGTATATTGTTAAGAGAATTACTGTACAAAATTTTTAATGACTAAATTAAAAATCTAAGAGCCATTCCTCTGTTCTGTATGAGTAAAAATTAGACTTCCTTCGAAAATCCATCTAAACCCTAAATACAAAATGCTACCCGCTTACGAACAATCATTCTTTTTTCCGTACGTTCACATACACAAAAATTTAACAAGTCAGGCTATTAAGTAAAGAATACCCAAAACAGAGCTAATTATTAAAATAATAGGTTTCAAGAAACTAAGCAAAACAAGTAATTTACCCAAAAGCGCAAGTCAAAATAACTCATTTCCACTTTATTAATATCCTTTTAGGGGGATGTAGAAAAAATATAATTATATAAAAAAAACTAATAAAAAGAAAAGGGTATAAAGATTAGCAAGTGTTTTGGGAACCTTAATGAGTGTTCTTACTAATCTATATTTGGAAGGGTTTTTTTTCATGCATTATTATTAAAATGACTTGTAATTTTCGAGGAAGTTTATATTGATTCTTTTGGGCTTTCAGAGAGTTGATGATTATGCTATTTTCTAGCTTTTTTCAATAGCGTTTTTATGATATTTTGATGATTTCGATCAATTTCCTAGTGATTAAAAAAACTTGTTACTTATAGAGTTTATTAAAAGTGTAAATGGACTCGTTGGGTATACAATTGATATATAATTACATTCTTCATTAACGTATTGTTCATTTATTAATGACCATTTTACATTAAACTGTACACTAAAAAATATAAACGTTTCTGAATATATGGGGCATCTATGGAGCACGTAATTTTCAGAAACGTTTTTGAATATTTTAGAAACCGGTTTCTGTAATATTCATAAGCATTTGTAAACATTAAAAAATAATTGATATTGTATTACTAAGTTTGCCAATATGCATAATAGTTAGTATTTATCTCTTGGAAAACAAACCAAGTGAAACATTGTCTAGTTAAGATAGACTATAAATTTTAGAAACAATTTTCGAAATGGAAATGGAAAATTTTCAACAACAAAAATAAATATCAACAAAATGGTTCAGCCAAAAATTTTAAACACAGACGAATTTAAATTTTTTTAAAATAATTTATTATACGTTAAAATAATGTTAATTATAAAGAAAAGCGGCAGGCTGGAAGTTCGATATTTTCAATATTGAGTTTAATGTATTTTCCTAGCAGTTCTCATCGAATCATCATCAATCATGGAAGCGAAATCATCGATTCATTGTTACAAAAAAAGAAAAAGAAGAGAAATATACCGATTAAATAGATTTTTTACATAGAATTGAAACAGAAATTATCAAGTAATGTCATATGGGGATCATATCCAACGAAATAATCATCTAAAGAAGTTAGAGTGATCAGCCGCGATAGTTTAAAGACAAATACCAAAATTGCTATACAGCATAATTGTATAATTGCTAGCATAATTGTAAAAAAAAAGCAAAATTGTTGCATATTTAACATTTCCTTAACAATCTATTAAAAAAAATTTGAATGTTCACTTGGTATCCCTTCTATAACGACTTCTTGGTCAATAATGTTTACTTTAGGTAGAAATGCTCTACAAGAGCTGACTCTCAAGCCTCAATGAAAACGCAAATAAAATGTTTAACACAATTACCAAAAGTAGCAACGCATTTAAATAATGCACGTTAAATTAAAAACGTTATTTTTATAAAATTAATTATTTTAAATCATATGCGGAAAGTAGCGGGTCATTTTCGAAAGGAATTTCCATTGAAAATGTCAGGTTCCAAAATTGACCGCTCATAACAAAGGCCCGGTAAATTTTGGAACACAATTTTAATTTATTGTGATTTCTTATAATTTGTTCATCATATATAAATTTTTTGCAAAGGAAGACTCATGTTTCATTAACTTATCTTCTTGAACATCACTGCTTTAACTGTCTTAAAAATACTTGCATAACATACACAAAACGATTTTAAAGCTCATCCATTTATTTAATTCGTCTTCATCTAAGAAGAATGACATCGTTTAAGACGTCATTTAATACTTTATTACTTAATGCCTAGATTTTATAATGTCATATGAATCCGCTAATGGACAATCATATCTGATGGTGTTAATTGACATTGATAAAATATCATAAATATTTGTTAAAGTCGTTGTAAAATATAAAGGACGTCGTTTTAATTTAATATGTCTCTAAATACTTTATCACTTAATGTCTATATTATATTTTCTTAAATGGATTTGCTAATTGGCTATGACAGCTCCCGCACAACAGTTAAAAGAAAAATAACTTGTCAGTTGTAAAAATATTATGGATTGTGTATTGTTTTCATGTTTTCATCTAATTACAATCATAATTATGAATTTCATATTTAAATATTATTTATTCGTGTCAGTTGAATGTCCTATTTAAAAGTCAACTAAAATACACTACATTTATAATTATTATAAATTGATATGCTATTTTCTCTTAATAATAATTTAAAAATTACGATACCATTCTAAAATTATTATTGTCTTTTGGAAAGCGATAAAATATTAATTATGCAAAGCTTTCATGAATTTTAAATGCTCATGATAGGAATACATGACATTTAACTATGTTACGGAAAGCAACAATAACAATTATTTTAATTGCGATTATTTTCATAAAAAGTGAAATCGGTTGCTTTTGAGCCACAGGAAGTGACCCATTAAGCATTACCGGCTATTTTTTTAATGCTATTATAATATATTCATTTCCGAATTTAAAAGAATGCTAACGGTCGTTTTTAATTGGTTAAATAGTTTGTTTATAATAGTTTACAAGAATATACTAGTTTGTATATTGTGTAATAATGGGTATTAAACGTTAAAAGGTTGAAATTATATAACAAATATTATTCTTACAGAGATGACTAATTATGAAACACAGTTTAAAATGCTCATATGACCTTCATATGACCTTTAATATTTTCTTCGAGTAGATTAGATTTCTTTTTAATTTCTTTTAAAAAATAATGCATTTAATTGCAAAAAATTAATATTTTTAGTTAAATATACGTATGTAAAATTATAAATTGCATTTATTGTATAGTCCATGAGGATTTGACTAACATTCCGAGATAGAAATAATAAAATTGATACTAAGAATTTTTTTTAAACCCCATAGTTTAATCGCTTTTAGTTAAAAGAGTGTAAGCCAAAGAATTCGACGTTGCGACTTGCGCACTTTCATAAAAAAAAACTTATTCAATTTATCCGCTTAGAATAAATGCATTTTTACAAATGATAAAAACATAAATATCCTATTTTGGTAAGAAGATAACTTGTGATATGCATGTAATTTTTTTTATAACTAAAGCAGTTCTTAATATAATTGGACATCAATTTAGATACGTTACTTTCTAAAAAATTTATACCAAAACTAATGCATATGGAAATAACTATGCAAAAGATTTCAATTTAATTATCATTTATAAATTTAAATTATCAATAATAATTTGAAGTATCAATTATAAATTAAATCATTTATAAATTTAAATTATCAATTATAATTTGAAGTATCATTTATAAATTAAATTATCATTTATAAATTTAAATTATCGATTATAATTTGAAGTATCATTTATAAATTAAATTATCATTTATAAATTGAAGTATCATTTATTAATTTAAATCATCATTTATAAATTTAAATTATTATTTTAAAATTTTAAGTATCATTTATAAATTTAAGTTTTCATTTATAAATTTAAGTTTTTATTTATAAAATTAAATTATCATTTATAACTTTAAATTATCATTAACAAATTTAAATTAATTCATGAATGGGAGAAACAGTTTAAGCACAATTATCTCCAAAAAAGGTTTTACTTATGAATACATTAAATCACAATTAATTGATTTTCAAAAAAAATCTTTAATATCTTTGCTTATTACCACTCTTTTCATTCATTCCAAACTTAATACAAGACCTCAAGAAAAGTATTTTGGTTATTTGATATAATCGTTCCGCGAACCACCCAATTCTTCCAACCTCGACAACTCTTAAAAAAGCAATTTGAGGCTTTTAAGAAACACTTAACGTTGATTTCCCTGCATTTTTCAGAGGTCACTGGAAAGTTACTTTCTTTTCTTACCACGGTGAACCACAGAAGAAGTTTTTGTGATGGTTTGACAACCTTGCACTGTAAAAATGTGGTAATTACCCGTTAAGGGTAGGTACATATATATCCAGGCTTGCGCGCCTGACCAGAGACTTTATAAGCCTTCGTCAAGTAAGACAGACACAGAAAGAATTTTTACTGTCACAGATAAAGGAAAGTACACCCAGGGCGAATGCGGGAATCAAACCCGCACCAGTTACAGCTCGCAGCCTGCTAGCGTAATGATCCAAACCACTAGGCCATCCGGGTACCGAGTACCGTTAATCCATTAATCTTTCGTGGGAATCTTTGTATATACTATAAACTTTACACTAAAATGACTTTTAAGAGTCGCTATTTGCTTTTAAATGAGCATGAGTGAATTACATAAGCAAACTTAGTTTTGCATTATTCTTTTCGAATCCAAAAATAAATTACATGCTACACTGTTAAAAATTTGGAGCTCATTTTCACCAAAAAATAAGGTTTCTAGCAGCTCCAACAGCTGTGTTATGAAATGTTTCACCACCACTTCTAGGAACCCTTATTATGTTGAAACCAAGTACAAAATTTTTAACAGTGTTTTATTTCTATAGGCAGCTAGGCTTCTAACAGTTTAAAATGGAGAAATATCATATAAATTTTTTACAGTGTGTAATTGTATATTAACAGAGTTTGATATTAAAATGGGTTTGCATATTGAAATTATGCTGGATTAAATCATGGCAATAAAAACTTATTCCAACTAACGTATTTTTCGATAGGCAGCCTGTCTTCAATTTAAAGGCCCGTGATTCAAAAGTACGTAGTGCACAGATAAACATCAAACACAGAAATATCTCAAGTATTTCTCTACTATGTGATCACGTTACCATAATCGATATTTTAGACCATAAAATTCTCTCTTAAAATTAGTTTGGTGCTGTTTTATTTTTTGCAAAATATTTGCTTACAAACAGTTCGAAGTTCTTCAACACCGCAGACCCTCATTACTTCATTGCTTGCATTTGGAAGACCACGTCAAAGCACGAATCTATTTCAGAAAATCAAATATATCTCTAGTATTCTCTTACTATGAAAATCTTATTAATTTATCTAACAGACATAACTCGGTGTAGACACGAAATGATCCACCCAAAACATTTATTAACAAGTCGAAACCTTATTTTTATTCCGCTGAAACTGTTGTCACTCAAGACGTTAAACATGCCCATTTCATTTTATAAACTATTCACCGTCATTTATTTAACCATTGAATTTCAACATAGTCATTAGTTTAAACCACTAAATTTACACTTCCAGCCGAATCCTCCAGCCGAAAATAGCCAAATAATTTATATATAAACCATTTATAATAATGTCAGAATAAATGAAAATCATATTTCATTTGACAAAATATCCGTTGCGATGGTTTCAAACCGGAGAAGTGAGCTAAAGTGAAAACTCTTGTGAAACAAGTGAAGCACTTTAACGTCGGAAGCAGCTTGAAGAGTGGCGGAAGGTTTTATTTTTGAATACTTTACCCAAGAACGATTTAGAACTAAATACCTACTTCACTCTTAAAGAAGTTAAAACAAAAAATGTATTGGGTAATCCCAGAGTTAGGTCTTTCCTTCTATTTTTAAATTTTTTAGAATGCTTTAAAGAACACTTGTTCTATATTTTTATGCAGGAATAATTCTTACGATATGTCCATGAAATTTTTTTTGAATCACAAACTCTTTTCTTTTCACTAAAAACTGTCTTTGAGTCAGCTGTTTTGAAAGTGTTTCTGTTATTTTCCAAAATTCGGTAAATGTCCAAAATAAATTCATAGTACTAAGTGCCAAATATTTTAACATATTTGAACCGTACGCATATACATCCTGTAATACAACGTAAAGCATCTGAATAATCAACGGGAAACATACTTAATTTCTTTCATTAAAATAAGAAAACAAAAATTACATTTCAAAAATACCCTTACGACGACAAGAATTCATCTTTTCGTCCCAATAATCTTTCTTAATCCGTAGATCCTTTGATTAAATATTAAAGGTAATCACACACACATTTCAAGTCAAAATATAAATTCCTTCTAATCGCATACATTAATTATTCTAAAGTAAATACTTCAATCTACATTAAGGAATATTGAATTGAGTGAAATTTCTTTCAAAATTTTATTTAATTTCTGTAATTAATCCCAAACATAGGGACATGATAAATATGCATCAATATTCAAAATAAAACATTTTTCATAACTTTTCCATAAAATCATTGGTGCCAAAAAAAAATAAATTGTAGCAAATAATAATCCTCTCATTAAATATATAGGCTACACAAAATAATATTAGTCAAAACCTTAAGAAAAATTTGTCGTTGTTGTCGAATAAATCGCCTTTCCTCTACACGGAGGCATTGATAGAACCCTTTTCTGGCAATGACTTAAACCCTTTTGGGGCAATGACTAAAACCCTTTTATTTCTGGAGAGGTAATCAAGAAGTTGGAATGCGTGATTAGGGGAATTTATGACGGGTTATGGGCAAGGACCGACTTACAACTTTAGGGGCCCAGGGCACAAACAAATTTGGGGGTCCCCAAACATACCTCTATTAAATATGCGTATGTATTTTTCTATATGTGAGTGTTTATAACAAAAAATAGCCGTAGTAATTTGCTTAGAAAGCATGCTTAATCCCCCAAAATAATTATTTTTGTGAATGGTTTAATTCTGAATGTGAACACAATTTCATACTCAACTTTTGTTCATTAATTTTTTTTTCAAGCTTCACATTAAAAAGTTAAGTTTTGGGACAAATATATTGAGCATAAATTTGTCGTTGTTGTCGAAAAACACCTCTTTCAGTTCCGGGGGTCTAGGAGAATATTACGTCAAGAATTCTTTGCCAAGCCCGTTTATTATCTATCGAGATATTTTATGTTATTTAAGTAATAGTAATTTTTATATTGGAAGCTATGTATCGCTGAGTCAGAGGAACGGCGTGCTATTAGTCGAATGTACAAAAATGATGTAACCGGAAGTAAAATAAGTTGTTATATGGATTCCAAAAAATTTCCAACATATCTACTTTTTCTGAAATTTTCTGTTAAAAAGGGGTAGTGTTTTATCTTTTTGTGGCAATAAAAAATTGCTTGCAATTAACTAATATAGTAGGAGAGTGTCTTATTATCTAATATAGTAGAAGAGTGCCTTGTATTTTAAATTCGCAACTCAAAGTAGAAAACCAGGTAGCACAACAATTTTGGCCAACGTCGCATGAGTATCGACCAAACTTGGAGAATATTGGATGAAATTGACCATGTTCTACCAATTTTAATCAGATTTTTCCATTCTTTGAGGTTTCATACCGGAAATTACATATTACGGAAATTCATACGAAAAGTGCAATACTTAATTTTACTGCAATCTTATAGTATTTCGCAAGTGTAAGAAGCAAATATTACGTTTCACAATATTTTTCAATCAAGAACTTTGGATTTTAAATTTTTTTTCATATAATATTCAAACCAATATTGCCCAGAGTCGGTGAAACATAGTCCATTATGCATTGGACGATGGGGTATGAGCCGAGATTGGCCAATACTGCAGCTCTACCAGGGAAAAGTTTAAGTGCTTTTAGCTGCAAATCGGAAGCTTGGAGGTGAACACCCAACAAATGTATATTCCAACCAAATTAAATTTTCCAATGCTTCAGTTCATCCTTTGCACTTCTTCAATAAGACTCAGATGGTAGAAGAGTGACTTGTTTTATAAATTGACAATTCGAAGTAACAATTCGACATTTAATGCTTTTGGCTACGATTCAGAAGCTTGGCGGTGAACCCCCAACAACTATATATTCCCTTGAATTCAGCCAAATAAAAATTCCCACTGCTTCAGTACATCCTTTGTGTTGCTCCAATAAGCCGGAATAAAAGAGTAAGAAGTCACCTTCCTACAAATAAGGTTTTTCATGGATGAAGTCCGACATCATTACGCCTTGTTGTGTCAGAGCAAAAACAAACAAGTCCCATTCCGACTTAGGCGAATTTAGTACTGGAACGTTTGAATATAAAAACTTTCTCATAGAATAAAGAATTAAGTGAACACAAAGTTTTTGCTAAGAAGCAAATGCACTTTGGTTACTTTAGCTTTGAAACGTAATTTAGTCTTCGATGGATTGGCAATAATTTCAATGTACTTAGTAAACAAAATTTTCGTTGCATTTTATTTTTTACTTAAGTGTGATATATACATAAAGAAAAAAGTAATATTTTCAGTAAAACGATATTTCTAACAATATTACATGAATAAGAAAAGTGTCTAAACCTGTTTTTAAAACAAAGGATTAGTGGTTACTGGTTAAAGCTAATTTATCAAAGCCATCACTCATACAGTTGACCAATAATAAAATTCGATTCTTAATATATATCAACTGAAACATAGCATACAATAAAGCAATTAAACACTTATGAAGTTAATTTTATTGGATAAATATTGTTTTCGGCTTCTGTTTCATAGAAAATATGTTGAATTAATAAAATGCAATTAAAAAGGGCAAACTTGTTTTTTTTTTATAAATTAGTATTTTTAAACTCCATCAGCATAAAAGCTTTTAAATTAACCACAAAATATTTCCCCAAAGTCTTACACATGAATAAAACGCATTAAAATACGTTGTTAGTTCGACAAAATTCTAACAAACTCTTTTTGAATACAGAATTTTATAGTTGGTTAATAATACCTTTCTGTAATACGCAGGTGCATGGTATTGCTTTTAATAATAGTTTTTAAATTTTGACATTTTGTCCCGATTTTTCCTACTTCAAAGTGGAATTTTGTTTACGTTATTTCCTTTGAAATTATATTTGGATGCATCAACTTGTGGTGATTGCTTTTAAAGCAAAATTTGACAGGTAATTTATCTTATTCTTTTCTTGGAGATTCAATGGTGTGTGTTTTACAATTAGTGGTTCCACACACTATTTAAAATAACATATAAAACGTGTGGCATGTAAAAAAAATTAAATATATATTTATTCATTCTTTTTTTATTTTTATCATTTTTATCCTCACTTTAAAACTGTGCTTGGCATAGTAACCAAATAAAAAGGGGCTTGGTTGCTTTCAGTTTTGTGGAGTACTATTACACCTAATTTATAGAAAAACGTAACGCAAGAGAGGAAATTAAGTGGATTTTAAAAAAATTTACTTAGTAATCTCCTTTATGGTGAAACATTAACCCAACTTTTAGGGTGCTTAAGGGGCTTCTTCAATTGAAGACTTAAAAATACTTTTTACTTCGACACTGAACAAGCCTTTTCAGGGATAAGCGCAAATTAGCTGAAGTGTAAACTTGTTTTCACTGGATAGATTTAAATTAAAATATTGACTGATACTTTGAATAATTAATTGTTAAATTATACTTTTCATTATGATTGTTTTAAATGGCTTCTCCAAGCTTTAAAATTTTTAATTTTATAGAATTCTAAAACATATAGATTAAAAAATGTGTATGTTGCTTTAAACCTGACACTCAGATGACAGGTTTATGCGTTTATACGCTCATAGGGTTAGGCAGTATTGATCATCCTGCATTACAATTTATTTCCTCCGTAAGTCCTCCATTGTGATTCTTATTTCCTCATGCATTTTAGTGAAAACCATTTGACTGTCTGAAACAGCTTTTCCCCACCACTACAACGAATTAATGGCCAAACTTTTCCCATGCTATGTATGACACAGAGTGGCCAATGTGTTTTGATAAATGGAAATCCCGGTATTTTTGATAGGACAAAAGCTGCCACACTTGTGAAATGAGCGAGGCGAAATAAATCGCCTTTCCACTGTACGGAGGCATTGATAGAACCCTTTTCTGGCAATGAGTAAAACCCTTTTGTGGAAATGACTTAAACTCTTTTGGGGCAATGACTAAAACCCTTTTATTTCTGGAGAGGTAATCGAGAAGTTAGAAGGCGTGATTAGAGGAATTTATGACGGGTTATGGGCAAGGACCGACTTACAACTTTAGGGGCCCAGGGCACAAACAAATTTGGAGGTCCATAAACATGCCTCTATAAAATATGCGTAGGCATTTTTCTATGTTTGAGTGTTTGTAAAAGAATTGCCGTAGTAATTTGCTTGAAAAGCATGCTTAATCCCCCCAAAATAATTATTTTTTGTGAATGGTTTAGTTCTGAATATGAACACAATTTCATACTCAACGTTTGTTCATTAATTTAATTTTTTTCAAGCTTCACATAAAAAAGTTAAGTTATGGAAATGCTCATCATTAAGAAAATTTTGGGGTTTCCCCTGCCTTAGTTCAGGCCCCGGTTATGGATTTCTATTTCATTGCGAAACTATTAATTTATTTCGAGCATTCATGTGCTTTGGAAACTTGGTTTTGCTTTGGAAATTGTGAAATAGTTTTTATGAATGAAAGAGATTGTTTGGTAGACATATATTATATTTTTGATAATACTACAGGGTGTCCGTAATTAAATTGATAAGGGGTGACCGGGGATAGCTTTCCCATTGAGCAATTATTCCGGTTTAGTCTTACAATAGTAATGAACTATTACGGGGACCCAGTGTATACAAAAACGAATTTGAAACTTCTAAAACGCAAATTTTTGATGCCAAAGTTTTAAATTGTAATTGTGTTCCAATGCCATAAATTGAAACAAATGATGTGGCTGATATAAGAAAAATTAGAATGAATTTTTAAATGAAATTCATATACTTGACAGTTAAAAACTAGTTTACCATATTTATTTATGTTGACACTATCTAACTTAACTATTAAGATTTAAGTAGGCAAAGTTTAAAATGAAACAAAGTATCACAGTCATTAATTTAAATTTCGAGCTTTAAAACCAAAAATTAGCTTCATTATTTACTTTTAAAACCGAGATTGATTCGTTAATAGAGTTAGAATTAACTAGTAATGTTCGAAAACAAAAGCATTCTCCATCCAAAACAGTTTAGTGATTAACCCTGTCAAGTTAATCAGTTAAAGTTGGCATTAACTATATAATTTTCAAGGTTTAGAGTAACATGCATCGTTTGAAGTAATAATTTGTTGAATACGAGTTTTTACTTCCAACTTAATGTTACTGTTCAAGTATTTCGTCATTTGCAGAAAGTATAAGCATTGCTTGGGATATCTGCGATACTTATAATATCTTTAGTTCTTAAAGTTACATATATTATTATTTTTATTATAAAACCATAAAATAAAACCATTTAAAACACATTGCATTTAGTTTATAAACTAGTACTTATTTGAAGCAATAGTTAAAAATTAAGTAGTATTTGACATTGCGCTCACGAACCAAAGTACTATTGCATTAAATATTTTTTCAAGGATGCTTTGTAAAAAAAATATTTCAAAGTTTTAATTGTCTATTAAAAGTTATACGCACACAAATATTTTTCATTGATACAATCATCGAATGCCATTACCCAAACACGAGTTCATATGAAAAGAAAAATGATACACACACGCTATCAATAAGTCATAAAATACTTAAGAAATAAGCTTTTTCTCATTATAGTATATAGAGTTTTGTTTTCTGATATGTATTAGTAACAGGAACAAAAAATGTCCTGATTGCAGAAAAAGTAATCGACTACGCCATATTAAATGTCCATAAGGGTATATTATGTAAGGGGCTTGTATGGTGTAAATAGACTTGAAAATCTGAAGTTGATAGAATCCAACGATATCGGATGCAATGGCTTGACTAAGACAATGTTGTAAGACTGATAGTAAGATGGGAGGTATACAAATATAAGGTTTGTCACTGCGGCAGAAGAAGGGAAAATTTATAGTTAATTTAGTTTGGAGGTTTCCCCAAACTAAAAAGAAAAAGTATATCATTCAATTTAAAAGAATTAGAAGAATATTTTTCTATCTTTTCAGAATATTTAATCATTTGGGAACGTAAGACGTTGTTTAAGGTGGAAAATTTAATTGTCAATCTCGCTAAGCTACTTTTGATTTTTTAAATTGAAAACTTTAAATTGATAAGAACTTTTGATTTTATTTAGTAATTATACAATATTTAGGAAATTATATGACCATTAAATTAGTAGGTTATACTATTATGTATTAATTGGTTTTTTGTACAACACTTAGTACTTATTTAAACTTGACTAAAATATTCTTATCTTTTAAAACACGAAAATAACTTGCATTTTAGATAAAATCTAACCTAAGTTCAAACTTACTCTTCATATCTACTTCACGCGTAAAACCAAAAACTATCTTTATCTTTTAAACAATTTTGAAAACTTTAAGCATGAACAATGAAATAGCTTGAAAAGTACTTAAAATACGTTTTCAAGCAAACAAAATGCATAACGGTACTTGGAATAAATAACATTACCCCCGTTTAAACGATTTTTAAATGGCTTACCTAAGGGCTTTTAAAAACAAAAGCAACAGAAGCGCCAGCGTAGGAAAAAATATTCCAAACAGCGACGCTATTAAGAATGTTATAAAAATCGAACTTCTTTTATTTAGGAAAAAGGTGATTAATCCTCATTTTCGAACTGCAGTGAAGTGAGGCACAATCTTTTGTCTGCGTTTTTAAAGTCGAAGTTAATTTTTTTTGTAGTAAAATATTTTTTGAAAAATCAGTAATGGCTCATAGTTAATGAAACTTTTACAAAGATTTTATTACCTTTTTAGTTAAAAAAAATCCATTGCATCACTCACGTTTTATGTTCGATTTCTTTTTATACCCTTGGGGAAATTCTGATAAATGCAAATTTTTTAAATAATGCCTAAGCATTTATTCCGTTTTATTTTCAATCAATAGAAACAGAGGTGATTTAAGTAAATCAAGCGATGAATTTCAAATATTTTTTGCGAAGTTCCTTTGTATGGAATTTGAAATGGAATGAAAAGGAAGTGGAGAAAAAGTTTCTTTTTAACGTTTGAACTTGCTTAAACATCAATACCACTATAGTATATGCTAAAAGAGTTAGAAGATGAAGATAGCGGCTGGAAAACTTATGAAGGATGTACATAAAATACTAACTTTTCTCAAACTCTTATGGAAACTTAAGGCAAATTTTTCTAAAAAAAAAACTTTTTTAAAACACGAAAACTAAATGCTTTTATTTCAGAAAAAATTGAGACGCCATACAATTTGTAAACATTTTCGATCCAGTTCGTGAGCTACAATATGTGAACCTAAGTAGAATTAACATCACAGCTTCATTTTCCAATTGTTTTAAAACTAACTTTTCTGTTACAAAGTTGAATATTAAAACTTTCCAAAAATACCTTTAACGAAACAGCTGAATAAAATTTTAATATTAGTTTAGCATTTGAATCTCTAAATATAAAATATGTTCTCAAAGTAATAGAACTTCCTTTATAGCTTCTTTTCCACAAAAGTGTTGTAAGAAAAAAGAGAGATGAGTAATCCTTCTTTAGATACGACAACTTTATACATTAAGAAATTCATATAAAATGGTGTTTCTTTTTACTTAGGAGTTTTCCACCATAATAAGATATCTTTACATTTCTTTCTTATTATATAAATTTATTTTTAAATACTACACAGTTTAATAAAGACTAGCTCACACTTTAATACAATTACAATGCCAAAAGGGCCAATGCTTTTTGTTACAATCAAGTATAAAATTAAATATCTGCGTACTTTAACATCCACATAGATCTCATATTCATTGTAATCTGCGCGTTGAAATTGGTAGCGAGAGTCGCCTGGATGGTGCCACAAAAAATGGCTCTCAGTTCTGGGGAACATGCCGAGTCTGCAAAAGCATTACCGCCAATGTTGCAGCCCCATTAGATAAAAAAAACAATCAAGTATACCTACCTTTCTTTTAAATTAGTTGATAATTGCATGCATAAACGTATCTTACATCTATATCTTTCAAATTTCGATCGACAATTTATATCTTCAAAACCAAATGCCACATTTTCATTACTATAGTGGTAATAGCTGTTACACACCTTGAGTACGATTCGGAGCATTTAAAGGAATGTAAAGAGGTTTTTTTCTTCGTTCCAGCTTCGTTACATAAAAAAGAAAGCTTTGGTACGTAAGAAGTGCGTTAAAAAATTGAATAGTTTCTTGAATCTAGTCAAATAACTTATATTGAAAAAAAGGACACTTTCTATTTGCAGAGCTGTCACAAAGAGTAAAGCAGATTTTTTTTCATAAATCAAATATTTGTGGATTTCAATTTTTTGGGAATGTTGGTAAAATATTCTTAAAAATATTTCTGAACCTTTTACAGGCATAGATTTATATACGAATCGAAAATAAAATGACCGATATGCATGGAATATTATTAGTTATATGAACAATTATTTTCAAGTAATTGTAACCAAAACCTTCACTTTTCACTTGTATCAATCAGGAATATCTACATATTTCAAAGTACTTATCGTAGATATGACATTTATACAGTTATTTTTTATCGTACATACGCCATTTATACAGTTAACTTTTATCATATTACAATTAGAATATTAGAATTATAGTCTAACAGTTAAAGCTTGTAGAATGAAAATCAACGACTCGGGTTCGATTTCATGGTAAGAATTGTTTTAAATTGTAAACATTGTTATATGCGCGGAGAAAAAACTCTTACCTTATAACGACTACTAATTCGGTGTAGCTATATTCCGGAACTACACAAGATTTATACACATTAGAAAAAAAAATCGCTAAACATAGCATCCAGCAATAATTTTACTTCTAAAAGCCAAAATCAACTATTTTCCTTAATATTCTTTTGAATATTAACTAAATATCATTTATCGTCTGCTCGATTTATATCTATTTCAAAGAATAATTAAATATTTAATAATAAGAAAACATGAAACTATTCCAAACTGCATTAAAAAGTAAGAAATGTAAATTAAAACTAAGCGGAATTCTATGCAAAAATATGCCTTCCCGCTTTCTTAGTAAACAATTAATGAACAAGCAAAGAATCACATTGAGCTACATTTTATGACGTCTTTCCAAACTGATTCATGAAGCGGTTTTATCGGTGTTACATATAAGTACCGACAATAGATAAATAGTAAAATAATTTAAAATATTTAATTTATAGTAATGTAATCGTTTCCTGCTGCCTATTTCTAGCCTCCTTGAGGAGCTTTAACTCAGTCAATTACGCCTCGTTATTTAGAACCCTGGTCAAGTGACTTATTTAATTTACTAACATGTTTTTATTCATAAAATTTCTTTTTTAGATCATTTTACACCTATTAATGAAAAAAAATATGTTAAATTTGAAGATAATAACATTTTAGATACCAAGTCCCCCATTTAAATACCACTTACAAAAGCAACAGCTCTGAGGATAGAGCTGGAATTCTTCAATCCCTCGGGAGCTCGCCTCTTGCGAAGATCGTAAACTTCCGGCGCAGCACTTTTACGACTCACCGTCCGAAAATCGCCTGCGCCGAGCCGTTGTTCCGGAAACCCGTTGGTGAAGTAAACCGTACTTGAAATCGGGAGAAAAAGTTTCTAAAACGGGAAAAAGTGAATGCCTATTCAGAACTGAAACATTTCGTTGAAAAAATATATTTCTGAAACGGTCTTCTTTTTTCAATTCCAAGTATACTTGTCTCAAAAGAGGACGACATAAAGAAGTGATGCGATATTTGGGTTCTTTTAAGAGAGCTGTGTTTCTATCCTGTGAATAAACTAAAAGCTAATAGCGTTTTTTTTTTCTTCAATCTATTGTGGAATTTCCTTGTAATTTGGTATGAATGGGAGTTTTACAAGTTAAGATTTCAGTTCAATAATCGATCGGGGGGAAGAGAGGGGAAACGAAATTTGACTTCATAAAAGACGAAATATTTTGTTTGCTAAAGTTTTAAGAATTAAGTTTAAGAACATGCTCATGTAACAAAAATAACTGATAGAAATTGCAAAACCTAAATTGTTCTAGTTTTTTTTTCACTCGAAAAGGAAAAATTTCCCTGAAATTTCGTGTCAAAAAAATATATCTGACTTTTCCAGGTATTAAAGGTTTTCCAAATAAAATAAAACATTGATTTTCAATTAAAGAGAAGACTAAATGTCTGACTCTAACGTTGTCCAGCATTGAATATCACAATCTCCTATACAAATTTGTGAAAAACAAAAATTAAACATCTAGTAATATACATCAGTGTTCTACCAAAATGTAGAACGTCTTTACCCGGTCCAGTCATAAAATAAAGTTCCAAAAACAAGTTGCGTTTTCTTTATATCCATAAAACAAATAACAATATGACCGTCTCTATATTTTATAAGACAAGAGTATGCATTTTCATTGCGAGAGAGTTCTTTAGCACGAGATGTGACAGAGTTATAACCCTTCTGGATTTCATCTGTTTCGTCGCGCACGTGGAAGATTTAAACTTTTAGTAGACCTTGTTTCTTTTTATTACTCCCTCTCCAGTGGAAAAGAATGAATTTATATTCTATTTCTATCTACTGAGAATACAAATAGTATCGAATGGTCCTTTTGAGAATATACAGGAGCAAAGAAAAGTACTTCATTTCGATGCAGAATGATTTTTTTATATACATAGTAAGAATTTTGTAAGTTTCGTTTTGAACATATTACGCGGAAATATAAGTTTTGTAATGAAATTGAATGGGATACTTAAAGTTTTCTTTTTCGTAAAATGAATTATGTTAGTTCATATTTTTATGAGAATAAAAGATATGCAAAATAAATCAGCATAATTTTAAAGCATTGAATTTATATTATTTTTCTCTTGTTGGTGATATTTTAGTCACAGATTTAATGTTTGAAATATTAACTTTTTCTTCTGACAAAATAATACTTTTTTGTATTTTTGTAATAGTTTTAATATAATTTGCAGTAAAATAAATTTAAACAAAAAATGTGACACTGATAACGTATATCATAGAAAAGTTATTTTTTATAATAATATACATAGACTTTAAAGCTTGCGGAATAACTAGATTAAGATAGAGAATAATAATAAATCTCAGATGATTATAGGAAAATCATTAAACAAACATATAATTTAGAAAAAAATATGTAACTTCCAAAATTTAAGAGCCTCGTTATTACTTTATTATAATTAATTTGATAAATGTAAATCGAAAAAATTACAACAAAAACCTATATGTCTTTTAAGTTTTAACAATTCTTTTAAAGCATTTTTAGTTTTTCTATGTACTTTTTCATCAGTAACATTTAGTTAGTTTTAATAATAAATTCAAGCAATAAATTTCTTACAACATGTGTTTAGTTTATAAAATAAATATTTTTGGAAGTATGCTGAAAAACACCAGAAGAAAAGTTTAACTTTTTTGTCATTTAATCTATTCAAGTTTCTTCCTATTTTATTCCGTAATTCATTCCGTATAGTTGGTGAAGCATTCATGCAAACGAAAATGTTTAGACTCTTTTTATAAATATTTACTTGAGTTTTAGCATTTTAAATTAAGGTATATGCTTAAGATATAAAAACAAAACCATTTTTAACAGTACATATTAATGGTACTCAAAGTTATAAAAAATTAACTTTTAGTTTTTATAACGATCGGATAGTTTCAAGAAAAATATCATAAAATTGCTTATTTTTTTTACCTCATAATATTATATAAAATAAGTATATGAACAAAATATATTATTTTTTAGTTTTTATTCGGTTTGATGATGAAATTAAAAGAAATATTCTAAGAGAAAAAATTCTACAATATTTTAAGCTGATTTTTTTTTTAGATTTGTGTTTTCTGCAATTATAGGAAATTATATAGTCTCTTAAATGATGTTTTAAAAAATTCCCTTAGGTTTTCCTATAGTAATAACTATGTGCTTATGCGAGAGTCATAATGAAATTCAAACGCAAAACAATCTCTTTAAGATGTTAAAAAGTAAGTTTTTCACATTATGTCTAACTACAATAGACTATAATACATGCTGTTCATTGCTGTTCATGCTGTTCAAAATGCAATAATCGCAACAATGAGTTGTACCATTTTTGATCTGAAATAATTTTTTCCCAGTATTTTGTCTCAATTGTTAGAGTAATTGAGTGCTTGCAACAATGATCCAAGTTATTCTGGAAGTTACTGCAGTTTACTTGCCAACGGCAGTATTCTAATGCATGTATCTAATAATATCAAAAAAGATTATATTTTAATTTTTAAACTCAATTAAGTTGTACTTTTTTAATAATAATTTTAACATTTTTAGAAAAAAAACTTTTAAAAGTTGAATATATTAATGTACGGTTTTAAAGCAAAACTGAATGCGAAGAAAAATTCACCTTCAGACGATTTCTTTCTCTAATGCTATGTCAGGGTGGGCCGAAAAAAGCTTTTTATTTTATTTTGGATCGCTATAGTGCGGAAAAGTTGCAATTGGTAAAGACATGAAATATGCACTAATTTTTATTTTTTTATTAATTAATCTTCCGTTCGCGCAATGCTATCAAGGTTGGCAAAAAATTGTCAAAAACCGTAAAGGCCCTCGCCAGATAAGACGGTGAAAAATGCCCCCATTCCAATCGGGCTAATTTTTTTTCTGAAAATACCTCATAGTATGGACAACTTCTCAGCCAAGTTTCAGCTCAAAAATATGACGCATTTTTGAGTAAAAAATTAAATTTTTTTTCTTTATAAATTGATTATTCCCTGAATATATTTGATAAATCCAAAAAACTACTCATGAGTTTTTAGATATCATTGAGTAGTATTCTCAGAAAAATCCGCTCATAAATCTGATCGAGCGATCATTCTTAAAAATGCAATTTTATTTTTCAAAAAAAAAATTTCATGCCAAAATCGTTTGGTCACAACTTAGGATTTTGTCTCTACATATTCCTCTATTATCAATCTATAATATATTTTTTTTCAGATTTTTAAAATTATTGGACGATAGTTTAAAAAAATAATTCTTAAAGCCTGATTTTTTTGCTCTAAAATCCATAGATTTAGAAATAGCATGCCCACCGATTGCGCAATCCCGTACAACGCAATGATGCGTGATGAATCCACATTTCGTCGTTTTCGCAATGCATCACGGGATACTGATTCACAAAAATGGTTTTTCCGAAGAGTTACATACAATAAAAGCATTTTTAACTTGCTTCTTTTGTGAATATATACCTCATGCCTTACAGAAATTATCAATACGCATGCAGCTATAAAATTATGCTAGCGAAACTTGTAAAAAGTTTTAATTAGTTAATATTGAATATATATCTTTTATTAGTCGAATTATCTCATGGTGCCATCTGGTGGCGTATGGCATGCCATGTGCAAGAGCTTGCGAACTGCCTTATGGGATAATGGTTAACAAATGGCTTCACCTTTCCCCCTAGAGGCAGATCTGCTACTTTCTAAATCTATGCTAAATTCTTTAGTCCGAAAGAAATTCTCCCAGATTGAATTTCCCCGCCTTTGTTAGGAGTGCCATCTGCCGAGTAAGTAGTGCGAAAAGTCAGGTTTTAGGAATATTTTATTTTTTTTAAACTATCGTCCAATAATTTTAAAAATCTGAAAAAAATATATATTATAGATTGATAGTAGAGGAATATGTAGAGACAAAATCCTAAGTTGTGACCAAACGATTTTGGCATGAAATTTTTTTTTGAAAAATAAAATAGCATTTTTAAGAATGATCGCTCGATCAGATTTATGAGCGGATTTTTCTGAGAATACTACTCAATGATATCTAAAAACTCATGAGTAGTTTTTTGGATTTATCAAATATATTCAGGGAATAATCAATTTATAAAGAAAAAAAACTTTAATTTTTTACTCAAAAATGCGTCACATTTTTGAGCTGAAACTTGGCTGAGAAGTTGTCCATACTATGAGGTATTTTCAGAAAAAAAATTAGCCCGATTGGAATGGGGGCATTTTTCACCGTCTTATCTGGCGAGGGCCTTTATATTTAAAAAAAAAACGAAAGATGTTTTTAATTGCTTTCCTATATCATGAATTAACTACTAAAAATAGTAAAATCAATATATATGCACTTATTACACATTTGAGTCAGATCTTCCGGCCACGCAACCTAATACAAAATGAGGAAAATTCGTATTTTTTGCAAAATTTCGTAGTTCCACCATTTTGTAAATTTTTTGTACTTTTGTGCATAGATATTGATTTTAAGTATTTTTAGTAGTTAATTCATGATATAGGAACGCAATTAAAAACATCTCTCGTTTTTTAAAAATATAAAATTTACTGTTTTTGACAATTTTTTGCCAACTTTGATAGCATTGCGCGAACGGAAGATTAATTAATAAAAAAATAATAATTCGTGCATTTTTCATATCTTTACCAATGGCAACTTTTCCGCACTATAGCGATCCGAAATAAAATAAAAAGTTTTTTTCGGCCCACCCTACGGCAGTATGGATATCCTAACATAAGTAACACTCCCATTAAGTAAAAAATACTTTGGAACATAAATTGGCAAACGCTAGTATATGATTAAAAAATGTATAAGACGCATCAATAAAGGAATGTGTTCAGATTCTTAGTAAAAATTATTCTGTCCATTTATGTTAATTATTTCTTTAAAAAAATAAATTAGAATGTGTTTGTACCGTTAAAAGCTTAGTGTTACTGGAAATAGAGTTGATAATGTATTTTTAAAAGGTAAATGCTTTTTAGCATGAAATCTGAAATACAAAAACTTTACCATTGTTTAAAATGCTACTTTTATATAAAATCAACTCTATTGTTGTAAAAGATTTGAATAATTGTTACAAAAGAGTACAACAATACATTTAAAATAGATGAAATATTTTATCACAGTTAAAGTTCTTGTTACTTCAAACAAACTGCGAATTTCTTAAAGTGGAAAAAAAACCTTTTAAAATCTAAAGCTGATAAAAACTTTTGATTTATATTAAAGAGTATTTTAAATACTGAATATTATTGAGCAAAAAATGGGTTGTATCAATAACAAACTGGGTAAAAACAACCACAGCTCTGAAAAACGATCCAAAACTAGCATACATCCTGGATCTAGCACACATCCAAAAGTTTCTAAAGTTGTTGTGCCATTGGAAAATCTTGAAAATCTTTCACCAAGAAATATAATGGCGCAAACAGCTTTGAATACACTGGAAGAGCAACATGGATTCAGTTTTATAAAGGATCTTGGCGACGGAACATTCGGGGATGTGTTCCTGATGAGCGACAAAAAGTACGAGCGCAGCATCGCCGTAAAAATCGTTAAAAGTAAAAAAATTGATGAATCAGAGACTGTTCTGTGGCCAAAACTTGATCACGAAAACGTCCTCAAACTGCTTGATTTCCTGTCGCTGGGTGAAGTCGGAGTTTTCGTAATGGATGCACAGGCCGGCAGCCTTGATGTTGTCATGAATAAGGAATTCCGAGATGGTGCACAAGCTTTGGACAGAGTAAAGGCTTGGCTTCGAGATATTCTATGCGGACTGGAGTACCTACACTCCAAGGACCTGTGCCATCTTGACCTGAAAGCCAACAACATTTTGATATCCCACTCCTCCAGGGCAATGTTGTGTGATTTTACTTTCTTGAAAGACTGCACAGAGCCTACTTTCAGGTAATGCAAGCTTAAAATATGAATACAGCTATGATATTATGGCCGGTCTGTTCATTGGCAATTTTTGGCGAGCCTGAAGATTTACCGTAGGTTGATATACCTATCGAGTTGTATGAAACATAAAAAGGAATGTTTACTACATTTGGACATTTTCATTGCTTGGCTACGTAACGAAAATCACCAAATTCAGACTTGCCATTATAGCTGTTCAAAAATATGATGTTAGTTTTAAATTCCACCCCATGTTTAAACGGAAAAAGTCGAAGCTCTTAAATAAATAATAAAAGTAAAATAATAAAAGTCTAGGTCAATCTTAGAAAATAGTTAGTTTAATTTTCATGTTTAAAAGTTTAATATTGAACTAAATGCTATGTTTGGCGCATTTATAGACGCATAAAACTATTTTCCTTGGAAGTAGTTCTAATTGACAATTTCTGTTAAAAACCTACATGGTACAATAATATTGTTGTTTAGAACTGACCCTGTTTCTTTTTATATCTATCCTACTATTTTAATGAGTTAATTAGTTTATTGATATAGTATACAATTATGCTGTAAAGATCAATACATCATCAAGAAACAGTAACTTTTTATTATTTATTTTTTGTAAATAAGATTAAAATGTATTTATCCAATACTTGTAAATATATTCCCAAAACTGACAATCAATTAACTGTACATTTAGTGTAACAACTGCAAATATATTTAGAACCCA
Organism: Hylyphantes graminicola; assembly: GCA_023701765.1. Taxonomy (NCBI): domain Eukaryota; kingdom Metazoa; phylum Arthropoda; class Arachnida; order Araneae; family Linyphiidae; genus Hylyphantes; species Hylyphantes graminicola. The sequence continues at coordinate 37,280,037 of CM043121.1, forward strand.
GATCCTTTTTCGTAAATTAATAGCGATGTGACTTGGGAGAGTCATAAAAGTAAATAAAGCAGCTTTTTTAATACACATATTTTTTTCAATTTCAGAAAACACGTGGGTATGCCAGATATATACTCACCGCCAGAAGTATGCTGCTGCAATGATTGCCGAAAATCGGGTAGTCGCATCGAGATCAATGGGAAATATGTCGACTCTTGGGGCCTTGGAATGATGACGCTACGAATTCTAACCGGCCCCTACATGTCCCACAATATTTCGGCTAAGGACAAGTGTTGGATAGTAGGTATTTATCCTACTTTGTTCGAAATGTTACAGGTAAGTCAAATATTTATTTAATTTCGTTAAAATTGGTTCTATTCGTAATGGGGGGGGGGCAGTGCATGGAAGGGCTATTTTGTGACAAATTGATCTACTATCGATTATTTGCTATATGGTAGGAATCAAAATTTAAAAACAACTTAATGACAATTAAAAGGATCAACCGTTGTTTGCTTTTTTTAAATGGATTTAATTTTATCTTCATTAGGATTCAAAAATAGTTACATCAGAAATGAACGATATCACAGTTCCACTGTTTAAAAAGTTTAATATGTACTGCAACAAGAACGTGCTAATTAAGAAGAACGATAAATCATCATCCTCCACTTTATCTTGCAATTCAAAAACTTCATGCTCTTGCATACGATATGATTTATAGGATGGTTACTTAATTCAAAAAGGTTTCAAATTTGGAAGAATGTTACTCCAAAATGCTAAAGGCCGCACATGACACTTGAGGTTGGTCCCAGTTTTATGGAGTAACGTTCAACCAAATTTGTATGGTATTTACAAGAAACCTCATAATGAAATTAGATTTTAAGTAGTTAATCGCCTGGGAATCCGTGAACCAGCTAGTAAATAGCTATTACACTTTTTTTCCTAAACAAAAAATTCTTGTAGGTTACTATTTTCCCAAAGCTAGTTTCTACTAGTTTTGAAGAGTAGCGTCCGAGTTACACAAACATTTTATTGTGAAAAATCGATTATCTGCAATCTTGGTGATTACGGTTTTGACGTTTCAACTAATCGACTTGTTACGGAGGATGCTAAATGTATATGTCAGGCTATGAAACCCATGTAAACTACTGTAAACATTAGTAACATTCTTATTTTGTTTTTGTATTCCTCTAGGAAGAAAAGTTTTCCAGTCTGATGCAGAGCACATTTCCAAATGCGAATCTCAGTGACAATGAGGAGGATAAATTTGCCCTCAACTTCATTTATGACTTTCTAAGATTGGATCCCAACAAGCGAATTTCTGCTTCAGAAGCTGCGCAACATTCGTTTTTAGGGCAAGGAAAAGCCGGTGTTCCTAAGCCTGACGATATTTGGAAAATAAAACGTAAGTCAGCCCAACATTTTATTGAAAATTATTTTTAATCTTTTATTAACAATGACACTTTTCGACTAGAACTTGGATAATTTGATTTATAGAATGTATAAGTTAATGTTATCATGTTTTAAATGTTACTTTGATAACTTGCTTTGGGTTAGAGCAACGTGTGAATCCGGAAACCCAAGTTCCAAAATATTAATTTTCTTTCATTTCAAACACCTTTGATGTTTTTTAAACGATTTCTTTATTTATTATTTATAACAATTTTAATCTTTTTTAGTTAAATAAATGTGGTTAATATCCAAATATTTAAGTTCTATATATGTTCTAGTATTTCAGCTAATTTAAAAATGACGTGAGTCTCTCTCAACACTTTTAAAGATTTGAGGAGTGAGAATTACGTTGCTTAACTCACAATAAAAATGAATTTTCAATGAAAAAACTTACACTCAACATTTAAAAATTAATATTTTTTATTTCTACGTTTCAGTGTCTATGGACTCTCAAGAGCTTCGAGAATACATTGAAGTGCTCCGAAACGAAGAACAGGGCACTTCTAATGAATTAAGCTCGTCTACATGCAACGAAATCAGTGAATCCTCTTTTGGTCCTGAAAATGATTCCAAGAATTGCATTAAAGCAGTTGAAAAAGACCCCCTAGGCGATTGCATCAATAAGCTTTGTTTAAGCATTACAAGGGAGGCTTTTGGAAACCTTGGACAAGATATCTTACAACATTGTCCTAATAAATACGTTATAACACCAGAGGATATAGAAACAATTGCAAAAAATACTGTGGCACTCATTAAATGGCCATCTCTAACACTAAATTATGTTATTCCAAGTCCAACAAATCCGAATGAACACGTGGGAGATGTTGGTGTCAAATGTATTGAGACTGAACGAACAGCAAGAATTCCCTCTTCAGACGTGAAAACCAGTGCAGCAAATCCTGATGAACAAGTGGGAGATGTTGATGTTAAATGTATTGAGACTGAAAAAACAGCAAGAACTCCTTCTTTAGACGTGAAAACCAGTGAATCGTATATGGAAATTGAAACTACCACAAGTAAGTACAGTAATTCTTTTTTTGTAAACTTGCATAATTTAAAAGTGACTATGAAATACTAGTTACAAATTAAAGATGTATATGGAATAAAATCATTAAAAAACGGATGAGGGGTTTAATTCTCAAAACAAATAATTGATTTGAACTAAAACATATTGCTATATTACTATAAATTTTCCTAATGAATTAAAAATACAATCCTGATTCGTAAAGGATTGATTATGCTAACCATTTTTATATAAAATTAATCCAAAACTTCGTTTTTACAAATAGATAGTAAATATATCTCTTATGATTATTAAATGCTGCAATATAACAGAACATTAAATTTAAATGCATCATTTGTCTTATATTGTATTTGTTTTTTTAGGTAAAAAAATTCCTAATCGTGGCAGAAGAGTCGTCCGTTGGATCCGCTCCAAGTTCGTTAAAGTTCGCAAGTTCTTCAGGGGCGACACGAGAAAGGATAACCAGTGAAGAAAGAGTTACCTTTCCTTAATAAAAGTTGCAAGAAAATAAAAATTCATGTGTAAGTAAAATTTACAAAACCAAAAAGTACAGAATGTGTTACTTTTTGTTAGTCTTAGTGTGTTGTTATCTTACATTTAGTTATAAATTAAGAAAAAAGCATTGTATTAAAATTAATCAGTAGTAACAATTGGTTACGCTTCTAAATTGGCATTTTGTTCACGAAAAGAAAAAGCCCAAGTCCTAAAATGATGTATTTTAGTTCTAGTACATGATTAGTTTATATTTCAAAAATTAAAGTATGAGGGTAAATAAATTAAAATACTTACTTACTAATTCATCAAAATGTAATCAATATTTAAAATAATATAATAATTTCTATCTTTACTTCATTATTATTTAAGTTATAACTGACAATAACAGGTATCGTATATAATTGCCTCTAAAGTAAGATAAGTCGCCAGCATTATTTTACAAAACATTCTTTCTATAGATTAAAAAATATATAACCTAACTCGTCATCTCTTTTTTCTTTTATCTAGTAAAATAATCTTCTGGACATTAACAACTCTTGAGAAGACAAAGATTGACAGAAATGTTGCTCCATAGACTTTTGAATGTAAGAAGACTAAAAGTTCCACACAGACATTGTGAGAAGCACAAAACTGACCTTGCAGATCCAGTTGGTTTTAACAATGGTTTAAAACCGTGATTTACACTTATTATAAAAATAACATGAAAGACAAGTGCTAAGCAAGGTTTCATTGTAATCCTGTGTTTGAATTGATGTGAAATAAATATGTTTTTTTTTTTTTGTAAACCAACGTTGATTGTTTATTTCAAAATTACAAATATTAGAGCATAAACCAACTTGATTAAACTACACTATAAATTCTGAAACCCATTCAATATTCCGTAAATATAGTTTTAACAAAGTATTATTATTTTACACTGAGAAAAAAATTCTGTAAACATACGGAATTTTTTTTTAGTGTAGTGGTCAGTACCCCCGTCTGTCACGCGGAAGTCCGGGGCTTGATTCCACGAAAATAGAAAGCAGACATTTTGTTTTTTCTTTGCAATTGCACGGAAAATGTGATATCCATAAAATTTTCCTGTAAAGTTACAGAAACATTATTTGTGTGGGATACATAAAATAGTCCTGTAAATCTACATGATATAAACATGTAATGTTAACTAAAATATATTATGTGTTTTTAATAATTATTGTTTTAGTAATTAATTGTTTTTAGTAATTATTTACAAAAAATTTTCTAGGAAAAGTTTTTTACAAAAAAAAGTTTTGTAATCGTTACAGATTTTTTTCACAGTGTATCTATCGACTAAACACAGTATATACAGTTTAACGGCCGCTCAACTTAAGGTTACCATTGAAAATATTAAGTTTTGAGGCGGCTGTACATTTTTGGCGACTTTATTGCTTCGAATAGTAACGAATGCTTCAATCAAAACTTTAAATGTAGTAAGTATTTTAAATATAACCTCTCATAGCAAACCGTTACTCTTTTTTAGGCAGATATCACTATACCAATAGATTCTCCAATTAGGACTATTACATATCCTTAAAAACAATAAACAAAGGACTTATACAATGTCCATACTACTATAATAAAAACTGACAAGAAATGCGCGCGCATCATAAACATTTTGTACCATTCGAGCTAGGTGCGCACGCATGCCTGTAGTACAAATTACATATGCATTTCCATGCGCGCGCATTTCTTGTCAGTTTTTATTGTCGTAGGGGTAGGGTAGGGTATTTTACATATATATTCCGACTTGTGTGCTTGCTCAGTGAGCCGCTTATAAGTCTTCGTCAAGTAAGTCAGACACAGAAAGATTTTTTACTGTCACAAAGAGAGGAAATACACCCAGGGCGAAGGCGGGAATCGAACCCGCGCCCGTTACAGCACACAGACTGCTGGCCTGCGATGGTTACCACTCGGCCATCCGGGCCCCTTATTGTCGTAGTGTGGGCATAGCATAAGACAAACAAATCGTAAACACAGTTCTAATAATAAAAATACGAAGAAATTTTTTTAAATTTTCTACTGATTTTTATTTATTTGTTTAAACCTATACTACTATTCAAACATATTCGATGCGAGCAATAGCTACTTATAAGTAAAACACATCACAAAATACTTCAAAGTTTTGGGGCTCTTTGTTTTCTGCTTCACATTGGAGGAATTTGGGAGTGTAGTACTCCTTCCTCATTTGCATGCATATTGAACGATTTCCATGATAATGGAGAACATGACATATTACAAAATCTTTTTGATAAAAGTGCATGTAGTTCAGAACAAAGAAGTAGTTTTTATAAATATTCCAGTTATTTTGAACAAGTTCTTTACGTCTTTAAAGTACGTACAATACATAGCGCCTGAAGGCATAAACTTAAAGTGCTTTTTAATCGAGTGTTTTAAAGCTTTAAGTTAGATTGGAAGGCATAGATAATCTTGTGTGAATTTATAATATCAAAAAGAACAATAATGAAAAACATAAAATTAACAAAAAATACAAAAAATACAAAATTGGTAAATGTGGGACACTCTGTTAATAAACATTTAAAGTATGTGTTATTGTAAATAAAACTAATACAGCTTTAAAACATAACTCAAAAAATTATCTGTCATTTATAATGAAAAACAATGTTTATTATTAGCATCAAAAATATAATAATTGTTTTTAGTTTAGATGAAACTATTGGGGCAACTGTTTAGTTTTAATTAGAAACTAGTTGTTGTATCTATAAGTTGTTCGAAATTATACCACTATTATTATCAGGCACTTTTTCTAAAAAATGCAAATGTTTAAATTACGATAAAACACATTTTTAAACTACTGACTTTTGAAAACAAAAACATAATTATATTCAATACTTTTTCTATCAAGGGGTTTTAAACTTAATACATATTTTTCCAAGCATATTCTTTTTTAAACATAAAATGCATCCGGTGGCATTGTTTTGATATAAAAAAAAACTTTAAAACTAATCAAAAGAAATTAATGTATGCTCGAGAAGACTTTTTAAAATATTCTCTTTTTACCACATATAATCCCATAAGAAAGCCTTTCTTACATTTCTTATGATAAAGTCGAGCGAAGAGAAACTAAAAGCCTTTTCATAAAGATTATCTCAAATCTTTCCGAGGCTTGCTTACAACCAATGCTTAGAGAAAATGAGCATTTTAATTCTATTCAAATTTGACTTTGGTTAAATGTTTTTTTTTTATTTTTCTTTATTGTTATCTGGAAAATAAAAGAGGTTTGGATTATGTATTGCTACTAATGTCAACATTGAATTTTATTTTGGAGTTTAAAGTAGAATAAGACTATAAGCCCACCCCCTCCACCCCTAAAAAAAGGTTTTGGGGTTTATTTACCTTATTGACATTGGAGAATAGGATTATTAAAGTTGGTTGTTTATGTAAAAAGAAGATATTTGTATAATAATATAAATATATTTTAATTCAATTTAAATTCAATCATTAATTTACGAATATAGTTGTGTAGAAAACAAGTTTTTTTTGTAGTTTTATAAATTAGCGTTGAAAATATGATTTTAAATATGTGTGAGCTACTTTATCTAAAAACTTCTTGCTGAATATCCTTACAAACCATTAAATTATTCTGAAATTTAGAATTGAAGCATTCTTTAAAAAATATTTTTTTCGTTCTTGAAAAGAATTTTTTTAGTATTACAATAAACAAATTTCATTACTCCTAAAATAAACAGTGCATCGAGAGTTTAAAATAAATTATAAGGGAGCACTCAATGTTTAGAAATTACTCATATAAATTATGTAATATCGTTTAAAAATTAGGATTTCAGATGCCTAATAAATTTTGAGAGGTTTATAAACTCACAATTGTAAAAATAAAAGAATATTTTTTCTAAAACATTCGAAAGGTTAACGTCATAAAACAAGTCAAATTATTTCTGGAAACCTTTTCCACGTCAAAAAATTTCGTAAAAAACTTGACTTTAACTTTCCTTAATTAAATACTTTATTTTATGATACTTATAGTTTACAATATATCGAAATAATATTATAGTTTCAAATACAAATAAATTGTAATATTTAAAAATAATAAACTCAAAAATTATTTTAATAATGCATTTCAATGACGTAAACCAACGCTTTTAACTATCAATAGAAGAGTCATTGGAAGACGAATGAGAACCAATCGAATTATTTTTTAGATAGTCCGCAATTTCGAATACTGATATGAGTTACTAATTTGGCAAACCAACAGTTGGCGACGTCAATCGAAGCCACAAACAACGGGACAAGAACACTTTGTTGACTTATTCTGTTGCCCGGGTAACAGCAGCGAGCTAAACAAAACTCAGGAGATACAAAATAAAAACAACCCAACAAACAACCCTGTTATTTTGGAAAAGAAATCGGAAATTTAAAGAGCTTTCCGTTCGAAAGGTTTCCAAGCCCGCGAGGAGTATCGGAAAATAAAACTTTAAGTAAAAGTGCTTGGGGACAAATTACTGGTATCGGGGCCTGATGCTTCCGGTCGAGTTAGGGAAAGCGGAAAAGATAGTTTAAAATGTAGTTCAGTGCAGCCATGGTTGTTTTTATGTGAGGTTTTGTGGTACTTAGGAACGTGTTTTAAAGCATGAGATTTCATTAAAATATAACGCTAAAAATTACTATACCTTCAAACAAAGCTTGTGATGACTTATTAATGCAAAGTTGTATTTTCCCTGTTATTACAAGTTGTGTTGAAACCATACAAAATTAGTGTTGTGGAAATAATAATGCATGGTCAGTACAAAACTATGTAGAAAGAGCAGAACTCGTGTATTCCTCCTGAATGTAGTTCAATATCTTTTGCTATGATAAAGCTTAAAATAATATATCATAGCACTTTAATGAAGACAATAATTTTAGTATACATATTAAAAAACATAATATAGTTTTTATAGGGTTTTTTTTCAATCGCCCTTGGATATAATAATCGTTTCTTCTCGTGGTTCGTCATTTGGTTTGCAACAACATTAATTTCTGTTTGAATGTCGTCAACACAATTATTGTATTGAAACAACTCAGCTTTGGAATGATATAATATTTTCACAAGCATTCCGTTTGTCCTATTTGAAAACAAGTTTTGCCTTATTATAAATTATTCCATGATATAAAGTTTGATTTTTAAATTGACAGCTCGCGTTTTTTAGGGCTGATCTTAATTATAGTGCAGAAAGAAGGAACATCGATTTTTTTTCGCAGAAACTTAGTAGTTATATAATTTTCATTCAAAATAAAGAAATAAAAATGAGAATATATAATGCAAAAAAATCCTCATCAGTTTTTGATCTAACATTCATTTTATCAATGAAAATGTACTACATGTACTCAATGTAGGTTTTATACTTAAATTTTCATTATTTAATCATTTACAAGGAGTTTGGAGAATCGCCTACAACCACGAAATATACAAAAAGAATGGCGAACCTGACATTCTAAAGGTGGTATAGGCATCCAGCATTAGGTGGTTGGGCCATGTGTTTCGATACAAAGACAGCTTCCCCACTAAAAAAAGTAACTTTCTCGAAGATAGATGGGCAAAGGCGCAGAGGAAGACCCCCAACTAGATGGCTGGATGTGGTGGAAAGAGACCTCAAGTTGTTAGGAGTTAACCGATGTAGGGCCATTGTGGGGGACAGAGTCAGAATTAGGATACTTGAATAGACGGTGGCCTTGGCCTGTAACAGGCTGTAGTGTCAGCGAAGAAGAAGAATCACCATTTACAAAGAAATAAAATCATTTTTTCAATAAAATAGCTGACTGAGTTGTATCTCAAATTTTATTTCTGGACTGACATTAAAAGAAAACAATAACATTTCAAACTACAAAACAGTAATATGTCATTGTAGGGAGAGAAACATTATATAAAAATCTCTTTTTAATTCTACATTGCAAACTATAGACTTTTCTTATTCGCTAAAACTGTCATGGACGCTGTCAAAATATCCAAGACACCTTTCGGGTAAGAGCGGACGGAAAGTTAAGATTTGGGTGACAGAAACTCAATAAAAAAGTTACTTCTTCCAGAAGTGAGCATCCCTGAGATATAATAAATTGAGACAACCTAGCTTAAAATAACCCGTAAAAACTATTCTTTGAAAAAAAATGTTGGATACAAAAAACACCTTTTGGGGTTTTGGAACAAAGAAAGTGAAACTTCTTATGCATTTGCTGGTTAGTGGTCTAATTCGTAGGAAACCTTATAGTTTTGAACAGTTAGATTTTAAGGTGGAGTTAGAAGCATAATCTTGACTTGGTTCTTATTTGGAGTAATTGATTAGGTTTAATTCAGTTTTTGGATACCATATGAATTTGCTAGTTCAGTTTAGTTTAGTTTGAATTATCGTCGCACTAGAGCTACACGAGGGCTAGTGGCAACGGGCGTCGTATTTTAGAACCACGGTCAAGTGACGAGCCGACTGAGTATTAACCAAATGCATCCATTAAGGGTGACATCGTACGCAGCGTTAGGACTTTGAAGGATATTTAACGTGAGATCCCTAGACACACGGTATTATTCGTCTGACATTTTTTGCTGCACGGGACGTTTATAGGTCGTCAGTTATTTTGGCGATGCCCGAACCGACTACGTTCCCCAGCTCATTTGCTAGTTCAGAACCTACCACTTAAAACAGAGGGATTTTTTACAACCATAAAATAAAACTTATGTTCGTGTATAGAGATACACCCTTGATACGAATTAAAAAGAAAAAAAGTATAAGTAATTGTATCATTCAAATGCTATAGTTGCGGAAAATTTATACTTTATAAAAGTTTTAAATAATAAATTCTATAAAGACATTAAAAGTTAAAAAGGAGCTACGAAATCAATAATATCGCATTTTTTAGTGCGATATAAGTTTGTCAAAATGTAATAGTATCCCATAAATTAGAACGTTATGCATAATCGAAATCTTTATTGAATAAAAAAATATTGCCTTAAATAATTCACATATACAAGCTGAAATTTGTCAGTATATAATATTTTTTTTCTTCAAAACCATGAATATAAATTCTGAAAACCTTAATAAAAAACTTTTCACAAAGAACACAGCTCTTACCTGAAGTAAAACGCGAGTTTTAAAATACAAAATGGAATTGCGTCGGTATAGTTGACGTGTTACAAATCCGCCAAAAATCACTTTGAAAACGTAAATTTAATTTCTTTTAAAAACTAAATCAATACATCAAATTTGCAGCCTTTTAATTTTATTTGATAAAAATTATGAAAATTAGTCAAATTGTTATAGAGACATTCCGTTACAATTTTGAGTATCCTACTATATTAAATAACTTTGCGTAAGCTTCCTTGATAGTGATGAAATAAATCTAATAATAACACAAGTAAATACTGAAACAGCCGATAAATTCGAAGACTGATATGCTTATCTAACGTCGCTTCTGTTTGACAGATCGGCATAAAGTGCAACATAAGAAGATACGCTGTGATAAACTTTTAAACATTAGACGCTAGTAACATTTGGTGTAAATTAGAAAATTTACTTGCAATGCTTTCTGTTCCACAATAAAGTAATATTTTTGTGAACTTACAGTTGAATTTAAGGGATTTTTTTTTATAAAATAAAGCAATTTTTCAATGAACTTAATAATTAAGTTTAAAGGAATCTCTTTTTTTTTTAGAATAAATAGTTTTTTCTAATTGATCTAAAATGTTAAATTTAAAGGATTTTTTTTTAAATAAATTTTTTTTTAATGAATTTAATAATTAATTTTAAGGTAATCTCTTTTTTTTTCTGGGAGAATAAAGAATTTTTTGTTAAGGATCTAAAAAATGTTGAATTTAAAGGATTTTTTTTTTTTTTGTAAAATGAATTAACTTTCTTATTCAACTTAATTGTTAAACTTAAAGGGCATTGTATGAAACAGTGGTTTAGTACAGCTTTAATCACTTTTTAATTAAGAGCTTTAAAAAATTTAATACCATATAATATTTTAAGTTTGAAAAGAGTTTTTGATAAAGTGGAAAGTGATAAACTCATTGAAAAGGGTTTTTAAATGAAATTAATGGTTTTTACTAACTTTACGTACTTTTTTTTATTAAAAATTAGCTAAAACTTGTTTTCAACTTATTAAAAACGTATATGTATTATGTTATTTGAACGAGTCATCAAGTGTTGAAAATGATTGTATTATTAAAGAAAATTTTCTCTTATATGTTTAGGGAACTAATAAATCGCTATAGTATTTTTCTAAAAATTCGCAAAACGAAGGGTTTGCATAGCGACAAATATTCCACTTAAAAGAGAAATGTGAAACATTTGACCTCTCTTCTACTTAGAAGTAATTTTAATTGATTTTTTTAAAAAATCTAAATATAAGTGTGGATCTTATAACAATAAGCCCTTGACCCTTATTCAGATGCAATGTTGATGGATGGTTTGAAATTTGATTCATTACAAGTGCCCTATTCAAATGCGTCACTTCCAACTTTGAATAATTAAGGCTAAGAAGTGTGCATTTTAATTATGCAACTATTTGTTGCGTAATTAACGAATTTAGGACCAAGGTTTCAAAAATGGGAAGGGAAAAGCTAGCTCTTAATATATTTTTATGTTAATTTTTTAAACAAGAAATTTCGCGTTTCATAAATTCCATTTTGACATTTTACAGATCAACATTAATGAATTTGGGACTTAATCTAAATATTTGAAAATTTTTGAGCGTTAAAGAATGTGCGAAATGTGTTAATTTTCAAATAAATGGAATTGGAATAAATTATTAATGAATATCTGGAAGTAAATGTATATTTTTTGTCGTAACTATATAATTTTTGAAATAAATAAATTATTTCAATAAATACATAATTTTGATTTTAATCGTATTTATTCCAAAAATTTGATAAGTATAGTTCTCTTTGGAAGAATATTTTTAGTTTCAATTGTCGACCTCAAACGACTTTTAAAACAATTTTGAAAATTTCAGTTCCATCAGTTAATTATCTTACTAACGTACTGCTATTAACGTGAAGATTATAATTTTTCTTGAAAATGTGAATAGCTTTCGAAATTCATTATAAAACTTTTTTTTATCATAATATCATATTTATGACGTGATAGGCATGTACATTTTATGCTTAGTGTCTTAATACAATTTTAAATTAAATCAATATAATGATCATAAGCATAAAGGCTAATAATTTAAATTTTCCGGGTTTGATTCATAAGAAAACCCAGTCGCTTTACAAATACTTTATAGTACATGCTTTGACTAGCTTACCCGGCGTCGCATGGGTGTACCCTGAGTAAAGTGATTTGTATATTATAAAAACATCTATTTTATACCAATTAATTCCCATCTCCACTAGTCAGCACACCATCAGGATATTATGAACACACTTCCTCCCCACTGCTGGTTTCAGATCTTTCTAGACCGTTCGAGGAGTTTTGCGGGCTTCTCCGTATTACTCCTGTGAAAATTGACATTTTCGTATACAGTGCGGGGCTCTGGGGAGCCTAGTGGTTAGTGTCTTGGTCTCGGAATCGGAAGGTCCAGTGATCGAGACACGATAAAACTGAAGATCCTTTGAGTATATGCGGAGTACGTGCTCGTTAAATATGTGGGTCCTAAAATCCTGTGGGCGGTAATTGCGCGGTTTACCACGGGTACAGGTTCCAGGAGACTGTTTTCCTCCCCTTCGGGAACATGTCTAAATTGCGGAGGTGGCGAAAGATGGCGACATCTGAGTATTGAAAATGCACTTATCCTATTGGAGTGGATTTCACTCTTTTGTTTAGTTAAAACTCCGACAGGATCACTCCAAACGACTGATTTTAGCTCATTCTGAGTTAATTTTCAGTCCTTTCCAGTGTTGAAAATGCACCTCTCCTATATGAGTGGATTTCACTCTTTTGTTTTAAGAGTGTAGATATCATTATCAAACTAATATATCAATAAAAAATTGACTTAATCAACTAAATCCTCAATATGAATCTTTTGTTTCAATAAACTAAGAATATTTCTGAATACATTCAACAGTAAATTTAATAACAAAACATATACATTTAAAATAAGGTTAACTAATGAATTCCTTATTTGAATCGCTACACTTTAAATCCAATTAAAAATTCAACATCCAAAGCTACATTGCCGAATAGATTTTGAATGCAACTTTAATCAAAACCCAACTCCGAATGGTTCTGGTCATTCAGCTTAAAATTGAAATTCTATCTCTTCCCCCTTTCGCTACATAATACAACGCCCGCTTTTAGAACCGGCCTGAATGATATTGATCACACGAACTTTTGTAATGTAAATGCTTAGCTTATACAGGACTTTCTAGACAAAGCTTAAACACTGTAAAGACGGAGTTGATATTACAATATATCACTTTCTGTGTCACTGTTTTCAACAGTTTTATGTTCAATTGAATAGTTGTAGTTTTCCTCAGTATTGTATTAAGTTTGAATATTTAATATTGTTTATATTGATATTATTTCATTATAATTGTTGTATAAATATTTTTGATTAATAAATCTTAAAAGTAATTCCGTGTAGTAGTTCAAAATTTGCTCTAAGTCTTAATAACTTGAGTCTTAATAGCCATAAAAATGTTCTAATGTTGCAATAATTTTTTTTAAATATTGCTTCAAGTTAGTTGACATATTTTTAGATGCATGAGTGAAACAGTTGTAAAAAGTTATAATTAATATTTAATAATAAATGCTCTAGTCCTTTGCTAAAAATCAAAACAGTATTTTTATTTCCTAAAGATGCCTTACAGTTAAAGAAAAAGTAGACACGTCACCTGCAGTTGTGTATCTTTTAATGGTAATTAATTTGTCAACGACTTCTTGTTCTACTGTGCCTTATTTTTACTTTAAATTGAAAGTATGTCATATATTATGCCTATTCCAGTCAAGTTTCTTGCACTAAACTCTCACCAGTTTGTAACATAGACTTTTTGTTCAGTGCTTTAAATTTAACAAGATAATTTAAAGTTGTGTTTTAGAAAAATGTTAACTTTAAATCAAATGCCATTTTTGAAGTAACACATACTAATTATTCAGTTACCACTGTTTAAAGTATATTCCTTTGAATGAGTTAAGTATCAAACCTCATGAAATACAAATAGGAGGTAATAAATGTTACCTAAACATTCATATGATACCTACAAACTTTGCCATCAATTAAGAATATTTCTATGATTTAATAAATAGAACAATATGCTTACGTCTCTTTAATTCCGAATACATGTGTTGCATATTCCGTCTAATTAGTTCTTTCTTGTAATTCATTTAGAATCCGATCTCATAGTGGTGTATTTGTTAGAGTATTAAGTAAAAATAATATTTATCTAAAATATGAATATAGTACCATTTAGTAGCTGGGCCAATTTTGCTCTTATATAATATGTATTTTGGTAAACTTTTTAACTGGTTAGAGTTATGGAGTGCTTATAACAATGTTCTAAGTCTTTTACCCTAGATTCAGTAGTTTACCTGCCTACGACAGTTATACGTTTCTCACCTTAACTAGCGTGATCTGCCATAACATGGAATAACGTGTTTCATACTTTGACGGCACCAAGCATATCGTAACTCAATTTCGAAATGAGACGTGAGTTTCTGGAATGTTAATGCGAGATAATGGCATTTCGAACGTTGGTAAATGTTCCATCTCAATAGTTTGCGTAAATGTTAATTTACTAAACAGAACATCGATAATTCAATTCGGACTATGCTGAGTAGTGGATGTACGCCAAATGAACGATGAATTGCCAATTATATTTGGGGTCCGTAAAGGTGTTTCTGTAGGAGTTTGATAAAATGTAATTACAATAACAAAACCTAATAAAATTAATTGGTGTAATTAAATAAGTATATATTTAGTTACATTAATTTCGAAATAAATCTAATAAATCTATATGAAACGATTAAATATACACCATGTTATGAAAAAAATTCTTAAAGAATTGAATTTTTTAATTTAAGCTGTAACAAATATTAAACTTTTTATAATACGAAATGATTTTTTTCCACATAAATCACCAAATACTATACTAATTCAATATCATAAATTTAAACGTTTCAAATAATTTGGTTTTATTAAGAATAGATAAAACAGCATTTTTTTCTCTTATTGTACGTCTGAATACAAAACTTTCTGTCTGTCTGTATAATCTTTATTTTATAAGACGGTCTGTTACAGTATCTGTTCTAACCTTTTATTTTAAAACTTTTTTGTTAGAAAAATAGGGCATCAGATACCTATTATTTCTTTACACTTTTTTTCCATGTATCTGTCGTACGACCGTCTGTTTTAACTTTGTAACAACCTTAGACAAATGTTTACAGTGAATTGTAGAAACGAATATGTCACGGAATGCATCGAAACAAAAGTTTAAATATACATCTAAAATCTTACCCGACTTGCAAGGATCAAGGTATATATCATTGGACACTCTATGTGGAACTTTAGCAGCCACCAGTTCTTCCATCGTCCATTTCTTTGCATCCACGTTTTTAAAAGTCACCATAAAGCTAATAACTAAAACACAGATTAAAAAGTTCCTATGGCAGACGGTTTTGGTATTCAGAAGATTCGACGAAATCCTACGTAAATGTTCCATGGTTCTGCGTTAGAAGGGAGGGCAGGGCCGCCCTGACGTATCGGTCCTATCAGCGACACGGTGTCATCTGGAAGTAAAATGAAGAATATAAATGAAAAAGAAAAGAAAATTTTCAAATCCATTATGAGATCTATTTTGAATAAAATGTAAATAACAGCATTATTCAAGAATTCTTCAATGTCGAAAAATAGAAGACACTTTAAGGGTGTGCAATGCATCAGTGAAAGATTTAAGTGTTAGATTTAAAAAATGTATATTTTAAGTTAGACTTAAATTTCTATAGTTTTCATGAAACTCATTAGTGAGGTTATAAGTTCCACTGTTGAAAATTCGACAGTTTGACCAAAAAAGTGGATCCTTGTAGTATTCGGTTAACCCATTTTTTAAATTTTAGTTTCGAAAACCTAAAAAATGGCTCAGCCTAATATCGAAAATATGGTGAAACATATCAGTAAACAGCCGTTTCAGTTACTACCATTCATTTTTTGGTGAAACCTAGAGGCAAATTTTGAATAGTGTGGACTGATAGTACTCTATCATTCTCCTTAAACTCATGCCAGACATTTTAATATTGGCTTCAACATCTATGCTTTTCATGAAACTCATGATGGACATTTAAGGTATCAACAAATGAACAAAAATTTTGGCCAAGTCCTACTATTAATAGAAATTCTTGTTCCAAGTTTAAAGTCCATAGCACTTTTCATTTTGCAGCAATATCTTTAAAACACAAAAAAGTTTTATGACAGCTATCGTTTGATCATTCACGATTTTTTTTTTCAAAAACCTCACTATGATCCAACCAGAATTTAAAAACTCGCTTACCAAATTTGAAGGCAGAAGCTCTTTTAGCTAGAGCTATATTGTGGTTACAGACAGAATGACGTATAGTCAACCAGTCTGTCTAAGGGACCATAATTCAAAAGCTATTTTACAGAATTGGTACCCTCCAAAACGCAGAGAAAACAAAACCTCTATTACGGATTTTAAACTCCATCGCAATACTTTAATTACCTTTTATTTCATATTGGGTAATTGAAATAAAAAAAATACTGTGCATAATTAAAGTAATTTAAGAGTAAATTGTAGCCTTAAACTAATATTTCGCTGTTCGACACACAAATTAACAAATTTATAATCCTGAGAACCAAGATTCTCTCAAAAGTAACTTTCTTTCAGAGAACTAAACGCCTCACATTTTTAGCAACGTTTTATACTGAAATCACTAACTTTCTACCATAAAAATTATCAGAAATAACTTAGGTATTAATGATTAAATATACGCTCTGCAGAACAAACTATTAGTCTTTTAGAAAAAAAAATTATGAATTTAAACTTAATTTTAACTTGATTTGAATTCATAATTAAATGGTAATTCTAACTTACTAAAACATTTCAGAATAATCTCATAGTTTCTGAAAAAAAATTTCCACCAATTACATTCTATATATTCACTAGAAAAATTCACACTTTCTTTGAAATTCACAACACAGTTTCAAAAGTTTTATTACTCGAATAGATTGAATTTTTTTGTAGAATATGTGTTTAATATTTAAAGTTAACTCGCATTTTCATGGAAAAGGCACATATTGGACGCTATAAATAAATATGAAGAAGGGCAATGGCACTGTAAATTAGAAATTATTCTATTTCAGCCGAATCACAGTAAATTATTAAACAGTTTTATGCATGTTTTTTAAAATAAATAAATTTTAATCATTAATGTTATCTTTTAAAACCTAAAATGTAGTTTACACGTTATCTATCTTGCTCTAAGGAATTTACAGAGACACAAATATAGTACTAGTAAAAAGATCTTAAGATCAATAACTGGTTTTTCCAAGTAAGTTTCATTCTCTTTGGGTTTTCCCAGAAATAGCTAATACAGGGAAATCCCCGAACAATAGTTTCACGAAATTGCCTGGTTCCAAAATAAAATATTTAATATAAATATTTTAACTTTTATGGGTAGCACGCCTGTTGTCTTAAAACTCAAAAATAAAATTCTTTTTTTTAAATGCTAACGCTATCAAGACAATATAATTCTAGACATACGTCAACGACATTATTTAAATATATGTGTGTTTTTACAAAAGTACATTAAACGTAAACATTAATTGTTTTCCTTAAAGTTGTGCCATTTATCTGTAAAAGATTTAAATAAAATTTGACTGAAAATATTTTCCATGAAACTCATCATTGAGACTTCAAGTTTGATTGAATTCTCTATCATTCTCATAAAACTCATCGAGATTTTAAAATTGACTGAAATATCTATGCCTCTTATGAAACCAATGATGACATAACGCATCAATGATATTAGTAGTTGGTTCAATAGCAGATTATATGTGCAGCGGCTCAGTGGCTGAGAGGTATTGCGTGTCCGCCTCATAAGCCCAAGTTTGCGGAGCCCCGGATGAGTCGTCAGTTTTTCTGGGATGGGAAAATCGTGAGCACGTATGTCATATGAGAGTCGTCTAGATGGTGCCACAAAAAATGGCTCTCAGTTTTGGAGAAAATACAGAGTCTGCGAAGGCTGAGCAGCCAATAAAGCAGTCCCGTTGCCACATATAATTATGTGGCATGTTAAAGATCGCTTGAGTACCAATATAGCTTAGGTTCGCTCGGCAAAGTTATATCTCGGTATACTTTAACATCCACAGAGAGCTCAGATTCATTGTAATCTGAGCGTCGAATTTGGTAGCGAGAGTCGCCTAGATGGTGCCACAAAAAGTGCTCTCAGTTTGGGAGGAATGCTGAGTCTGCGACGGCAACACTGTTAAAACTTTGGCGCTGGGTTGCACCGGAATTCTTGAACGTTTTAGCTGCCACCACTATTCAGAGCATGAATTCACCACTTTTAAGGTGCATCAAAGTTATAGTTTTACCACAAAATTGGTTATTTCACGCTCCAAATCGTAGTGGCAGCTAGAAAGTTCCAGAATTCCGGTGCAATCCTGTGCCAAAATTTGTAACAATGTAAGCCACCAATAAAGCAGTCTCGATGGAAAAAAAAGTTATGTTTGCATCAGCAAGCTACCCCATGCAGTACTGGATTTTCATGAATGCAGCCTATTTATTGCATGACAGTGCCGAAGCTTATACTCTGTCAGAGGACCTGAAAGCCTAAAGACTAATCACCGGGAATTTTCTTCGACCACAGCGGCACATTCGCGAATCTCTGCTATGTAATATATCTGCCTCTTACAAGTTCCCGGCAATTCTAATTATTTCGATCATTTTCCACATCGCAAATCATTCGTCACACCCCGAGTGCCGCTAATGTGGCGAGTTGGCTAATTCCTGATAAACACTATCGCAACAAGGAGAGCGCATAGAGGTTAGAATATCATGAAAATGCTCTCTGAACAAGAATCTGTTTACCAAGTGAAGCTATTAATCCCTTCTATATTAAGCCCAAACAATGGCTTGGCGTGTGATTTGGCGCAATTTTTGACATGTGATAAAGCTGGGCTCGGAATTACGATGGGTTTCTTTAAAAGTGAGGTTATTTGTCTAAAATGCGACGCAATGCGTTCTTTATTTTACTTTAAAAAGCATGTAAAAATTTTCATTTATACTTAAACGTTTAATAATAGAAAATGACGTCTTAATACAAATTATTTCGTTTCATATTGTTGGGCTGATTTCATGGTCAATGATGTTGGTCTGATTTCATAGCCATTGATTGTTGGGCAGATTTCATAGCCAGCAATATGGTTTTTTATGGTTTTTCAATTTTATTTAAAAATCACTTTGTACATGTTTTGAAAGTGATAGATGGTTTCAATGTTGTTGCATGATCGAACGAAATGTTTTGCTTTTATTTAAGAGCAAGCAATGCGAAATATCGATTCTCCGAAATTCAAATACATTTTGCAAACGATAAAAAAATCATTAAAAATATTTTGAGTGAAAACAAATTAGAATATCAAAGGTAGGCAATTCAAAGTTAATACAAAACTAGATTATGTGTTTGCCTCTTCTTTTTCTGATACCCACACATTTTACGTGAAAGCTGTTCTCAGTGACAGTTAGTAATACAAACTTGTTTAACTTCACCAAACATATTCATCTTATTCTGACCTCTACCGGGGAGCGAGTTGCTATCTGCCGCAGATAATTCAATGCAGGTTGGTTTGATTGATCGCCAACAAGCCAAAACTGATAACTGCGCGTGCTTTGCTGTAGGATCAAACAAAACACTGCAAGTTTCCGTAACCAGCATTTGATTTATGCTGCGGTGGGTGTCTGGATAAGTCACGTCATATTGCAAGTGCATAGTTTAGAGGTTTTGACTAAAACTAAATATTTTGGTATTGGAACTGAGTTTGTAGACATGTAAAAGTAAAATGGTTTGATTAGTTTGATTTATGAATTTTAATTATAATTTTTTTTCTAAAGGTTCTGTTTCAGGTTTTGAAATGCAAAAGAAATTTTTGGATGAAAATGAACTTTTTTTACGATCCTCGATTGGTAAATAAATGTTATGCAAGATCGAGCACCAATTGGAGGTCCGTTTGAAGGATGGCAGGAATGAAAGCTTTAAGGAGCTACGTCAATTAAACAAGCCAATTCACCTATTTTGAATTACAAAATAGAGTCTCAGTCGGAATAACAATTATTACATACGTGAATAATTAAAATACATTTTATTTCACAGTTCACGATAAGCATACCGCCATAGATGTCAAAATAATGTTCTTCTTTCATATTAATGCCCGGTGATGCGAACTACGTATATATAGTTTTAACAAAAATTACGAGTAATTTGCACTGTACGCGGATAAGTGAAAACACACAAAACATATCATTACTAAAAAATATCTCTAAATAAACAATTTTTTTTATCTATCTTGGTGAAACAATTCTTGCAGTGATACGACGTTAATATATAAAGAGCATGGTCGTCGATTTTTTCTCCTTCACAAAAACATTGCATGGTCAAATGAATCGACTAAAAATCGACCTTTACCTAAACGTCTCTTTCCACAATGCCATATAAAATCTAGAAAATAATGGTTTCATAGACCTCTAGGTTACCGCCTGCGCAAGATTTGCTATGCCATGATCAGCTGACATAAAAGGCGATAAAAACACTGCAGTTACAATGGAAATTTCCATTCTGAATATCGTCGAACTCGGCTAAAGTTTATCACTGTTGTTTATATGGGGATAACACACACTAAGGTTTTATACAAACGCTGCAGACTGCACGTTCCCGATAGTTCCAATTTTGAAGACGTTCTAGAAGTTTAGTCTTTTTCTTTATATTTAGTGAAATAATTTGATTTCCTGGTGTTAAGAGGGAAATGTTTGTTATGCTTATGAATAGGTTCAAAAAATTTATTACAAGGTTTTTAATCGTTTTTGGTTATCTAGACGACATTTTACCGTAGTTAAAAATAAAAATGGATATTTCTTTTTTTAATTATAATTATTTAATAATGTTAATTATTTATTTATCTAGTCAATTACAAAATACAACATTAAAAAGTATCTTAAAGAGACTGGTATTAACAACTGTCACACGAGTTATTATTTAAATTATAAAAAAAAAACAATTTACATGAATTCTCAATGTTATCAACGAAATTAAAAAATTCGCAACACATATAACTTCAAGATTACATTTATACCGTGAAAAATAAAAAGCTTCATCTAAAACTTTCGCCTTTAAAAAAAATCGTCAACCGAAGTTCTATCTCAATGTTTACTTCTGCTGTGTGTGTTGTATGTGAGGGTTTCGTGTTTTTAACACTGATTAGATAAGAAATGGAGGTAATGTGCTCTATATACTGTTTGTCTCCCCCACATACTCACGATATCAGAGTACAAGAAATAGTATAACTTCCGAACTTTGGCTAGAATTGTTAGTTTATAAATTCGGAAATATTGCCTGATTTATGTTATTGGTTTAATTACCAAGCGACAAAAAGGGGTCAGGTTCCTAAGCGATATACCGATTAACATAGATTAATTAATCATTCATTTAAAAATATATACTGAATAATAAAATATATATTTCATATCTTTGAATGAAATTGAAAAAACTATTCCATTTTTTTGCACAAAAGAAATTGGAATGTTTTTGTACACAGGAACATAACAAATGCAAAACGTTTATTTGTAGTAAATTGTTCAATTATTATTGTTTCACATACTGTTTGTCTCCCCAACATACTCACGATATCAGAGTACAAGAAATAGTATAATTTCCGAAGTTTTGGCTGGAATTTTTAGTTTATAAATTCAGAAATATTGCCTGGATATACCGATTAACATAGATTAATTAATCAATCATTAAAAAATATACTGTATTATAATTAGATATTTCATATCTTTAACGAATAAAAACCCTTTCATTTTTTACACAAAAGAAATTGGAATATTTTTTACAAAGGAACATAACAAATGCAAAACGTTTATTTGTAGTAAATTGTTCAATTATTATTATTTCACAAACAAAATAAAAAAATAATAGTTATACTGTAAAATAGTAACGAAGCTCTTATTGGTTTGTTTTTAAAAGAGAAATTTATTCTTAAATACTGCTTATGTAACGTGTTTAAAAAACTAGTTGGCTTCAAAAGTAATAAAATAGAGTTGTTATCAATAAAGGTACATACGAAATTTTTTTATTAAAATAAATGCATATTAGTTCTTAAGAGTTTTAAATGGTATTTGAAATTAGTTTATTTGAAAAAAGATTTGTTTAACTTGAGTTATTTTTGTTGTTTATTGAATTTTTTGAAATAAGTTTTGCTTTGTCAGCTTGATCTAAGAGAGAAAAAACTTTAGTTATCGATTAACCAAATCTACTTAAAATATTCGAAGTAATTTCAAAAACTTTTTTTCAAAGGTAAGGGAACATTATTTTCTTTTCCGGATTAAATATACGACATTCCATTCCTTAGAAGATTGAATACACTGAAAATATCAATAAAACGGTCTCCGATTTCCGATTTCTTTTCAATATCATTCAAAATGACTGACTTTGAATTCAATCGTAGTTATAAGACCAAATTAAATTTTAAAAAACTACAAAAAAAAAGTAAAAACCATTTCTTATATGGAATTTAGATGATAAAAATCTTGTTCGAAAATTATTGAGAAAATTAGGTATTGAATTTCCTAGCATAATAAATAACTGAACAGTTCACTAGGAAACAAAAATTAATAATTGCTTATAAAAAATGTTTTCAAGGACTTTATATCTTATTTCATTAGTGTGTGTCTCGGAATTACGTTAATTATGGTAAGTAAATGTTAAAATAGATTCAAAAACAGTTACTTTTTTCCGGTAACGCCGTTAGATTTTTCAGAAAATAACTGTAATTGTAACTTAGTTACTTGTAAAAGTAAAGAAGTTACGAAAATACTTCCCACGCTGCTATTAACTGATATTTTCGACGCAGTTTGGCATTCGGCTTACATTTATTTTTTTAACGCTAAAATTTTGTAGTTCACATTTTTCGAATGTCCCTTATCATGCCCTGAAAAATTGTAAAATTTATAAATTTCATTTTTTCTTCTAACTTGAAATTTCTAAAAGTAATTGTGATTAGTTACTTTTAGTATTAAGCATCTGTAACTAGTTACTCTTCATATTAAGTAACCACAACTATAAGAGTTACTTTTTTGAGAAAGTAACTGTAACAGAATTACTTTTAAAAGTATTTTTTCAATCCCAGTGACGAATATTTAAAAAATGAACATAACGTGCAATCGTAACTCTTCAAATATTATGCACAGTAATATTTTGTTTGGAAATTTTGTCGAAATTATTACTTATATCTGCATAAATTTAACCAACCAGTTCATTGTTAAGTTTATGGAATTTAAATTTTAATTGTAACTAATAATAAAATATTAGAATTAAAATAAATCCCCCCCCCCCTTATATTAATATCCTTTCATACAAGATAATTTTAAACTATCATTTGTTAAAAAAAAAATATCGATTACTTTCCTTTAAAAAAGTAAACTAATAAACTATGGATATTTTTATTTTTGCTTCTATAACTTTTTACGTCTTGTTTTCTACATTGACAATTAAGATAACCAGACATTAAAAAAAAGTTTATTCTGTTTCTGCAAATAGACAGGCGAAATTAAATGTCATATTTAAATAATATACATTAAAGAAGCTTTGACGACAATTCCATTTGCGAAAAGCGTGTCTGCAATATTAATGAGCACTTGCCTAATAATCAATTATTATTTGATCTGTGTGTCTTTTGGCATTCCATTTAGAATTTCAATGACAATGCTTAAGTGCCCCGATATGAATTTTATACTTTCAGGAAAGACAATTGAAATTTGATTGGAAATCTGGTATCGAAATTTAGGAAATCGGTAACAAGGTATTTGTGAATGTGTTTTATTTTCACTTAGATTGAAACGAATTCCCGATTTTGTGAACATTTAATTAAAAGTTCATTGAAGTTTTGTAAAGGAAGTAAATTTTGTATCTATTTAGAAATGATGGCTTTTAAAATCAATATAACTATTTCTTATAAAATTTCAATATCTATTGTCATACCTTTGATGAAAATTTTACCATAAACATCTGATTTAGATAGTATTTTTTCTTCTATTTAATTGAATGAATATTAAGTTCCTAAAATAAGACATTTTGATCCAGAAAGGATTATACTTGTATGTACACTACCAACCATTTATATTTACACTGTACTTGGTGGTACGTTGTACCGTAAACACTGTGGATGCTGGAAAAATGTGTTGTCACCATATTTACGGAGTAAAGTTGTGTATAAGATTAAGCCAAGCTTCATTTAAAAGTGGAGTGACATTCTAGTAAAGTTATTAAAATCGGATTTTTTAGTATGCAAAATATTAACTTTTCTAAAATAGTTCCTTTTATAAAACGACATTTTAAACGAAACGTGGGTATAGTTATTTTTCACAATTTTTTTTTCTAATATCCTGTTTTTATAGACACAAAATTACTTGTTATTAGGAATTACGTAGCCAGAACACAAGGTAATAAAAATTAAAGCTGAGGTAGTTAAAAAAAAACCTTGGTTCGGATAGAATCGTTTCAAACTAAAGTACTAATTCTTTTAATTTTTAATTAGAATAGACAAATATAGAAGTACATATGAGACAATACACGCGAAACTGCTTTCCTTCCAAATGCAATGCATTTTAACTGGCTCTAGCTAACGTACTTACTAAATAATATTATCTGGAAATCAAAACTTTCTTAATTTTTATGCAAATATGGATATTTTTATACATATGTAAATGCATTAATTTGCATGGCAAGAAATGTAGATAACAAGAAATGTAAGTAGTAGTAGTTTTAAACTTTTCCTTAATATTGTCAACTAATCTATAAGCCTGAACTTACAGACACGACAAATAAAAAAAAACACTATTTTCTTCTACCTCACCTTTACAGATTCTCTCTCCAAAAACAATAGAAAAAGCCATAGCTCTCTTTAAAAAACAATACCATTTCGTTGAACTTCACAAAAAAACTTTTTTGTATTCTTAGCCCTTATTTACAATGGCAGCAAACACGACAGCAGGGTTATTCTGCATTAGATAAATCTTTCGTGCCTTTCGCTAGTGGAGGTATGGGACCTGTACTGCAAACAAAGAACGAAAAATCTACCTCGGTATTTTCATTTTTTTTTTTTAAAATAGTAGACAGCTGTTTAGGGAAAAGGGGGAAGTAAGAACCTCGCGGTGCTAATAGACGACTGCACTCTTTTTAAAGTGAAGCAGTGAAATAAATTGCAATATGAGCTTTTAACTTGTTACACTAAACTTTGGGACAGTTTACTCTCAAACGGATAAGAAAATTGGGAAAAAAAATTAAGTAGGTTTTCTCTGCATATGTTAAAAATGCATTTTTTGTATTAATACATTAATTTTATATTTTTAAAATTACGTCAAGTAAATATGAACAAAATATAATAAGAGGAAGAAACTTTAAAAGATTCTTCAAAATTTCAAATTCTTTCAAACTATAAAATAAACTATTGGATAGTGAAACACCACGTGACTTTTAATGATAGATATTTGGTACGCGAGGATTTGGTTAAAGATTTGTAAAAGAAGGTTTTCGTTGTTCAGCAATATCTTCAAAGCCAAAAAAAGTTCTATGACAGCCATCCTTTGCGGCAAGCGCAATTTTCTCGAAAATACTATTATGATATCCGACCAGTTGTAGGAACTCGTGTACCAAATTAAGCCCATGGCTAAAACGGATATAGAAAACAACCTTACTGGTTTATTATAATTGCGAAATTGTTTTAAAATTACATAAAATTAATAATTTAAGAATAATAGATAAATCGTACAGCTTTGATAACTTTTTTATCTTAGAACAATGAAATAATGGTTAAAAGTTGCTTTTATTTGTTCGTCTCGTATTTATATACTTTTAACGTGTATATATTCTTTAAAGTTGATTAATCGTTTACTGTCGGGGTTTTCCGTTATAAGACTATAAGATCACGTTTTCAGAGATTATAAATCTTATTTGTTACAGTCGCATTAGTGTAAGTAATTTCACTAAAAATCATTTAAAAAATAAAAATTAACCAGAAAGGGCTGTCGTTAAATATCAATGTCCAAAAAAAAGTTACAGAAAAACAGTTTCAAATTTCGCCAAAACATTAGTTTAAAAAAGTATATTCGTTCGCATTAAGTATTCGTATCACATTTATTAGCAGATTGTAAAAATATCATTTTCTTAAGTTCATTAGTTTCACGATTATATTTGGAAACTTCGAATCGAAATGCCTTGTTGTTTTTTTTTTTTTTTTTTTTTGAAAAAAAAAATATTATAATTTATTATCAAAATAAGTTATACAAATAATTATTAATTTAATAATAAATAAAATAATAAATTATTGATAATTTATTATTTAACTGTCAAATGTCCCTTTCTAGCACATTTCTCGACACTCAAAAATTAACCGTTCATTACAAAGAGCAAGGACAGCTTACTTACGCAACTTAAGACAAAATCTCTCTTATAGTGATTTTTTTTTTCAGGTTTCGCTGTCACCGAGCGATTATGACAAGAGGCAATGTTAGAAAGTCGGAAGTTCTGCTTTTAACAGAGGCTAGAGTATTTGTGTCAAAGATGTCTGTAAAATAATTATTCTCAAAAAAAGTTGCAGAAAGTTTCAAATTTTGCAAAACTTCTGTCTAAGAAATCGTTTAATCTTCAAGTAGTCGTTTTACATTTATAAGCCGATTGTGAAACGCAGAATTTTAGTTAAGTTCGCTGGTTTTATGATTTATTAACATTAGCAACATTTTAAGATTCTAAGTCAAAAATTAAAAATCCCTTTCTAGCACATTTCTAGACAATTAATTACCAAAACTAACCGTTCATTACAAAGAACAAAGCTAACTTACTTACTCAACTTAAGACAAAATCTGTAAGTGATTTTTTTTTCAGGTTCTGCTGTCACCGGGCGCTCATGACAAGAGGGGATGCTTTGTTAAAAGGTCGGAAGTTCTGCTTTTATCAGAGGCTCGCGTATTTGTGGCAAAGATGTCTGTAAAGTAATTATTCGCAAAAAAAAGTTGCAGAAAGTTATTCTTTTCAAATTTTGCCAAACTTTTTTCTAAGAAATAGATTAATATTCGAGTAGTAGTTTCACATTTATAAGCAGATTGTAAAACACAAGATTGAGTTAAGTTTTATGATTTATTAACATTAGCAACATTTAAAGATTCTAAAACAAAAATTAAAATTCCCTTTCTATCACATTTCCAGACAATTAAGGACAAAAACTAACCGTTCATTACAAAGAACAAAGCTAACTTACTCAACTTAAGGCAAAATCTGTAAGTGATTTTTTTGTCAAGTTTCGCTGTCACCGGGCGCTCATGACAAGAGGGGATGCATTGTTAAAAGGTCGGAAGTTCTGCTTTTAACAGAGGCTCGCGTATTTGTGTCAAAGATTATGCTGTGAAGAATGCAAAACGACGGAATATTCTTTTAAGGGCTCGTTTCAAGTGCGGTTGAGTTTTTTTAAGGTTTTTTTTTAAACTTGAGGGGAAATTAATTTTTCTTGGCAGTTTACAAGAAATAAAAATTATAGGTTTTTTTTATAATGAGGTAATACTTTAAGGTATATTTTTGGTTTTTAAAAAACATTGATTTGATGTTGTACTGTTTTGGATGTTAGGCAGAAGTGGTCTTCTAACAGTGTCAAACGTAATTTTGCATGCTGTTATCCGCATTATAATCAGCAATAAAAGAGATTTTTTATGTTTTTAGAAAATAGAAACTGGTCTTAATTTAACAAAAAAAAATACTTTTAGACAAAAAAAAAATACCCAATTTTCATTATTTTAAAAACACATTTTTTGTATTATAAAAATATCTCAATTAGTTGGAGGCTGTGACAAATATTTGGGTAAACAAACTGATAAGTCTCAATTTAATGTCAAAGTTTTTTATCTATATATTTTCACGTATATCTAGTCATTGATTTCATAAGTTGCTATTTTACTTCCTACGTATTTTCACTTGCTCATTATTAAACCCTAACCAATAAGTAAGTATTAGAAGTTATATTTTAAAAAACTAGTTATTTTTACACATCAATAATAATTATTTCCAATATCAAGTTTTAAAAATTATTCAAATTTTTCAAATTTTAGAAGGAAAAATTTATGTATTAAATTGTTTTTCCAGTTCAAACACCTTTAAAAATGAAAAGGAAATAAAGAGACATTCATATGAATATCAGTGCACAAAAAATTATATTTTTGAAATGTTTTTACTATCATTAATTTTTAATTAATTATTATTTAAAATATCAAGGACATGGTCAAACTACTCACCTCAATTCGAACTTCTTCAGCCGGAAACCAGAGTTGTTGATACGCAAAAACGGAAGCGATAACTTCCCGCGCTTCCTTATTTTTGTAAACAAACAAAATCAACTCTTCTATATTGAATGAAACAAAAAAAAACTGCACCGAAAATTCTTCCACACCTTACAAAACCATCCCAAAAAATCACATCCCCATCACCACCACTCAAAAAAGAGAACTATGGAACATGGAACACGGCATCGAAGAACAAAAACTCAGCTGATAGCGCAGACGATCCACTTTCACTGCGCGGTCTCTACTCTCTTCTCTGGAAGACTGGAATGAACAACTCCCGCTATCTCCGCTGGCAACAGGGATGTCGTGACGTCATCGCACGGCAGAGAAAGTGGACACTCTGCCATAGAGTTTTTATTTATCGTTCTTTTTTTTATGTCCGCCACCCCCCGGGGGGAGGGATGTGGGGATTTAATCTGGATGTTGCAGGCGATTATGAGATGTTTTAGTAAGATATTATTGGTGATGTCATCGGGTATAAGTCCTCTTCGATGGATTTTAAAAGATGTGATAAATTGAAGTATAACGTCATTTTGTAATAATTAAGGAAAATAATATCATTTTGTCATAAAAAGGTAAGAATAAAGCTAGATTTTGTTATGTAAAAAAGATAAACTATATAATATATTTTTATAACAAGTAAAATGCTTTATATCACTTTGCTATAATAAGATGAGATTATATTTTAAAAAATAATAATAAGTTAAAGTACTGCTTTATTTAGTTGTAATGAGGTAAAAATATTAATTATTATATCTTTTTATTACAAAGGAAAAAGTTTTAAATCATTTTGTTACAATAACATAAACGTATAATATTTTGAAACTTACCAACCACAAACCATTTAATAGGGGAGACCGGGGTTAGTTGGCATAAGGGGTTAGTTGGCATTGTGCCTTTAAAAAAATTCACTGTTTATTAAGAGCGCTACTGAGCCTGTCACATGATCGTCATTTAAACGTCCAACTTGCATGAGAACGCCAGTTGGATCCAGGCATTGCCTTTAGAGGAAGGATGGAAAACGTGATTTTCATATAAGAAAGTAAAATTTTGATTATTCAGTATTTGTCGTTTTGTACAGTAGTACAGTCATTCAGGAATAACATTCACAAGGTTTTAGTATCTTTGGGCATCTAGCTAAAAGGTTATAAGTCCATTTCTGCTGAAGTTCATAAACAATTTTTTTGGTGGTCATGTTTATTTTACTTGCTCGATTGGGGTTAGTTGGCATAGGGACTCGGGGGCTAGTTGACATAAGCTTGCTGGGTATGCCAACTAACCCCGCAACAACGGGTTAGTTGACATAAGTATGCCAACATTCATAGCGACCTAATTTTAGTTAGGTATAGGCTACTTCATAATAATAAATTATTATTATTTTTATCTATACATATATAAATGCGGAAGGCGTTTTATTTTCGCAGTCATAACTCAATAACGGCTGGACAGATAATAACTTTTACTTTAGATACTTTTACGTAGATTTGTCATACTCAGAGTTTCAAAAATGGCGTAATTTAAGACGATACAAATTTCAGCTCGATTTCAAGCAAACGGTTATCTAGTTATTATTATGTAATAAACGGAAACTGCAAGTTCACTTTTTCTGCCTTACCTATCTATGATAATGTAAATATTTTTTGTTCAGATTATGAGTACCTATAAACGAAAAACTGAGAGGGCTACAATGACAGCCGATCATCGAAAGAGAGTTGTTGAGGCACACTTACTTGAAAAAAAAGTTTGATAAAAGTAGCGGATGAATTTAAGATCTCTGCTAGAACTCTTGCATGGTATTGTAAGATCGCAAAATTAAAAATGAATTCTCTCTGCCTAAAGGGTACCAGAGGGTATTGGAGGACATGGGATAGTGCGGCAGGTGTTCACTCCTGAACAAGAATTTGCTTTGAGTGAATACCTTGTGAAGGCAAGTGACATATACTTCGGCCAGAGCCCAAAAGAGGCAAGAAAGTTGGCATATCAATATGCAGTTGCTAATGGCACTGCACATCCTAGTAGTTGGGACTCAAAAGAATCAGCAGGTGTTGACTGGTTTTCTTTTTTGCTAAAACGTCACCCACAACTTTCAATACGTACTCCCGCGGCAACGAGTTTGGCTCGAACGTCCAGTTTCAACCCACATAATGTTCAAAGATTTTTCAACCTCCTAAAATCAGTAATGAACCAACATTCATTTACCGCCCAGGATATATGGAATGTTTAATTTTAAGCTGATTAACATTCATTATAATTACACCTTACATAAAGACGAATAAAAACGCTTGCCTCACTTATGCCAACTTACCCCACTACCTATGCCAACTAACCCCGATACCGGGGTAGGTTGGCATAGTTTGACTGGACAAGGAAAAACATTTTTCACACAAAGTGGCAACAATTTATTTATTCAATTGTATGTGTGATTTGTAGCCAAAATGTTTACCTACATTACCAACTTTTTACATTTCAAATATCTTCAAACCAAAAAATTAGAAAAATTTTGAAGTGAAAAGTGTGCCAACTAACCCCGGTCTCCCCTATATATAAAATTAAGAACTACATTTACTGAAAATTATGTAACATTCTCGATAATGGAAAATAAAATGCTAAAGTGTAAATCAAAGTTTACATTATTGTGTAAAGAAATTGATTTTTTCACACATTTTCAATTTAGTTAAATGAGAAAGGTATTACAGTTTTACTTTATATTATCTTTATTTTTTTACTTACAGCTAACTTTATCATTAATCTTTAGCTAGATTGCCTATTCACATCAATATCGTGTCTTCACAAGAGCATTTTCGAACAAATATTTCTATAGTAAGTAATCTAAACTATCTAAAGTAATATATTCTAAGTAATCAAAAAGTATACTGTTTGTTGACGGTGTGTGGCTTAAGGTAGTAATAGTTTAAAAAGAATACTGGTGTGCATTTTTAACTATATGAACAAATTATCCAGACAGAGATAAGAGAGGGACTATAATATTTAAGTGGTGCCATAAAATCCCCCATTAAATCATTTTTAATTTTTGCTAAAATTATCTGTATAAGTTGTATAACCATAAATATAAGCCATCAAACGTTTTCAAGTGATTATCTAAGGTTGTTTTAGGGTTTATAAAACTTATTGGAAAAAATATTCCAGAGATGAAATGAAGTATTCTCAACAAAAAGTAATTTTCAAAGAGAATAATACTTTTCTGGATAAAAACGAATATTTAGATTGTAGCTAAGGACTTGTTTTAGTTAAACAAATTAAATTTATCAGAGCATAGATTTTTAAAACCAGTTCTGGTGCTTACCCAAATCATCAATAAAAATGTCTTAAACCATATTTCAAATTTTATAGTCATTTATTTACATCTGATGGTATCTTTCACACACCCACATAAGTAGAAAAAATATAACAAATCTCCCGCAAAAAATCTGTTTTTGCAATAAAATGATTAGAATGATGTCATCGTTTTGGTAAATGGCCTTTCGTTTCCTTCCAGTGATATAAGCAAACGACGATAAAAACCGGAACATTTCTCGAATGAACCGGAAAAGTTCGAATGATAAAGTGTTCCCGTTTTTCTGTGGGAAACCCCCCAGAAAATAAATCGAGGTGTCATTTTTAAGGAGAAAACGTTCAAAGAGATGTATAGGATTCTCCGTGAAGTATTGTGGGCTTAAATGCACGTTTATAGCTCAAAAAGAGGGTGGATGTGGACACAATATCATCTTAAAGTGAATGGAAGGTGGACCTAACAGCATTAAAAAATAAAAATCGTAAAAATGATGGATGAGATTGATGGTGAGTTATATATATTTAGTTCCTGATATTATTAAATTTAAAATTTCATGTATATGTATTTTATATTTTCGGTTTATACTTTAAGAACCATTGGTTTAAAAAAAATTAATGTTTTTGTATGCATTATTATAGCTTTAAAAATTCAATCCAATTAGATTCGGAATACAACGTTTTAAGTACTTGTATTACTAAAGGTATTTTGTAATATAGTGTATTAAAAAAAACTAGACTCCTTGGCGCAACAGCCCATTACTGGGACAAGACCTGCCGTGCCCTTTTCAGCTTTAGTGTCCTAGGAATCTGGGGTGGGCATATGTCCCGGTAAGGTGGTCAGCCTTACGCGGAACCCCCAGTGTTTTTGTATGCATAATTATTACTTTAAAATTTCAATCCAATTCCATTCGGATACAACGTTTTAAATATTTGGAGCACTACAGATACTTTGTGATACTGAGCATTCATGGATACTGTAAATGTTTGGTGTATCTTTACTCTGTAAAACTGGCTGCATCTTTCATATTTTTGCTGCCACTATCCAGTGTAGTGTTCTCTATGGAATATCTTCATAAAGCTATAAAGAGAAAAACCTTGAAGCTGAACCTTAAGGAGCAATGTTTTTTACAGTGTAGTGTTTCCTAATTTCACTAAAATCAACCACGGGTTCCGACGTGAAACGACAAGATTTTAATGGATGATATAAGTATGGATATCTAAAAGACTTAGTTTTTTTTAACTAGTAGTATGCCATTCCTAATATAAGATACTAGCTGTTATACCCGACGTTGCACGGGTAGAGGTGAAAAAGTAATTTTATAGTCAATTTTACTATTTTTTCTTTCATTTGAGTTACATAAGATATGAAGATTACCCAGTAATTTTTTCCATTTAATTACCCATCTTGGATATAGTAATAATTAATATTAATTTCAAAAATACCTATGATAAGAAGCTCAAATTAAAGAGAATACATATTTAAGTGAAAAAATAATTAGTAAGAATTAAAAATAAGCTACTCCAGCAAACAGCAAACGATTTGCATTTTTTATAAGTTTATTTGCTTTTTAATAAGCTTATGTTGCTGATACCGTTCGTTATTATTAAAGTACAAAATCCGCTACTTATATTACATTAAAAAATTCAAAATTTAAAAAATGCTATAAAATTAACAGATAATGTCGCAGTAATTTTCCGAATAAGAACATTTTAGCTCATTTGGCGTGTTTGAAAAATTTGGAGAGGAAAATATATAGCTACCATTACACCTATTCAGCTCTAGCGCAAAGACAATCGCACAACCAATCAGCTATTTAAAAAAATGCTCTTTTGCACGTTCTTTGTAATAATTTGGCGAGTTTGGCAAAGTAATTGGCGAAAGAAGGAAGACATGAAACCCTAATATGCATCTGTAGTGCAACGGTCTTCAAAAAACAACATAATTCAGTAAAAGCTTAACTATGCTTTTTAAAAAATTCATAATTAAAATCATATGTACACAATAAAATAATAGAATGGAGACTGGTAGGATTACGTAACTTGAAACATATCCAACTATTTTTTTCAAATTATTAATTTTGTTTCTGAAGGCAATGAACAAATATTAAGTAAATTAAACATTTTCAATTTCAATTGTTTTCTAAAAAGTTTTATTTAAATTTTTCTGCCTGATGGCATCACGAACGAGAAAAAATGATTGGATTTGAGCGAAAGTGGTGTATTTTTTCCCTTAAAACGTTCGAAAACGATAGAAGGAATGGTCCTATTCGAAAAATTCTTAGCCTATGTTTGTTCTGGAGATGAGATGAATTTTTGTGCCAAATTTCGTGACAATCTGTTGCGTGGTTCTTAAGTTTTTGCGTCCTATACAAACAGACAAACAGACAAACAGAAGTCGCCTTTTATGTATATAGATTTAATAAAAACATTCTTGAAATGCGGCAGCCACCTTCAATATTTCCAATTAAGATGTCTGTATCAGAAGTAATTAGTGTGTGATGAATGCAATAATTGAGTTTCTCCTTCATTATATTTATTGATTCTCGCGTCAAACAGAGTTTCTGAGATGAATCTGAATCTTTGAATGTAATTAATAGATTAGGAAGTTTCTAGATTCGTCATCTCGGAGGGAAGTCTTTTGGGAACAACAGACATTTGCATCGGGATATTTCTCGAAAAAGCGACATTCGAATTTGCTTTGATTTAATTACGGCTAAATAATTTAGGAAGTTTGAAAGGAGATGGTTTTAATGGTTTGGACTGATATTAAGTTATGTTACGTTAAGATTAAAGATAGATAAAATGTGTCGATTGGAGATATTGTTGTTTATATATAATTAAAGTTTTTAAATACATTATCTCAGAGGTAAGTGTTTTGAAAACCTTAAGGCTGCATGTATGTAATATCTAATAGGCCTCAATAATCCGTTAAATAAACATATTTTCCATGTGCCATAATAGAGCTTTATCTTCTTCGATGTAAAATAAAGCTTTAGAGTGTATCTGACCGTTATACAGATTGCAAAAGGCCAGTTTGCTAATATATCTGAATGATAAGAAGGTGAAATTTAGTCACCTTACTGACATTGACATCTTATCCTCTTTCTTAATATTTTTAAAAACAGATAGAAAAAGTTATGGAAAATTATGAAATGCAGAGAAAGCTGTATATTATGGAAGCATCTACACACAAGCTACGGTATGAAATCATTAAGAAATTTCTGTCATTACTTTTTGTAGCAGACAACTGCCAAATTGCTTTTCTATATATTTTTCCATTTTCCATTATTCCATTTTTCAAATAAAACCCAAAATGAAAGTTTTGGATTTCATTGTTAATGTCAAACTTTACAAAAAGTAAAAAATAAAAAATGCTCTCAAGATTCCTATTGTCTTTCTTACTATTCCAGAAATCCAATACTTTTCCGGTTAAAAATCAATTATACGAAATTTTGACTTCCCTAAAACGATAACCCAATACTTTGAGCGCGATAATCAGAAATGTTCTAATGTCGTTACCATAGCAACGCGACTCGTTACTTTTCTTCCGAATTTTAGAACTCGAAACTATTGAACTTTCTTTTACATTTCGAAAATTCTTTCCACTTCGCCTTGACGTTTTACCCAGTTCTTGTTTACTATCTGTTGCTGTCTGCAGTTTCTCTTTTAGCACAGGAACACTTCAGTTTTATCTTTTGCACCGTCTTCTTTTAGCGATAAGAAAGTTTAAGAAACCGCTTACACTGATCGCTCTCTACCTTACGTCAGCTTAGTACTTGAGTCTGATTTTTTGGTAAAATAATCTCTTTCGTTTTCAGTTTGCTAAACGTGATTATATCAGTTTAGAAAACGTGGTATTTATTTACCAACGACAAATGCTGCCACTATTTCATTCTTAAAATGTTACTACAATAAATGTCTAGCATATAGTTTTGGGCAGACATAATTCCACAGATATCGAGAGGTAATCTGAAGATATCGAGTGCACATCTATGGTTACTTTTAGTCTAAGAATTAACACATTTTGTATTTATAATCAATTTGTCTGCAATTTCTCTTTTTAGCAATGAACACTTCATTATTTTCTTTTGCTGCGTCCATCTTTCTTTGAGCGATAATTCACGTTTAAGAATAAGTGCTATCGCTTTCAACCTTACATTGGTTTAGAATTCAATATTTTGTCTGTGATTTTAGTACATCATTTTGATTTCATAAAATATTATATTTTCAGTTTAAAAACGGGGTACATTTTACTGAAGACCAAAATAATTTTTTTAAAACTTTTAGGTTAAAACCAAGCGTCCTCACTCAAGTAAATAGTTCTTTTCTTCTTTATAATTACTAAAATAAAAAATTTAATTTTTTTTAATTTAATTGATTTGTGGGAGAATAAAGTAACCAAAAGGAAAAAATACTCCACTTTTGATTTACAGAATAAATCGAATGTAATGAAGAATAAAATTTTATATAAGTATAATATAATTTCTCTTAGCATTTCAAAAATAAGACTGCTTACATGCATTTTCTGATAACCATTTAAAAAAATTAATTCTTTTCGAAATTTTTTCCTAAGGAATGCAATTTGCGTAACATCCCATGCAATGTTTTCAATGCTCTAAATGCAATTTTTGGCAATTTTTGTTAAACTCTCAATGCAATATAACTTCATCACTCTTGAATACTTCATCACTTTTGAAAACTTCATCACTCTTGAAAAATTCATCACTCTTGAATCCTTCTTGAAGAGCTCTGTAAACAGCATATTTCGTTCATTTTGACACTTTTTTTTATGTCATTTCATTTTGTTGTGTGCTTGACTTTTTGGCAGGAATATGTGAAGAATTTAGAAAGCTTTACTTTTAAGAAAAAGTTGAGGACTATATTCATCTTCTTGGGTCCCAAGATATACCTAAAAATGTATATATATATTTTTTTGATGTTAAGGTTAAAAGCCAATTAATTTTAAAAAAAAACAATTTCTTCTAGTATTTGACGTGTCTCTTTTTAAACTATCACAATTCTTTGCGTACACTGAACTTACATGAAAACATTGCCTTGGATATAAACACCTCACATTTTAGTAGTAATTTAGTAGTAATGTTGCAGCAATAAACATTAATTTCCATTTAAAAAAATACGAAAACATAATAGAAAACAGCATAAATTGTCTCAAACTTTTGTTGCATACATTTTATAGCTTATGTGTTTGTGATTATATTTGTGTCTAAAGTCCTGTGAATGTATATACCAGAATTCAGGAATTCAACACAATAATATTTTTTTTTAAATAAATCCAAACTAGCAAGCTTAAAAAGACAATCATTAACTAACAAGATTCCTCATTTTTTTTCAATAAAAACTTTCATTCTTCCAGACGGCATGGAAATATAGATTTTTTAAAAATATTTTATCTTTTTTTAAAATCCTTTATGAAAAAAAATCGAAAGCAAAAGAACCTCCTTTAGGCCATAGAGCAAAGAATGAATGATGGAAATAAACAACCGAAAATAAAAAAAATATTCTCTAGCTTGAGTATATTTGGAATGAGGAATGTCTACTTTTCTCCTGAAATTTTCCATAGCTAGATTGTTAACCAAACTAGTCAGTACAAAGTTTCTTTTTTGAAGTTGCAGTAGAAAAGTATCCCAATTTTTTTCATTCGCAAACAGAACAAAAAAAAACACATTCTAAGTAGAAATTACTAAGAGATGTTTTCATAAGAAGAGTAAAATTTGATTTAAAAAAATATTTTTTTTGAGTGGGGAAGGGAATCAAATGTTTAGTTTCAAAGGAGTTCAATTATTTATTTTTTTTAATTTCATGAAAAAAAAATTATCATTTTTAAAATGGATTTTAGCTGAATATGCTTTTTCAGACTTTGCATGATCTAAAAAAAACACCAAAAGACATTTTTTGCACCATCTAGACGGCTTTCCCTACCAATTTTAACACTTACATTACAACTATTCTGAGCTCCCTGTGGATGTTAATGTAGGCTATAACCTTATTCCTGGGTTTAACTATTCCTGGGGAAAACAATCCTAACTAAAGGGATCTTATATATGTCACATAATCAATAATCATACGAAATGCGTGCCTACGAGTTTCCGTTCCTATAAAAATATGCTGACTCAGCCGAGATTCGAAACCTAGACATTTTAATATTGAGGAAAGCAACTACCTCTGATCCACTGAGACTATCTTTCAATTTTCGAAAGCGAACTATTGTTTAATCAAGGAAAAATTATTTGAATATCAGCGAAATAAATTGTCATAAATTAGCATTGCTTTTAAATTAGTTGAATAGAAAATTACTTCACCGTGTTTGTGGCATCACAGCCTAACTTGATTGGACGTGTGTTCATCACACCCCGAACACTACTAGCTAAACAAAACTTGGCTCATTAGATAAAAATTTAACCCTTTCAGTCCCAGTGATGCCGTTTGGCATCATCACTTTCAATATTTTTTTCTAAATGTTTATGTCCCGTTATGACATCCAAACACAC
This sequence comes from Hylyphantes graminicola, assembly GCA_023701765.1. Lineage (NCBI taxonomy): Eukaryota > Metazoa > Arthropoda > Arachnida > Araneae > Linyphiidae > Hylyphantes > Hylyphantes graminicola. The sequence goes on from CM043121.1 coordinate 37,318,303, forward strand.
ATCATTCGATTCTTCACAATCTGTTCTATTCGACAAAATTTTACATTAATCTCAATAGAAATCAGAACTACTATTTTTTTATTCAGAAAATAGCTAACAAGCGTTTCACCTGATTTTTGAAAAGTTCACTTCAGTTCCTCATATTTAAAACACAATTTAAACTACGTCGGTTAAAATAATTATTTTAATAATATGGTCAGAAAATATATACTTTGAAGGGTTTTTAGGTAATATATATATTTTTATTTTGTTGTTTTCCACAGTTGAAAAATTTTGGCATTATTTCAAAACCCATATAAAAAATTTAAATGATTTTTTTTTCTTATGAAAATATTATTTTTTACCTAAAATAAGCTTATTTTGTGAATATCAGATGTTTCTGTAATGTAATAAATTTTTGGGACTGAAAGGGTTAAACCGATTCAATCGAGTGGAGCTTGCAATATGTATTAAAGTTCATACGCTGTCATCACGTAACTGCTTGTTATCGAGGCTTGATACTCAATACAGTTTGAACTTACACTCCGTACCAACCTTACTTGGGTAAAAACAAAGAATAAAAAGGAAAACTGAAAAGCGCGGTCGGTCCGTTAGTTGGAAACTCTTGAGAGGTAATATTTACATGCAAAATTATCTGAATACAATTTAACCAAAAATACACTTTTCATTCTGATAAAATTGTCAAATTTTCTCAAATAATATTCAAATCTGCAAGACCTTAAATGTAATTAATGTTTTAAGCATGTTTTCTGGATGGATTCACAAATAATTTATGGAACTCTTTACATCCGCGGAAGAGCATATTTCTATTTACCCAAACTTAGGTTGGCAAGGACTTAACCCTTTCCGCTCTTTTCCTTTTAAAGGTAAATTATATTAAAATTAATTTTTTAAGTTTAGTTTGCATGAACCAATTTGAATACCAAATGACCACTTAATCACAAATAATAACATTGTAATATTATAATTGAAAAATTGTTACTAAATAATTTTAATTATAAATATCATAACTAATACAATTTACTTGTCACATACTTTTGGGGAGAATTTAATTATTTTATTCCAGCTGTATTTTTTTTTACTCAGTATAAATCGTATTATCAATATTTTACCACATCAATATATTTTTTGCATAAACTGCTTCCCATTATTTTATTTTGGGACACTTTTTCGATGCAAATTTTTATGAAGGTAATGCATTTTAACTGATTTTTTAATCAATTAATCAAGATATTAAAATATCTTTTTAATTTGTCTCTTTTTGAAAAAGGGATTTGATTCATTAAAAAATATTTTCTTCTCATTTTAATAAACTAATTAGGTAAATGATAATGTTTTCCAATTTAAAGATTCTTTTCCACGAGTTTCTTAAAAATAAAGTTGCTTTTTGGGGTAATTAAATTTTTTTTCATTATTGACTATTAGTTTTGAATGCACATATATAATTTTCATTGTGTTCCATTTTCAAGGTAATCTTGTATCCATGTTTTGAATAATTTACTGCAAAATTCTTAATTAATAAATCTATATAAAATTTGATTTTATTTTGAAGTAATTATATTCTTTAGCTTGATTTCTAAACTGTTTATGATTACGTATTTGTAGTTGAACTTAGATTTTAAGTTTGCTAGAAATATCATGTACAACTTTTTTAAAAAAAAGTTTGATATACTGTCACCAGAAATGAACTAAAGTTCAAAAATCTGGGAATAAAACTGCATTTAAAGTATACAATAATTTAACTAATTGCTGTACAAGTACATTTACAAAGTATAAATTTATATTTATAATTTATCTATAATTGTCTCGAGTAACTTCGAAATAAGTTCATTAGCTTTTATTGTCCCTTATTGTAATACCCACTGCTTTTAAAGTCAAATAAATTTTATTTGTATTCCTTTCAATGAAAGTATAGATTAATGTAAAAAATTTTTTATCCTCATTAAAAAACTGTTTTTAGTTAAGAAAAGCCTTAAAATAAATTTAAACTATATTGTAAAGAAAATAACTTTACAATTTTCCCTCCAGTTGAACGAAATCGAGTTAGTTTTAGTTTGAAGAAACTTTTTTGAAAATAAATTGCTAAGAGGAATACGGAACTTTAAAAAAAAAACTACGTTTGCTTTTATAAAACAGTGCCTTGTAAATTGGTTTTTAAGTTTATAATCAAAAGTTGGAACACTGAAGAGTCTGACAGCTTATTACTCGACTATTTTTAGAATAATTTTGTTTATTGGAAGGTTTCAAACAGGCCTGCTCAGTTTTAAGAATTTCTCGTAAATTCAATAATACTCACTTCCTTGGAAATATTGAAGCGAAAAATGAAGAGAAGTCCGGAAGCAATTTACTTATAGTTAAAGTAGAAGTCTTTTCAAGATAATTTTAAATTTTCAATACAATGAAATTTTCTTATTTAGAATAAGGAAGGAACACACTGAAGCTTTTTCGTTACTTTAGTCAATGTTTTTAATATTTATTATTTCAGGATGTTTTTTTATATAAATATACTTTCATTAATGTTGATACAACTTGGTAGGTTGGATGGTAGACATACACTCTTAAAACAAACGAGCGATTTTAACTCAGTCTGAGCTAATTTGTCACTCCTTTCCAGTGTCGAAAATGTACTTCTCCTATAGGAGTGGATTTCACTCTTTTGCTTTAAGAGTGTATATTTTCAGGCTTGTGTGCTTAGTCAGAGAACCGCTTATAAATCTTGGTCAAGTGATACAGACACCCACACACACATACGCGATAGATGCTGCCATCTATCGCGCGTTACCTCCACAATTTAGACATGTCCCTGAAGGCGATACAACTTAAGTCAGCTAACCTTAACTATTATCTTACGTACTGACATTTATGTATTTCACTGAATGTATGTAAAAATATACTTTTTATTCTGATTGTCAGAATATTTTCTTAATTTGCCCCTAAATGGGATGGCTTTCGACTAGCTTTGATCAGGTTAGGATGTCATGAATTACACTTAATACATCTACAATTCAAAACACAAACCCTTTAAAGTCACTTTTGTTATCTGTATAGTACTTAGGGGTGAAAAATTACATTCCAATTTCCATTCTTAAGAGGGACTGTCAGTCCTATACACGTAATGCTTTACTTTTCAAATCATAGTTTCTTGAAAAGTATTTTTTAAACGTATGATCTGTTTGCACCAGATACGCAAATAGGGATGAAAGACAATTTAAAAAAGATTTGAAGGAACAATATCAATCAGTTTTTTAATTATTAATTTTTTTTAAAGCTTCATTTTGAGAATCGTGGCGACATCTGTAGGACAACTTGGCTTAATTGATTAAAAAGATTTATTATTAATTTAAATAATTCAATCATGCATTATCTTTGTATGGTAATACGGAATTTAAATGATGCTTTTACATTCCAAGTACTTTTTATGACAAAAACGTTCATAACAAACGAGAATCTATGATTTTAAAATTTGATGACACACAAAAATAAATGTCGCCAAATCGTAGAAGGAAAAAAACGCCAATATCTAAATCGTTCAAACTGAAAACCTAAACCACATGGTAAAGTGGGCGGAGCTCATTATAAATCCAGTCAAAGAATTTCGCGCGACTTTTAAACTTGACTACTTTGGTTGTAGTATAGGTTGGATACTTTTACATTAGATTTGGTTTATATTATCGTCGCACTAGAGCTATACGAGGGCTATTGGCGCTTGGATACTTTTAGTATTTTGATATGTACAGCTGTGGAAAAAGTTCCCACTACTGATTATTTCAAACGTTAGTCATCCTATAGAACCTTTTTGACTTTGTGTTTATATAACATCATGAGTTAATTGCAGGACAAAAAAATTGCATTAGGAGCCGTCTTCATATTAAAAATGCTATTAACTTTAAAATTTCCAATGGCAGCACCCAATTTTATAATTTAGAAATATTAAGAATCCTCATAAACCCTAAATCTTAGTTTTTGTTACATTTGGCTGAATATTTGACGAGTTATTCAATCGAATCACTTGGTGACCTTTGGTTTACCATTTCTAAAATGACGGCCGTAGTCTGTGGGTTTATTGAAGGGAGAAATATAAACGTTTATTTAAAAATGTTTAGGGAGGGGTCCTGGGATGTATAGTCAATGAGGATGAAGCCCTGACGTTATTTTTAGAATATTTTATAATCTTTTTTTTAAATTCGAAACATTTTTTTAATAGAAAAGAAGGTATTGACATGGTAGTCTTCCCAAAGTGTCCCGTCTGTCTGTCCTTACTTCGGTGACGAAATCTGTTCCATCCATCAGATCTTAAAAATCATTTTTGTCATCGAAAGATAGGACAGCAGGGACCTAACTTCACACTTTTTGTTCTTCTGTTTGTGCGTCCATACGGACATCTGTCATCTTGTCATCTCGACGAACTACCCATTAAAGTAGCATTGGAATTTAATTTTTAGTCATTTAAATGACTGTTGCCACATCAGCAATATCACGAAAAAACTTATTTGAAATGTTAAAGATTATTAATCTTTTCTTTGTAAATCGATTTGGAATAGCGTTATAAAAAATATACCACAATGTGATTTTTTTAAATGTTTATTATATTTGTTTACTAAGAAAGTGGTTAACAGGGTTACTTTTTTTTGCTTAAAGATCTAATTGGTATTAATTTACAATTAAATTCCTTTAATTATCAGTGCAATTTGGAGTTATTTCATGTTTATCATTGCCAAATGTTCTGGATATATCAGATTTTTTCAAATATTATAGTTATTGATAGTTATTTAATTACAAGAATCTCGTGTAATTTAAGGTGAGATTTTCAAAGCATTGCCAAAGATCACGGAAAGGATGCTACAGGATGTGACTCGTTCAATTTTACATAATTATTCTTCAAACTGCAAATAAATTTAGCAAACTATAAATATAATTTATTTAATTTGCGGAAGAAAAAATGTAATTATAGTGGCCAATTTTTAGAGTTGAAGATTCAAATTGTAACTGAATGCTGGGTTAGTCTGTATTTGTTCTGAAGTTATAAATCTTGTGCGGAAGTGGTTATAGGGGACAGTTATTGTCGTTTGGTGGCAGAGTACTGAAAGTTTAATGTGCCAATCACTCAGTCTGACGCTATTTTAGAGGCCTTGAAAAGTTGCAAAAAACACGTCAAGATTTCCCGGCTCCAAAGGTGTGCAATGTAGAAAGCTCCTTTCAGAACGAATGTACAGATTAGTGGCGGGAGTAAGGCTTGTAATAAAGAGACCAGTGTCTAATTTACAAGAGCAACCGAATGAACAAATTGACAAACTGCCACTAGCAATACAAAAGGTTCCTGCACATGTTTTTGAAGACCATAAACCCGCGTTTGTTTGTATCTTGCTGACCTTATTATTGCCTTTAAAACTGCTAATACGACAGATTCATTATACATTGGGGTTTCTACTTTTGCATTAGTATGCCATTAGTTTTAACAAACATAAAGATTGCTAAGCCAACAATTAAAAGTACGGAACTAGATTTAAGGGGTCATAGTCTTAAAAATGTGCAAAGAAGGTACTACAAAGCATAGTTTGATCTTTCATGCAATTTTTAACTACTCAATATAAAATTATAATTTTTTTATATGCAATTTTATAAGATTAACTTATTATATAACGAATTTTAAAATTTATGAAACTTCAGCCAAAACTAAAATAAATGATAACAAACTCAAGACTTTTGGAACACATTGAGATTAGGCTTGCGCGCGAAATTTTGAGGTCAAAATTGAAGAAATGACAAAGAAAATGATTTTATATTGTACAAATATGTACAAACAAAGACTTATACCTAATTTCTAAACTCAATTTTAATAAGTAATTATTTTCAGAGCTTTTTTCTTAAATTTTTATTAATTTTTTTAGAAACCTCAAAATTTGGCACGCAAGCCTAATCCCAATGTGTTCAAATAGTTTTATGTTTGTTATCATTTAGTTTAGTTTTGGCTGAAGTTTCATAAATTTTAAAATTTGTTATATAATAAATAAATTTTATAAAATTACATATAAAAATATACTTATATGTTGAGTAGTTAAAAAATTACATTAAAGATCACCTTCTCTGCACATTTTTTAGACTTCTATGACCCCTTAAGAACAATACTGTTTATGTGCCTAAGCTAAACTAGTATTCCGAAGTTTACAGGGATGACTTTAGAGCAGTTCATAGCGGTATCAAATCTCGGTAATTATAAATAGAAATATAATGTATTAGTACGAGCAAACCAGAAAAGAAATCGTTTCCTGAAAGATCGTAATATTTACAAAATAAATATAATTTATTAAACAAATAAAAAAATTAAATGAAAGAGAAATAACCAAACAACACAATTTTTTTCCCCTCCAGAACATCGTCCGGGCTCGCAAAAGAGTACCGGAACCAGTTCTCGTTAGTCTAAACCTGATTACAATCGAATAATCTTTATCTTGTGATTGAGAAAGCTTGCCGTGCTCCACTCAACAGAAAGAGAAACGTATCCCCTTTTTAAAATCGCCAAACGTATCATTTGGCGAAAATTTGTAACGCCACCTGGCGAGTCAGAATCAAAATAAAGTTGGCTGATAAATCCTCTTAAATATATATTTAATTATTTTAGCTTGCACTGAAGCAATGAATTAGTTTTATTAAAAAAACCTATAAAAAAATTCAAAATAAAGTTTAAAACCTAGAGTGTATACATGTAGAACACAGATTGTTTACACAATTAAAAAACATTAATTATTATTAAAAATTATACTTTTTGAATAGATGAAAAAGTATGGTTTTCTAAAAAAAAATCATAACTTATAGCATCATAACTTATTTTTGAACCATTGTAATTGTTTACTGCCTTTTTTTTATAAACAATTTTCTGAATCATGAAATATTTTTGTAAAAGTGACGAATGGAAACTTCACAAATTTAAACAAAATATTTGTAGTACAATAACATTAGAGTAAAACATTCTTGATCAACTTTTGGATCACGCATTGAGCTTAAATTTCTGTTCTGCTCTTTTTAGGGAAAATATTCCCATCAATTAATTTAAGTCCATTCACCATAAGGGAATACACATCACGTTTGCTGTTTTATCACGTGATTCGAGTCCCATATTTGCCATTTGTGATTAGAGACGGCGCGACTCTCGGCTTTTTAAGGCACAAAGAAAAAGAGAAACGAATATGTAGTACGTTGGTTATAAGAATGTGACGTGAATTTGTTTGTGGTTTGTGTTTTTCATGGAGTAGAATAACCAGTGTTAGATTGTTCATTGAATCATGTATTTGATGTAACGAGAACAACAACAAAATAAAAAGAATGAACTACACTCCGTGCCAACCTAACTTGGGTAAAAACAAAGAGTAAAAAGGTAGAGAGAAAAGCGTGATTGGTCCGTTAGTTGGAAACTATTGTTAGGTAATATTCACATACAAAATAATCTTAATACAATTTAAACAAAATACATTTTTTCATTAAAACAAAATTGTCACATTTTCTCAAATAATATTCAAATATGTTACACCTTAAGAGGACTCCCTTGGAATTCTACATCTTGAAAATCGTAATGTTATTCCTATGGAAAACATTCGCAAGTCAATTACCGCCACAATTTTAATAAAAGGTTACTAGTTTTTGGTATCATTGCAAAGAACGAAAGGAGTAGATTTTGTAAGATGTGAAATTAATTTGTTTTGTGAAAATCACATTTTTAGTATTTTTAATAATTTTTTTGAAGTAAGTAAAAAATGGAGTACGCATTAAGTTCTGATTTCAAAAAATTACTAAAAATACTAAATATGTGATTTTCACAAAACAAATTAATTTTACAAAATCTACTCTTTTCGTTCTTTACAATGATACCAAAAACTAGTAAACTTTTATTAAAATTGTGGCGGTAATTGACTTGCGAATGTTTTCCATAGGAATAACATTACGATTTTCAAAATGTAGAATTCCAAGGGAGTCCTCTTAAATGAAAATAATGTTTTAAACATGTTTTCTGGATGGATTAACAAATAATTTATGGAACTCTTTACATCTGCGGAAGGATCTTCTCCATAGCATATTTCTAAAATGCAGCTAGCATTTTCATAAAATGTTAAAATAGAATTTTCTCTACCTGTCTTAGATATGTGAGAAAAATGTGTTCAATATACCATTAAAATAAAAATAAAAAGTACTACGAAAAACATACCTAAAGCTATGAATCAATTCGAACTCAATACATCTTGAGGTGTTAACTCTTTGAAAAATTGGTTTCGATATTACAAAAAATAATAAATCTCTTCACCATATTACATAAACTTTATCCTATAGTATATATTTTTCTTGAAAACTACCTTAAATAAAAAAAACTTAATACCTTTTGAATTTGAAATAAAAGAAATTTCCTTAAAAAAAATTATTTCTTGATATTTTTGTGTCTCTAACCTTTTTATCTAGAATAATTGTTAATCATCATATCCGTTAAAATAATATTACATAAGTGAAAATGTTATGTATTTTCTTACTTAGAACAAGACACTTCGATACTTTATCGGATTAATAAAATGACTGATCAAATTAGGCAGAATATTTTTCCGCCTTCGGATATGATATTTAAAATATTCCGCAAGAGATACTAGCTCATTATAATGGAGGATAAACTTCACAAATAAAAATAAACAAATCAAAATAATAAAATAAGCATTTTATTATTTTTTTGTACCAGTATTAAAAATTTTTAATAAATTGGGAATTTCATACGAGATCAAAAATCTTTAATCCCACACTGCGTATTCAATTAATGTGTTTTGTGTTAAGTTTATTCTCAATGCCTTAGAAAGTTTTTGAGATTCAATTCAATTAGCTTGAAAATTGCATCAAGATACAGAAAATGTTTAGATTTTTTTTTAACTATGAAGCTTTCGTGACAGAATCTATGCATTGGTCATTCGATAAAATTACAGGTTCAATTATAAATTACTTTTCTTTGTGCATAAAATAAAATTTTTTATTAAAAAAATATTAAAACTACGTATTCAAAATCGAATCAATTGACATTCAATAGTTTCTTTAGATATAAAAATAACTATTTAAGTTTAAATTTATTGCTTTTTACGGACGAACACATATTCACAAAAGACCAGTTTTTAGAAAACCACTGAACTTTACAACTCTTAAATGAACTAAAAAATATTACCACAAACCTAGTTTTACCACCCAAAAACACTAAATTCCATTAAAACTGAAGAATAGCACAACCTCAAGCAAGTGCATGTAAAACATCGTAAACTTAACTTAAAAATCTCTTTTATCAGAGTGACAAATAACTACAATTAGCCGTCGTCAGGCACAAAGCAAAAAGGTTGAAAATCATTTTTGTCGTTATTTTTACAAAGCAGTTCTTATAGTTCCAAGTTTTTACTTCATATATCATTTTTAAGAGAAAATTTGATTTTATAAAACAACAAATATACACACGCGTATAAATCGATCACTGTTTAGCTTGATGTAATATAAAACACTGTCAAAAAAAATAATTATTATTTGAACTGTTTCTCTTATCTGAAAAGCAGCATTTCAGCTTACAAGGCTCCTGCAATGTTTTTAAAGAGAAGCTTTTGTGGCCAAGTTTGTCCCAAGCATAAACCCTTGTACTTTATTTTTGCGTCATCAATTCTTTGCTAATAAGTCAAGGCCGTATGAATTATATTTAGAAAAAGTTTAAAATAGTATTAGTACAAGGTGGAACTTTTTTAAAAAAGAGGAGAATAACCGTGACTATAAAAGATTTATTCAGCCTTCCGTAATTTAGTAATGTACGTGTTTAAGTGAATGAGTGGCAACAGAAATACTGAATGAAAATAATTTTTTATATTGCCTCTATTAGTGGATCAATGTCAAGTTAAAACAGAGCTCTAACTGGTTACGTCACCTGAAACAAACCAATTCGTTTTAAAGCCCTCTTCTGAAAATATCACCCAGTACATTCATTATTTGGTAAGGAGCTATAAAAGAGCAAACTTTTGGGAAATAATAATACTAATTATAATTATAATAAGAATTATAATAATGATTATAATAATAATGATAATAATTATGATAATAATAATATTAATTATAATTATAATAAGAATTATAATAATGATAATAATAATAATAATAATATGAATAATATGAATAATAATAATAATAATAATAATAATAATAATAATAATAATATTAATAATAATAATATTAATAATAATAATAATAATAATAATAATAATAATAATAATAATAATAATAATAATAATAATAATAATAATAATAATAATAATAATAATAATAATAATAATAATAATAATAATAAAAATAATAATAATTAAAATATCAATAATAATATTGATAACAATAAATATAAATTTGCTAAATGTATTTAAAAACTATTTTATCAGCAGGTCAAAAGGAACACTTCCATCCATCATCTTTCTTTCCATCCTCACAAACTACGCCAAGAAGAGAGAAAGTAAATTTCGCCGCTCACTGATCCTCCAAACCTTTTATTTTTCTTTCGGAATAGGGTGTGTGTAAACTGATGCCCGATTTGGAAGTGGGGGGAAGATTCCTTTAAGCTAAGAGAAAGAAGAAAAAAATTCTGCGAGACGGGGGACTGTAGAAAAAAGAAAACACCATAAGATTTTGACAAATTCCAAATGGAACAGGTGCAAGCACTGTCACAACATTGCACTGTAGCACATGTTTCGGGAAGTAAACCGGATTCAACGAAAGGGGATTTCTTCGGATTGTTTTTGTTTTTTGAGGGGGGATGTTGTGCATGGTTTGGTGGTGGTTTTTAGTGTTAAGTTTAGTTTAAAATGGTGGATAAATTCAAAATATTTATATATGATGCTTTAAAATATGATTTCAAGGATTTAATTTATGTATATATGATATTTGAAGTGTGGATGAAAATTTATATTTAAAACATGTTTTTACATTGTGTGTATGAATACTTCATTCTTAAAATATGTATAACGTAATTAAATATGATGTTTGTATTATTGCTTATTCATATTTATTGTATGAGTGGCTTAGCGAGGTAAAAATGTTAAATGAATAGGCGATAAAAATATTTGGTATTTGGTGATATGCTCTGCAGTAGCTTTGATGGCGATAATGGATTTGAACATACCGAGGTCGAAAGGTTTACCTCTGACAACTACAACACTTTTTTTCTAACCTTTCGCTGCGGTTACCATACAAGTTAATATATAATTTCTCCCAAAACAATGTCGAGAAAAACTGTGTGCTCGAACTGTTTAAAGTATTATAAAAGTAAAACTTGGAGACGAGTGGATACAATGCACCCAGTGTAGAAGATCGGCGCAAAATCATTGCATACTCTCTGCCAAAACCACAATGTGTATGTGTTGTGATATTGATGATGAATAAAATTATTCGTTTTATTCATAAATTACTATGTTTTTATGTGATTTTCAAATGAAGAACGTTTTTTTGAGTGAACCGATCGCTCAAGAGTTAAGTACATTAAACTAATAAAAAGAAGAAAAACTGTCATCCTATAACTATAGTTTTTACGAGTACATATAATATTATTGAAGACTAAAACTAATAACTAGAACTAATAAGAAAAGTAGTTTAGATTTTTAAACAATTCTATCATAAAGTTTATTTTATTAAAAATTGTGTCTCGAAAACTCTTTGAAATTTTTTTCTGTTTCTTAATTTCAATACAGACAGGCTTGACTATAGTGTGCAAACGAGTCTAATTATATTATACTAATTAAAATAACTTCTCTTCTCTATAAATTAGTTATCTATAATAAGGTTTTCAAGTGAATAATGTTTTTATTAGTTCATTTACATAAAAAAATATTCAAAATGTAATTTCTATTTCACTCTTTAAACCAGGCTTTGTGTAACTTTGCCTCGCTTAAGAAGCAAATCTACACTACTTACATGATAATGTTAAAGCTTATTTTTAGAAAATAAGTGTATAATTTTATAAATCTTTTGTATCTTGTGTCCGAAGTTTCAATGAATAAATTAAAAAAAATATTTGACATATTTACAAATAATACAAACTTGAAGATTTGTTTAAAATACGTGCCCCTAGCTTTGAAAAATGTGACCTTAGGAATGGGACAAATTTACATAGAAACACAACCTAAGAAAAGAGATAATGTATAGAAAAAATGATATAGTTTTATAGCAAAACAAAGATTTTATAGTTTGGCCAATGTTGATGAATAAAAGGATGTAAGAAATTTAAGAAATCTGTTTTAAAAAAATTTCATTTAATTAGAAATTCCAAAAGTGAATAAAGCTGCCCTGGTCTCCCTTATATTAACTTAATACCAACTAACTTATTACACCTTGTCTATCCAGAATGCGAGCCTCGAAAGCATTTTCCTACCCCATCCCTGCATGTGGTTTTCTTCGAAGCGGCGTGAGCTACTTGTGTTTGAACTGTTCGTATTGTTACGAAAACCGTATCGTACAATATCGTTCGTAATGTCACAGAACCCCCAACGCATTAGGTTTAGAAAAGCGATGCTTCCCCCGTTTCCTAGTAAACCAAGCGAGGGATAGGGGAAGAAAATGCTTTTGAGGCTCGCATTCTGGCTGGACAAGGTATACTCCCTTATTACCAACTTCTATACATAGCCACAAATATTTTTAAACATTTGAAAAAACTGAGAAATAAATAGTATTTTACACTGTCTCTATTTTTTTTTTAAACTTTTTTTGTGTCCTTACTTGCAGCAATTGTAAACAATCCACAGCCTTTCTCGGATAGGGACCATCAAAACATATGCCTTACGATATGAACTGTGTACATAAGAGCAAACATTTCGCTTATACTTTGTTGCCTTCATTCGAAGCGCATCAAACTGTGAAAATATTTTCGATTGGGTGAGTCCTCCGGTTATAGACAACAACATTTGCTTGCTGGAAGGGGCTAAAAACTAAATTTTCATTTCTACGAATCGCTTCATAGGTTTTTCCATTTCTCGATTGGGTGAACAACTTATATTTTTTCAGCTTTGTGAAAAGTTGGAAAAGTGAAGCGAGAAAGTAGGGATGCCAGATTTGTCAACTTTAATATCAATCTCACTGTTGAGTATAATTGGTTTGTACCAGAAAATAAAATCGAAATTGTAGGGGGAATAAACCAAGCAATTTTTTTTTCTGGCCCGATCAGGACCAAATGATGTAGAAGAAATCGATATTTTTTTATTTTTAAAAAAGAAATTTAATTGTTGGGGGAATTTTTTTTTTTACAAAACTCGTGCATTTCATCATTTGCTGCCATTTGAAGGGTGTATTTGCGAAAATCGCATTATCCAGAGTATAACTAAAACATAGGGTGTGTTCATTGGAGACTTTCCACAATAAATTTGACAAATTGTAAATTCAAAATGGAGGAAGTAGCTAATGAACCGTCCTTACTCTATATCTCCTAGTTACATTTTAGAAGATGAAACTTTTGCAACTATACTAAATTTGTCAACTTATTGTGCTCCAGAGTGGTACATACTCCAAGTTTACTTGTAAAATGCCCGTACAAAAAATATTTAGAATTAGATGAAAGTTCACATCTATTTGTGGATGTAATCTTTTTTATCAATGGAGATTCAGTTTTATTCCCCTGCTAATTCGATTCCATGCTTAGAGCGGACAGTGCTCAGAGCGGACAGTCGTAGAAAAAGTAATTGGTCATCAAATGGTTTTTACTTTGAATTGTTTACAGCCACGCCTTTTTTCTCCCATCCTGATAGTCTCTGGTGGCCATGTTTGGTCACAAGTCATAAAAACTTTCATACTTGTAAAGAAAACTACAAAATTTGGACCTCTACTTCTCCAACTTAAAGCAGTAATTTAAACTCAAATTCTTCTATGTCATTTATTCTAATAAATATATAAAGTGCTAGAAATTAAATTATATAACAGTTCAGTGACCAAAGAAGACCGCACTTGGTCTGACATTTACGAATGAGTTCCACATCTGCTTCAAATTGTTATGCGTTTAGATGTGCTATGTCTCCTTCCGACACACCTATTTCTAAATAGCGTCCGCTCTGAGCACCAAAATACAGTAAAATGAGTGTCAATGTGAACAAAATCTAAATGTCCGCTCTAAGCACGGCACCGCTCATTCAATCCATTTGTGAATTTCTCCTCTCATAGAAAAACAATATCTCTAAACGAGTGTTTCTGTTAAATATTCCATCATTGTGACTAATAAGTCATTCTTCATTATTTTAAACTGAAACTTTAATTTATTATGAGTTAACTGACTTTAACTATTATTACTCTGGTCAGTGACTTAAAGACGTGCATAAAAATTTATCTCGTAGTGGGATTGGTTGTTATGACGACTGGAAAGCGTAGACAGAGTTCGATATTGTGGAACAAATTCGTTAAGGGATGGCGGAGGTTTCAAACGGGAGGACATTGACGGAAATGGAATCGAGTGTAATTCCAGGGAAGGTTGGATATTTGTGGATTATAAAATTGCTGTTTTGACAGTTTCTCTGAAAAATGCCTCTCGGTGATAGTTTTATTCCTAAAATATTTGTTTACAATTACCTTTACAGCATCTTCTTTAAAGTTTTTTTTATTGTTTTTCCGAAAAATATCTGGCTGTGTTAAAGCTCCTAAAGGAGGCTAGAAATAGGCAGCTGGAATCGATTACATTACTAAAAAAAATGCATGAGTGTGACTCAAGCCTGAAAATATATGTATATCAACCAACCTATGCATGATTGTGGAATGCTATAATGTAACCTTGCAATAAAAATATGTATTATAATCTTGTTTTAAAAAATACAAAATTCATACCTAATTACGTTAATAATTTCATGCAAGTGACGGACTAAGGAAACTTCCAAATGGATTCATTTAACTCATTTCATGTTTTTTCATTAAATGTAAAGGTCCTAACTTTTAATTAAAGTGAATGCTTAAGCTTATAAATGCATTGAAGAAGTTTCAGGTGACGCATGTCATTTCAGCTTTCATTCATTAACTTCCTTCAATCAATGCTCCGGTTGGAGCACTTCAATCAAAGTTCGAGAAATAATTTATTTAAATTCAGCATTTCTGTAACCACTCAGGAGAAACATGCCTATTATTAATTTTATAGACTATGTATTCTACTATAATACATTGACTTACTATAATCAAATTAGAATAACGCCTATTTTTACACTGCTAAAGAAAAATTTTGTTTTTACAGTTTAAAACTGTAATTTTTTTTGCAGGAAAACAGTAATTTTTTTACAGGAAAACTGTAATTTTAACAGGGAAATCTACCAATCTAAAATTAAATACCCATTACTAGCCCTCGCGTCCGAGTAATTACTTTGTCGCAGACGTTTCAGTATTGGGCTCGCACGCAAGAGGTATGAACCGGGCCCGGTTTTGATCCAGGAACCTCTTGTGTGCTATCCCAATACTGAACCGTCTGCGACAAAGTAATTACTCGGTCGCTAGGGCTAGTATTGGGTATATGTGCTTAACGATGATCTCAATCGCGTGACTCTTTGCACGTCTAATTTAAGTGTTTCTCCCTGCTAAAATAACAGTTTCTACCTGTTAAAATTAGTTTTCCTGTTTAAAAAAATACAGTTTATCTGTGACAAAATTACGGTTTTAAACAGTAAAAAAAAAACAGTTATTAACTGGCGTCACAAAGTTGAAAGTTTTTAACTGAAAAAACAACAGGCTTTATTTACAGTTGCAGTGTATACATCAGCCAGTGTTATTGACTTCAGCCTAAGTATATGTATGCACAATAATGGAACATCTACTTAACCAAACTGAACATCTCCAATTATCTCCCGACTCCTGTCTTATGTCCCACGACCGCGTGTTTCCTCCATGTCCATTGTCGGAGGAACCACTATCTCACATCTATCGGACTTGGTTCCGGGACCGCCAGACAACAAAAGATCCTTCCGCCCGATATAGCACGAATCCTCCATCGATCCATTCCAGATTTAGAAGAACCTTGCAAATTCGTCTGCGTGAAAAAAGATATTCTTCTTCTTCTGAAGAATGTAACGGGTCCCTTTTTATTACGGAGACTTTTGTCGAGGCGGATAATTCGATAATACGGAACACGCTTCTTGATTCATTGGAGGCTTTTTAAAAAAAAATTGATTTTTATTTTGGATCGAGATATTTGCTTTTAGGAAATGTAGCCTGTAGAAAAAATTTGTTTTACTAAAGGGATTTTTTTTCATGCAAAAATTTATTAAAAAAAAGGTTATTAATTATTTTGGAATGCTTCACAAAGCCCCTGTCAGACATGATGGTGAACCTCAGGTTCACCATCATAGCCCTCTTATATACGTATTCGTCTGACATCCCAGAACCTGTGAAGACTGTAATATGGAGGTCTTTTTGGTGTAAAATGTTGGTAAATTCTTTGCATGGTAAATAGTTGCAGATGGTTCTGTAAATTTAAAAAAATCTTTATAATAATAATCTATCTTTATTTAATAATCTAGATAGCTCTAAATATAGCTATCTTTATATTAATTAGCGATTTATCCTGCGCTGTGTGTGGACTAAAAAGTCTTTTAAGGACTATAGTCAGATATTGAAATACACTTTATAATAATTTCAAAGTTAAATTTTATTTTAAAATTGTTGAAACTTTTTTACAAATGATGTTAAATTATTTAACTAATAATAAAACTCTAACTTAAAACTAACCTTTATAAAACTTTCCTTACAAAATCTAATGATTAAAAATATATGTTTTACTTGTATTTGAAAAAAGAAAATAATGTATTAGTTCATAATTAATAATCAGAAGCGTAGCGTGCCTTGGCGGGGCCCCGTATAAAAATTTGCTTAGGGGCCCTTATAAAGAGTAAAGATTTCTCACAAAAGAAAAAAATGCATAAAATTAAAAGAAATATTTGTGAATCATACAAGCACACACACATAATATAATGAGCATACATTCATAATATATATACAATGTATATTATATATGTATATTATACATATATAATACATAGTCTGATATGTATATTATACATACTGATATGTATATTATACATATCAGGCAATTCAAATAAAATATGCACTCTCCTTGAATTTTTTTCGGCAAACTGATTTTATATCATTTATAGCTGATGAGGTTTTAAGTTTTTGTAAAGTTTCTGCCTCTATGGGACAATAGTGACAGGTCGAACAGGCGTTTCTGTCCCATGGAAGTTCTTAGGTAATTTTTAATAAGTTTTATTTTTGAAAAACTTCTTTCAGCAGTTGCGGTTGTAACTCGAAGGGCTAAGAATAAAAAGCATGCTGTTATTACTTCGGGAAAACTGGAGGCAAGACTGTTGAATTTTAACAGCAATAATTCATTGAGTTTCTTAATGGAATGAATTTTTTGAATTTCAGATTTTAAGCATGTTTTTAGAGCTTTTAATTGGTCATAAAGATTAACTGAGATGTCGTCACTATATTTAGCCGACAGTTTTCCGGAAGCGTTTAATATCTTTTCGTTTGAAGAAAATAGGAGTTTCTCTGGTTGTAATATTTCGAACATACTTCTCAGGTCGCAAAGGCTCTGAAATCTTTGTTTAGTTTGAGACATTAATATATCTAAACAGCAATAGTATACATTGACTTTGAAATAGGATTCTGGGTTTAAAATTCTCTCATCTTGTGATAACTCATCAAAAAAACGATTCGTTATCTTTGGCCTTTTGTTTTTTAAAACAGTTTTTAAGTCATTATTTTCATGCTGTAGAGCTTTAGAAACAGGATTAATGATTTCAATTAGTGAAGAAAAAAATGTGACAATCACTAAGAAATCATAACTCTCGAGAATGTTAATTATATTTTTACATTCTTCGCGTTCATCTTTTTTTTTTCGAATTTAAATTTAGTTGGTACAAAGTTTTCATGATTAAAAAATAATTTTTCTTTACTGCAAATAAAGCGTAGTTCCTTGAAGACCATCTGGTAGGGCATACTTTTTTAAGGGTAATTAAATATTTTTCAGATGAATCATCACTTAACATTGCCCAGCGTTGTATACTATTACCAAAAAATATATTTTTTTTTTCTAAATTATCAAAAAAAAGTTGACACTTCACGAACATGTTTCGCAGCATCGTTTAAAACTAAATTTAATGCGTGCGCAGCACAAGGAACATAATCGGCATTCGGAGCATTCTCTTTTATTAGGGTTTGTAATCCCCCATAAACACTCGACATAAGATTTGCTCCATCGTAACCCTGTCCTCCACATTTAGTCAAATCACTTCCATATTGTTTAATCGTATTTAAAATTTAAGTTTTAAGTTCTTCAGCTGTGCAGTCGGATACTGCTGTAAACCCCCAAAAAGACTCGCAGATTTTTAATTTTTTAGGCACATTATCATCATTTTCCGTAATCGAGATGTATCGAAAAACTACAGAAAGTTGGTCAATTTTCGACAAGTCTTGTGTTGTATCTAAAATTATTGTCATAAATGGAGCTTTTTTAATTTCTGAGATAATATTATTTAATTTGCTGTTTCCTGGAAAGTTGTAGCTCCAGACAACTTAGAAATACAGCCTTCCAAAGCGAAAATACATGCTTTGGAATTCAACTCTTTTTGTTATTTATATTATTCTTTTTATGTATGCTGTCCATAGATAAAGAAAGTAGCAGATATGCTCATGGATTACGCAATCCCGTACAACAAAATACAAACCCACGATTGTGTGATGAAGCCACTTTTTGCCATTTTTGCAATGCATCACCGAGAGGGATACGGGTTTTAAAAAAACTGCTTTTCAGAAGAGTTACATGCAATAAAAATAAAAAATTGCATTTTTAATATGCTTCTTTTATAAATATCTACCTTACATCTGCCAGAAATTATCAATACAAATCCAGCTTTAAATTTATGCCAGCAAAACTGGTAAACAGTTTTAATTAGCTAATATTAAATATATTTTTTTCTAAGTCGAATTTATCTCATGGTGCCATCTGGTGGCTTATGGCATGCCATGGGCGAGCAGGATGATTTGGCTTGCGAACTGCCTGATGGGATACTGGTACAATGTACAAAGTGGCTTCACCTTTTCCCTTAGGGGCAGATCTGCTACTTTCTACATCTATGATGTACATTAATTATTGTCCGATTCACCCGTTGCGTAGAAGTGACTTAAAAGGGGAAATCCCGGAGCACGCGATAACCGATATTGTTGCCAATTTTTGAGCGCACGCTTTACGCCGGATTCTTTTTTTTTTTTTTACTTTGTCATTTGAGAAATATATTTAAAAAAATCGAAAAGTTTTCAGTAATTTTTGCTTAAGCACGTTGGGGGCCCCCGTGGCCCGGGGGCCCCGTATAATTGATACGGCTGATACGGCGGTAGCTACGCCCCTGATTAATATAGTTTCATTTAATATCAAATATGTTGGAAGTGGGTATGCTTAACATGATTTCAATCAATTCCAAATAACGGATGGATCTGTTCAATTGTATGAATAAATATACACTACTTGGAACAAAACTAAATTAAATAGCGAAATCTGAAAGCATTATTTATTCAATCCACATTTTTAATTTCTCAATCCAATTCTGTATTTACTTGAAGCATTATCACGCAAAATCAAACATTTGAACAAAGGAGACCTTAGGGGTATTTTTTTCCTTTTTAACATTCAGCAATAAGCAATAGAAACTTTAAAAAGAATAGAAATTGAAATACAAATTTAATCGTCATAGGAAGAACTAAAATATTTTCTTGAATTGTTGATGTTTTTCCAAAGTCATTTCTTTTTTTTCTGTAAGGTCATCCGCTTTTATTTGTTATAAATAATTAATTTTCATGTCAATACAACCTTACGTTTGTATGTTAAATAAATGTTGAGTGGATCCCAAGAAATTCTTTGGCTTAGCCAAACATTAAAAAAAAAATTGTTTTACAGTAAATATTTTTAATGAAATTTGGTGTTGAATTACATGCTTTCGCGAATAAAGCTATATTTTTTATAATTTAAAAAAATCTTCCATTGAGGACTTTTTGTCGTTTTAAATAACTAAAAAGGGGCATCCGAACAACAACGACAAATGTCAGACACTTACTTAAACCTCTTTTTTAACAACCTTAATTTGCCTCTAAATTTAACCTTGTACTCAAAACTAGGTTAATATGTGCCACCTGCTAAAATGCAGTGTCTAAATGGCTTCGTCGGTCTTTTCCATTTCTTCCCATATGTCGACTGCCAAGCTTTTATTACAACGAAAAGAAAGATCTTATCAAAAATTCTGTTTCAGATTAACCGAATAAAACTTTCTCTACTACACATGCAGGGCCGTGTGGTATGTTTTTTTCATATGATGCAAATCATTAAAATGCCGCTTTTGATTTTTTTCTAAACTCTTTTGTGTAAAAAAAGTCAATTTTTTCCCAACGGCTTCTTTTTTTCCCTTTTCTACAATATTAAAATTATAAAAGGATGTGATAGTAAAGATCAATCAAGTATATATAGACAATTTCGTAAGAATAAAAGTAAATTATAAAGCAATCAAAAGCAAAAGAGTCCGAATTGTTAAATTATGTAACAGTTATTTGTTTTAAACAAACTTAATTTGTTTAAAACAAAAATACAAAAACAAATAATTTGTCAAACAATTAAATAGAATTGATTTATCATACTCGTAGATCTAGAATTCTAAGAGAAAAGAAAAACGATTCGTGATTGATTGATTACAAAAATAAAACAACTACTCCCTGAACATCTGCTTTAAATAAAATATTTAAAAATATAGCACATTAAAAAGAAATTTATATTTTTAAGAAAGTACAACTAAATTAAGAATTTACATTGATTGAGAATGAATTTTTGTTAATTTCTTACCTATAAACGGGAATTCAGAAATTCACGAATCACATAAAACGCGTCAAAATCCTCTAAGAGAGAGCGGTAAAAAAATCAACATTCAACACAGAATAAAATAGTATACTGGCCAAAAAACCAAAGAGTCTAAGACGGCCTTGGTTTAAGTCTAAGTGACGTAGCAGCAATAAATGTAGTGTCTTATCTGTTTTTGTCCCAATGGCCAGTCCAAGTCCAAGAAATTCCTCAAACATCTGGCAAGTACTCAGTACTGAGAAAACGTACTGTACCGCTACCGCTTCTCGGAAAATGTTTCGAAAGCAAAGTGTACCAGGTCGTAAAAATACTTGTCTCAAGTTTCAAACAAGGACCCTCTGCTCCGATCGTCCACCCTGCCTTTCTTCTTTGGTCATAAAACCTAAAAGGTTTCATCTCCTGCTTTGATAAAAATCACAGATAAGTTTTGCAGAAGCTGGACAATAGTGATTCGGATTTTGTTCTTGGAGTGGAGGTTACGAGAAAAAACACCAACCATCCTTTCCCACGGAAAGTAGGAGTGGGGCCCTGCGGGAGTAAAAATACCCCCTTGCAACGCAACGTGTTTCGTCTAAAACGGGGGCAATTTTATTGCCGCAGATAGCGAATAAACCATTATCGAGTGTAGTGAGCACATAGCGAGTCTGAGGAACAGGGATCTTTCCATTTATCCCCCTTTTTACAGCTTGTTTGTGTTGACTTGCTTGTTTTGAGTTGTGTTTATTTTATCAACTGGAGCGATGAATATTCAGAAAATATCTTCAACTTCACGCATGATAAATGAAAAGATTCACAAAGGAAATAATGTTGATTATTGAAGCAAATTGTTTATTCATGGGGGGAAAAATACTGGATAAATTATTTGCCCCAATAATCTACATTGTTTTCTTCAAGAATCTTATGGCGAACGATTAAATTCTCAACTTAAAAAAAATTATATGATTTAAAAAAAATACAATTCAACAAATCTGGCTTAGTCGTCTTTGTAACGGGACCAGGATCTGCAAAAAATAAAACCTTTCAATTTTTTTGTTTCATCAGCCAAATTGACGCCTTTTGAATTTCCGCCTTGCATGACCTGGAACTGATAAGGGCCCATTTTCGTGAAATTTGTTTGTGAAGAAAAGCAATTTTTCAGTTTTCAAAAAAGGATTAAATTATAACATTTGCGACAAAAAAAAAACAGTGAAGAGTCACTGAACATTACAGTATTAATTACGAATTTGAAGAAGCCAACTTGTCTTATTTCTACCATTTTTTTTAAATAAAATATTTAAAGTTTAAATTACTGGTAGGGTATTTTACATATATATTCCGACTTGTGTGCTTGCTCAGTGAGCCGCTTATAAGTCTTCGTCAAGTAAGACAGACACAGAAAGATTTTTTACTGTCACAACGAGAGGAAATACACCCAGGGCGAAGGCGAGAATCGAACCCGCGCCCGTTACAGCACGCAGACTGCTGACCTGCGATGCTTACCACTCGGCCATCCGGACCCCAAAATTACTGGTAAATCTGACTAAAAACTAATATTCCATATGGGTCTCCTAGGGACGCCGCTACTTAATACATAAATGAATACGGAAAAATATCGCAAATTAAGTATTTTTTAACGAAGGAATTGGAACATTTTTGAAAAAAAAAAAAAAATGCTGATAAATCCAATAAAAACTCATATCCCCTATGGGTCTTCTAGGGGCCCCGCTATTTCCTAAATACATTAATGAATACGGAAAAATTTCACAAGTTAAGTATTTTTTTGAAAGAATTAAATAGAACGTGTTAGAAAAAATTGCTGAGAAATCCAATAAAAATACAATAATAATAACGAATCTTACAAAACCACTTTTATCCTGGAGTAAAGTTTTTGGCCTCAATTATTATTTTTTTTTTGCAATTCATTTTTTCATTTTTTTGAATAAATTTTAAAAAATTGGCGCGGGCCCTTTAACTTTTTACGGGACCCTATGCAATGCATAGTTATGCCTCCCCCCCCCCCCTGTCGGCCGCCCTGAACCCAGTCCCTCTTCCCACTACCCAAATAAAAAAACATGCAGTGGCTTTTTTGTAGACCGCTCTCTCTCTCTCCCCCTGGCCAGCTCGGGCTTGTATTGAATCTATTTTCATTCTCACTATTTCGGATATTCATTAGAATTGCCGCTCTTCTTCTTTTTATATTTGAAGATTTAGAAGTATTTATTTTACACAGATTTAGTTGTTGCTAAGTTTTTTTAAAAAACAGTATTTTTAAAAAGTGGAGGTTAGAATCTCGAATTTTGCCGCCCCCTGCTCAATTGCCGCCTGATGCGGCCGCCTCTCTGCATCATAGCACCACACGGCCCTGTACACATGTTTTACAGATGACAAATTTGGGTGTTACCACAAACTGAAAGCGAAACCATGTGCTGTGTAAACCCGGGATAGTGCCGCCATCTATGTTCGATTATATAAGGCATTTATATACCCCTAAAATATCGCAAATTTAATTTAGATCACAGTGATGCCTAAATCGTCCAATTTTGGGGACTGCCTAGTGCCCATGCGTGAAGTAAACTGATAGTAAAATTGTAGTCAACACAAAGTTTTTGGCTCAAAACTCAGAATAGAATTTTCTATATGATAAATTGCTTAAACGTCGATACTGTTAAAATTTTAGGATTATTGAACTTGCATAAATGCTGATCATTCATTTTATTTTGTACCTTCATACTGATGTTCTATCATACATTATTTTTAATTTTATTATTATAATTAAAAAAGTAGTTAATGAAAATAGAAATAGCCCAATTCCCTACCCTAGTAACTTAATCATAGCTTTAACCTCCTGCGACCTGGCGTCTCCATTTGGGGAAATTTTTTAAAACCTCAACACAAACAATTAACAGTCGTTAACTAGTTCAAAAATGTGACCTGGTCCGATAGAAGAAGATCCAAATATCAGTTTTTAGCCTTTGATTACAGGTAGCAGTCATTAATTTCTATAAAAATAAAGTTGAACGAGGGTCATTACAATATTACAGTTCTTAAAAAAATATTTGCAATTTTTTTTTCAAACTTTTCAAAAAGTTCTTTTAGTAGTTAATTTTAAAGGCATTTTGCATTAAAACAAGGGGATATGTCCTTTTTTTGCATTCATAGCACCAAAAAATTTACACTCTTAAAATAAAAGAGTGAAATCCACTCCAGTTGGAGAAGTGCATTTTCGACACTGGCAAGGAATGAATATTAACTCACGAGGTTTAACACACAAAGGATCCACTCCAAAAGGAGAAGTGCATTTTCCAGACTGGAGGAGTGAAAATTAATCAGACTGAGTTAAAATCACTCGTTCGTTTTAGAGTGAATATTTTTAGAGTTTAAGGCGCGTCTCTTAGTACTATTAAACATATTTTTTCTAATCTCTTTGAAAAACATACTTTTTAGCATAAATTTTTTTTAAAACATGTTTAGATTAAGAATATGTGTAGGAGTGCTGGGGTCTTAAGTGGTTAAAAAACGTGAAGACGCCATGTTTCGCTGTTATTGTTATTCAGTGGCGGATTTATGTGGAGGGTGGGCTAAGAGAACATAGCACACATAGTCTTCTCAAAAGAAATATATAATTTATAATTGGCTGTTTTACTATACCTATTCCCGATTCACAGAAAATTCCTCCGGCTTTCATTCCTGGATTTCATTGGTGGTTCCAGTGGTTTTGGTGACATTACATGGTAAGATCCACCCACTACATTGATTAACAAATTTAGACCTTATTTTCATGTCGAACTGTTTCCACTAAGAACATGAAGCATGCAAATTAAAGTGTATATTTCAAACACCAATTCGACACTTCCAATTCATATCCCCACCGTTTCTAAAACGGAGGAAAATCCTACCTTGATTTGCATTTTTTTTTTTAAATTTTACATAGCAATAAGGCAATTCTCGCATTTTCCCAAATTGGCATGGTTGCACTTTCTTTTCCCGTGAGAGTTAGGCAATTAGGACGCAATATCATTTAATCGTATATTAAAAAAAGAATTGCTATGTCTAAAGGCATAGAAATACTGTAAGCAAGATACAGTAATTTATACCATATTCAAAGCCAGATTCGACCAACAGATAACTGAACACGGAATTCATAAAATCTATTGTATTATCTGGTCAATTAACTCCTGATGAAAAGCTTTTTACTTTATAATTCCAGATACCACACTTCCAATGACATTAGATATGAAAGAGTTTTGATTAGATATGAGATAGTTTTTTCTTACAACTGTATGAACCATGTTAATAAGGAAATGTATTGAAAGACCAAAAGTTGGGGATTTTAAACAACCAAAATTTAATTTAAATAACCAGATGAACAGCAAAAACATGTTCATAGACAAATCTGAAGACGATCCAAAACCATAAATAAAAGTAAATGTACTTATTTAAAAACTTTTATAAAAGAATTTTACAAATACATTCATAAGAATACTATTAAATAATTATTTAAATTTGTCATTCGTGATTCATAAAAAAAATATCAATGTGTCGTTAAGCTATGCTGCTAAAGAAAATTAATTAATTGCTACACGAAGGCCAAATCAGCTTCGAAGCAAAGTCATAATGGCTGAAAGAAAAAGTATGAGCTCCAAAAGAAATTTTACTTTGGTTTTGAAATCGCCTAGTATTAGGCAATAAAGGTAAAAAAAATTAGGAAAATAAAAAATGTTGAGCAACAGGTCTGGGTAATTTGTAATGGATTGACACGAAACGAATTATCATTAACTCTGTGCATTCACTTTTGAGTAGCAAGCATTGAAAATGCAAACCAAATTATGTCTCTTTCGAACCCCACTACTTTCCCCGAAACAAAAAAATAAAGAATGAACAACAACCGTGCTTGTTATAGCTTACGAGAGGCCATCTAAAGGGACAGGGAATAGCCACCCCCTTTTTCGGAAAGGGGAGTTTGTAGTAGGGATGTCGTGCGGGGAATTTTATACTACTCAGGGATTTTTTCCTTCACATTTTTCCCTAACTAACAAATTTCAGTATCGCCCTCTGTTGTTAAAAATGCAAAAGTCAAACTACCGGGGGGTATTTAGAATCCCCTTAATTAAACTCGTACCATAACTCTGCAAGTCCTTTCATTTTTAACGATTTAATCAAAACTAAAAAGCTAAACTTATTAATTATAATGATCAAAGATATGAGTCTCTACTTTGGTTACAATAGTAGCAAAAAAAATATTTGCACAAGCGTCAAACGATTTTGTATTTTAAAGAAGTGACATTCCGATAAGTGTGACGTCTCAAATTTTTCTTAAAAAATTTATTTAAAAAAAATTTGACAATAAACCTTAATACATGTTCTTTATGATTAGTATAAATATGTTTTTCTTTAAAATATTATCTTTGCATGTTTAAGAAAAATTAACAAACATGAAAATATTGATTTTGGGTGTCAATAAAACTTCTGTTTGCCCTCAATGCAGTAAATTTACTTTAACAAAAGAAATAGTAAGCAAATATTCACCGTTGATGAAATGTTTTAGCATATTTACCCATTTTTTTAAAGTGGTTTTTTTTTATAGGAATACCAAAGCTGGAAGTTTAAGCTTGTCGAAGGTGCACAAACTTCCCCTACCTAAAAATTCCAACTTTGAATAATCAACAGCTTTAGTCGAACTTACAGTTCCTATTAAATAGTAGTTAACTGTCAATTAATAGGAACTCGTTAGTCTAAAACTTAAGAATAGACTATGGGCTTGGTGTAGCTCTGTCCTACTTAAAATTGTAGGAATCCAGAATCATAATTAAAAACAACAATTATTACTACTGCAAATAGCAATCCAAAAATAGACCTCGAACACTCCATACCCTAAAAGGTTATATAATCCTCCTTTTTGACAGATGAGTCAAATTTTTATTAGTCCTAATTTATTTCTTATCCTTGGCGTATCTCGTTCTTCTACAGCCAAAAAAAGATTTTGCTCCATGTTTTCTGATCATTTACGCGTTGTTTGCTATAGAGTTACCACCGAAAATGCAAATTTCTACTAAATGAACAAATTTGCTTTTAAAATTCTATGTTATTTTCTTCATAAATATTCTCATGTATCAGGTGAAAAATTTAAGATATTTTCTGAACATTATACAAGTTTAGCTAACGAAATTCGTTTATCGACCCCCTTCTTTTCTGAAACGACTAAAGAAACCAAACCAAATTAGCGTCCCATAAAAATCAATAAAATATTGCTTTGATACTGAACCTTGATTGTGTGAAGCAAAGCAAGAAAAGAAATTCGTAAAATTACAAAAATAAATATTAAATGATATAAATGTTTAAAAAGGTATTTTTAAAGCAACAAAAATAAATATTTTTGGCAGGGGCCTCCTACTAGCTTTTCGATTAAAAAACACTACAACTTTCATTGACTACCGTTCGTTACGTCATTGCGTGTCAGACACTGCAGTGTTGTACTAATTTGTTATTTCCAAAAATTTAACTATTTAAATATAATAAACTGTACATTTCTTGAATAATAATCAATCGTATCACAAAACAATGTAAGTATTTCAACTCATACATTTGAAATGCAATTATATGGCCAGATCGGTGATTGTGGCATTTATTGATCCGGTGTCCGATGTGATTTCAATATTGGGCTTGTGATTAATTTAGTAGCTTGCATTTTGTCTTATATTTTTTTTAATTTCATAAACCATTGAGCATTATATTAAGATTTCTATTGTTAGTTCAAGTACTTTTGTATCAAGATCGTGGAAATATGTATGCTCATTTATTATTACTGATGTGTTCACAGAATGACCTTTGATACCTTTCGAAATCGTGACGTTTCGTTAAAAACATTAGATTATTATCTAATTTGAAAAATAGTAGACTAAGTTCATTTATTTGCATAAATATTACTGAAAAAATCTTGCATTAAGTCTAAGATGTTTTGGAAAACCTTGTAATAATAATATAGATCTGTGAAAACCGAAACTAACTATAAACATTTACATTTAGCCTTTAATACAATTTTTATTGTTGGTAAATTTTATTTCCTTTGGTTATACTTTTTCTAGTTTTTGGTTAGTCTTTCTCAAATTTAATTTCATATTTAAATTTTATTTTTAAATCATGACAGACAAGATGGCCTCATTCGAATCTCAATTCACAATTAATATTATTAGTTACTTTTATTTTCTTAAATTTTAATTGATTATCAAACATTTAAAGTCTGCTTTTTTTACACAAATAGTCACATTCCTACAAAATCATATTATTTTAGAATTATATTTGAGTTTTTAGGATAAATATTTATTTAAACAAATAAACGTATACTATTTTTTAAAAAAATGGCAAATCAATAATACCAGATCATTTAAGAGTTCATTAATACCATAAACTAAGAATTTTCCAACGTAGGTACTTATACATTATTTTATCTAGGTTTTTGTTAAGCCTCTACCATAACTATAACTCATACAGACCCATAGAGTCTCCAAGAAATTTCTATACAATCTCCTTATTTTTGGTCTTCACAGATCTAATACCCGGTACCTCTCAGCTTTTCCAACCATGGCTTTTTACCATTGGTGATCAGCTGCCACCAGACCAAGTTCTGATTGAATGATTCTAATGAGATACTGTCCTTTGTGTAAAAACAACTTTTATTTAAAAAAATGTGGACCAAGTTTGCTGACAGCTTAGTTCCAAAATACATAGCTTTGATTAAAAATATGGTCCATTATAAAAAGCAATCCCGTTGTTCATTATCTTTTGGATAACTTGTGTGCTCAGAGTTTTGATGCCATTTTGCGGTAAGCCATAAAATTCTAATCATTAAACGTCAAATGGTAAACACCATTTGATGCCAAAATTTTTAGATATCGATAACTTGTTGCTGATTTTTGACGCTAAAATATCTGTAAATTAGCTTTGGCGGCTCTTAAAAAATTCATAAAAAATTAAAATTGGTATGTCTGTAGCTGTGTGGTGTCAAATCCTAACTGCCAAAAATTGGGTTAATGTTAATTTTGTGATGTTTGGTGCAGGTCAGCACCAGAGGCAGCAGCGGGGGCGCCCCCAGCAGAGGGCCAGGAGGGGGCAGCTGGAGAGGGGGAAGCGCCCAAACCCCCCAACCCACAGCACCAGGCAGCCTCCAGAAGGATACAGCAGACGCAGGCACAAGTCAATGAGGTACGTCATTTGACATGAGTTTGTTTAACGTTGAATCAGCTTTACTGTAGGTAACCATTATCACAGTTTTTCCGATGACGGATGATTCGAATTCCTTGACTTCGCAACGATGACGTTTTCCAGCAACCTTATCTCACCGTTATTTGTTCATTTCGGTTAGGTTTCTGTTCCGAAAAGTCGCCAGAAAACTGACTTTTGGCGCGATTTCGGAAAGTTTGCCAATGGTTACCGTACAGTAAATTTCTACCTTGCGTTATATTTCAAAAAAGACTATTAGGAAATTATATGTCCAAAACTTATCTTTAATCCCTTATTTCTCTCTACCATGAAAATATCAGGATGAGGTTTCGCATAGAGTGTTCCGGACCATTTTCTGGAAAATAATCTAATCTTTAAGGGTTTAGTTATGCAATAGTAACTGTTTTTAAAGCATCATATACAATTACAGTTTCTTTTATGCAGCTATTTAATTTTCAAAACTTATTTTTGTGTTTGAATGAAAGAAATACAAATAAACTTTGATTAATATAGAACATCGCTTAAGAGATAAACTGTAAGTGTCATTCTATTTTGCTCTGAACTAATATTAAATAAAAATTGTGCTTAAGATGAACTCAACATTTTGTACAATTGTTTTTTTCTTTCAATAATTTAAGGGAGAATGTGCAAAAAAATGAAACGTTTGTCAAAAAGAGGAAATAATTTATAAAATTTCCAACTTCAATTTAATTATTCTTCACTTGAAAAGGTTATATTATCTTGTATTGTTAAATTTAAAAATTGATCCTCACTTATTGTGTTCCACTTTTTTTCCCCGACAGTTAACATGTAACTTGTAAAATATTTTGACACTTCTCTTTAAATTTGAATAAAGGAGTTTGGATTGCACTAATAAAAACCCAGGGATTGAAAAAAAACTTTTAAAAATTAACAGTTGCAGTTATAATTTAAAAGTTATAAGAAAAATTACAATTTAACCATCTTACCATTTTTCAAAGAGAGCTAAGATTGCAAAAAAATAGTTACAATCATGAAAAAAACTAACAATGAAGGTTAAAAGTTAAATATTAAATAGTTAAGTTTACGACGAACACCAAACTACCGAAAAAGATAGGTGAAGAGCGACATTAGAAGTAATGGAAAAGTTTAATGAGAATTACCATTAAAAGTAACTAAGTTATGGTTACTTTCTGAAAAATATAACTGCGTTACTTGGTGTTACTAAAAAGAAGTAACTGTTATAAGTAACGGCATTAAAAGTAAAGCGTTACTCCAATCCCTGATAAAACCCTTAAAGTAAAAATAAAATAAATATATGATAATTTATCTGATAATTGTACGTAAAATATTAATTTTTTTTTTGTTTAAAGGTTGTAGATATTATGCGAACCAATGTGGAGAAGGTTCTAGAAAGAGATCAGAAACTATCAGAATTGGATGACAGAGCTGGTAAGTTTGCTGAAAACACCAGAACTGCATTTACTAATTTGAACTGCTTTTCTAGTTGGTTAAAAGACTTTTGTTAAGTAATGCTAATATTTCCATACATTTTTAATTGTGTTCCATAAAATTCCTATATTTATTGGGTTAAGAAAGCCTTCGATATTTTCAATGAAGAAAGCCAGCATTCCAAATTCAGGGTCTGTTAAGTATTGATGTACAGCTGCGGAAATAAAAAAAGTACCACTAGTGATTATTTCTGCCGTTAGTCACCCAATAGAATCGGGCCTTTTTGAAATTGTAAACAATTAACGTTCTGAGTTAATTGCATGACACAAAATTTGCATAAGGGGCCGTCTTCATATTAAAAATGTTACTAACTTTAAAATTTCCAATAGTAACACCCCTTTTTGAGTCCATTATTCAAATCTATGACCTATGTTAATACGAAATGCCAAATTTTGTTAGTTTTTAAGCATTATTAAGGGAATTAGAGACGTGCAAAGTTTAGGTCCCATAATGTTAAATGAGTTGCACATAAAAAACTATCCCAATCTATATATAATTAAGATAATGAAACGAATTTTTTACTGAAAAGAAATTATAATAACCCAAACAAAATGCATTCAATATTGGGGTATTTAAGACAATTTTTATATTTCTTAATAATAATTTTTTAAAAAAATTTGAATAGAAACTCCTTAATATTTTTACAGAAATAAATTCAAGACATGAAGTTTAAGCGAAATCCCAATTTTTAAAAAATTTTATTCATAATTTGCTGAGTAAATCCCAAAATATTTTTTAATTACCCTTTAAGGGACTGTGTATAAGATTACATGTGTAATTGATAAATAAAGACGGCCTTGCGTGCATGCTTGCTTGTCATTTAGAGATGGTCCCCAAAAGATCCATAAGTGATTCGATTGAATAACTCATATAATATTCATTCAAATGTAACAAAAACTTAGATTTAAGGGTTTTCGAGAGTGCTTAACATTTCTAAGTTATTAAAATTGGGTGTTGCTATTGGAAATTTCAAAGTTCGTAACATTTTTAATATGAAGACGGCCCCTTATGCAAATTTTGTGTCATGCAATTAACTCAGAACGTTAATTGTTCACAATTTCAAAAAGGTTCGATTCTATAGGGTGACTAACGGCAGAAATAATCACTAGTGGTACTTTTTTTATTTCCGCAGCTGTACCTGCTTCATAAGCCTTCAAGTCGGCAGATTTTCAGCATGGGGAAAAGCTTCAGAATGCCATGGTATATGAATGATTATGGAGCATGTAAAATATTCCATCAGTGCACATTTGGCATTAGGGCTCTCTCGTCATTCTTAATATCCACTGGGAGTTCAGATTCTTTGTAAACGGAGAAACAAAATTGGTATCGAGAGCCGCCTATATCAGGGGTTCCCAACCGGTAGTACACGTGCCACTGGTGGTACTTGGGCAAATTTCTGGTGGTACGCCTGAGTAATGTAAGATATAATTACGTACTGTAAAGTATTTTTGTATGGTGATTATTTTTTTGCTGAGTTTGTACTATTTTTTATTTATATGTTTTTAGACCTAAGGGTAACGAAACAAACTGTAAATTAGTACCATTTAATATTTTTATGTCTTCTTTATTATAAGCCTGTTAATTAATAAACATATATTCCTTAAATATGAAGTTTTCTCAAGAATTTAATTTAAAAAGCCTACACTTTTAAAATTGTAAGTATTATATGTTTATTAAAAATATTTCGGTCTGGTGGTACGCCAAAATTTCTCAAAAAGTCAAGTGGTATGTAGGTCCAAAAAGGTTGGGAACTGCTGGCCTATATGATGCCACAAAACTGGCTTGTAGTTCTAGGGAATATGCCAAGTCAGCCAAAGGCTTATTCCGCCAAAAAAGCATCCCGGTTTGAAAAAAAAACTTTTTATTGTAGCTGAATTGGCTGTCTGTTGTTTAAGGGATTTTTTTAACATAGTAATTTACACCTATAAAACTTTATCAGATTTTATAACACGTTTGACTATAATTTAAATTATGTATTTTAAAATATTTATTATTATTTTGAGTATGAGTAAAGATATATTAACTATATAAAAGCACAAAACAAATATAATGCTGAGCTACATGTATTTTCCATTGAACCTCTATACTTGTTTAATTTATCAATTCATATTTACTGGTATTTATGTTTTGAATTTGTTCAGAAGTTTAGTAGTAAACTTTAATAAACTTTGTCATCACTACAATAAAGTTTATATGCAACGATATGGCAGATTTTATTTCATGTTTGTACAGCTTTAAAAAGTTTTATATAGATTATAAAAATAAATAGTATAATAAATAGGTATTCTTTAAAAATCAAATATCATAGTTTCATATTTTTAATCTATATACATCTATATCTATAATCTATATTTTAGTTTATAATATAG
Source organism: Hylyphantes graminicola (assembly GCA_023701765.1). Classification (NCBI taxonomy): domain Eukaryota; kingdom Metazoa; phylum Arthropoda; class Arachnida; order Araneae; family Linyphiidae; genus Hylyphantes; species Hylyphantes graminicola. Next base: position 37,351,246 of record CM043121.1, read on the forward strand.
CATTTGTAAATATGCAATGAAATGACCCAATTTGTAAGCTAAAGTATTTTTTTACAGAGGCCCTACAGCAAGGTGCTTCACAATTTGAACAACAAGCTGGAAAACTGAAGAGGAAATTTTGGTGGAAAAATTGCAAAGTAAATTTTTTATTATGTCTTTTTTTAGTTTTATGCAATCTTAACATAATATTAATTTACTTAGTTCCATTACAAATATTAGTTTATAGGAAACTAAAAATTATGTAATCTCGTCATGCAAAATATTAGTTCCTTTTCAGTTGGTATAAAAAAATTTGGTTGCAAAGTTTGCTATTAAATTTTCATTATATGTTATAACTAAATTTCATGTTATTATTTTTAGATGATTATAATAATGGTAGTTATTGGAGTAGTAATCGTCGGTGTTATTGGAGGTAAGTTCTTACAAATGTTTGAGTTCTTGCGTTTTTATTACTTCACAAATTTAGGATTAGTGCTTTCTAAAAACTTAACAGCTTCTTTATTTATCAAATTGTATTATTAATTTTGAACATAGCTAGTTGACATATGTGAACTGCTAGAATTATGGCCTAAACCTTCATTGCTTTTAAACAATTTTGGATGGTTGTGATTGAAAATTTTCAGTTATAGATTTTAATGAAAGAATATCGAATAACATATGTTTGAAAATTTATTTTATTATGGTTTGTGAAATTTGTCTCAGGTGTATTATCAATAAGATCTCCCTTAATTATGTTGTTAATAAATATTTTGTAGATAAAGTACAGTGCTATATTTTAGTTTTTAGCACAACTTATGAAGTAAATATTCAGTAACTGACCTATTGTCCGTCTGGAAGAATGAATAGCTTTTAAATGCTAATTTAAAAAAATATTTTTAAAAATATTGCTAAAAAACTTTCGTTTTCGTCACACAAAAAGTGTCCTTTTTCTGATAATAACATTTTAAAATTATTCTAACTACTATTTCTCTGTTATTTATGGGTTTATAACTTTTCAAAAGTGCAAAAACGTTAATATATAAGTCTTATATTTGTAGTTTGGAAATATATGCAAAAAATCGACAATCTGCCCTTAAGCTATTTGTAAATTATGAATTGAAGTAGAAAAAGACGCCTAAAAAGTTTCCAAGGAATCAGTTATGTCTTTGATAAACCCATTTAAAAGTTAGACTCGTCCACTCTGGATTTTCACGATTGAAATAATCTAGTTCTCTAGCAACCTGAATTTGAAGCACTATAACTTTAGGAGTTTAGAGGCTTAAAACCACTACATTTTATGAGTCTCGATTGTTAATCCTTCATTAATACATGATTAAATTGTTTAAAATTTATGTTTTGGTTCTTCATGTTTGTTCAATAAACTGTAACTTAAAATAACCTCTTTTAGTCATCATACTGCTGTTTGTCCAATATCTAAATACGTTTTTAGCATTAGTATTTGCTTAAAAACTACATATAGTAGTTGTAAATTATATATTTTCTTTTCAGCCTATTTCTACATGTGATGCCCACAAACCTTTTATTTTTTTGCTGTCTCTCGTGGTTTCACCTTTACAAAATTTGTAAATTATCTACAATGGGACTTTGAACTAGACAAGTAGGTACGTTTATTGTATAACTTTTAACTTTAAATTGCAATGAAATTAAAAAACAAAGTATTTTATTGATTTTTTTTTGTTTTAGAACTAGTTTTTTAATGGTTTGTTTAATGATTTATAAAACCTTGAAAACCATGTTCAGTACTTGTATTATATGCGTGTGATATTTTCATTTTCATACTTTCTTGATTTCGTAGCAATTTATTAATAACAAACCAATGTGCTTATTTGTCTATAGTTAAGACTCTATATATCTACAACTCTGTATCGTATGACTGTGTATTGTCCACCTCACAGTTTGTATTTATTTCTAAAATTTTGTTCTAAATTACTTTCATATTTTCATTTAAAATGTTAAATACAACTGTCAAAAACAACTTCCTACTCAAATTTAAGATGCATTCCATTCGCATCACGCATTCCATATTGTTTTGATTGTTGGCGGTTTAGAAGAACAAAATCTCTCCAGAACCTAAAAAGTATAATGGGTGATGCGTGAACAGCTTGGATCTTCTGTTTCAAAAAAGCCTAGATGAAAAGCATGATGTTACACAGAGCTTTTTTTCTCCCATTTTGTAAGTGTGCTGCCAATGAAAGACATATTTTGCCCAGATTAAATGAACATGTATTCTGTTTAGTTTGATAGTGTATGCACGTGGAGTCTTTTTAATATCAGTATTAACTGTAGGAGGTCATTTGAAATCAATTTGTTTGCCTTGTTAATGTCAGTAGTAACTTAGGTATTAGGTAATTTGTTTACTTGGGAAAGATGGTAAATAGTTTTTAAGTCTGTATGACAATAAAATGTTTTCAGGGTTCATACTCCTTCTGAAAAACTTCTGAATTTCATTTTTTCTCTCCTAAGGGCTCTTATAACTCCTGAAATTTGTGTCTCATCTCCCAATATTATTTACCATCTCCTGAAAAAATTAACATGAATCGCTGTTCTTCTATCTCAGACTTTTTTCTTCTGTAATTTATTCAGAATAAGTCTACTATACATGCACAGTTGTAAAACAGAGTCGGATAATGTAGTATATTTGTTTACTTAACTTGGAATGTGCCCTTTCTGCATTGTAAAACCTTAAATTTATTTGGATTTTAAATGACTCTCTCAAAAGATGTCTCATTACATAAGTTGCTGTAAAACAATTACAAATTTACTCAGTTTCATAAACCTGGAAAAGTCGATACATTTCTAGTGCATTTGTTATTAGCAAGAGTGTATACTTTGAAAAGTTACTTGCACTTATTCATTCCCATTTTAATTGGGATAATGTGTTCATTTTATAAACAAAAATATTTTTGTTTGTATCAATGATATAATCTGATAATCTGAATTTTTCTTTTTACAGCTTACTTTTATTCAAAGTACAGTAGTTAGATCCAAGACATTGTAGCCTACCTTTTCCCCCCTTGCAAAGCTTGCACATGTGCTCAAGGCTTCCCAAATCTTCAGTATCTGCATGAAATTGGTGTTATACAAAGCAGTTTTCTCTGAAACACTTAGAAAGTTGACAGTTTTTCAGAATTGCTGGAAAATATACTTTAAAAAACTAATGAAATATACGCAATTCCATTTTTTTGGCAGACAAAGTGGTCAGACACGCTTTATTTATACTGATTATAATTCCTCTAAAATAGCAAAACTGGAATCATAAATTGACATAGAAAATTTAAACAGCAGTCCATGTGCATAGCTTAGGTCATAATTTTTTTTAAATGTTAAAATTAAATTGTATTGTTTTTATTTATTATTTTACACTATATAGTATTCATTGGATGAATGTGAAAATCTTACAATTTAGATTACCTAATCATATTGATAGTAAAAAAAGTTTTGAAATTATGACATTTTAATGGCAGAGCAGAAAATCGAAAATTTTGTTGATTTCCATGCATTTAAGTTGACAGACATCTTGTGTGCCAAAAAATTGGAAAACAAGCGTAAACACGAGAGGTTGCATTTTGTCGCGTTGTACTAGAGTTTAACCACTTTGCTCTTCTTTAGACGTAGTCTGATAGCGAATGCTTCATTTTCACTTACTAATAAAGTCATCATTGCTACTGTGTTTCTTCACTACATTTTGAAAGAATACTGTAGTACCTTCACCGGAACTCTGAGAAACTTAACTAAAGAGTGTGCGTGGAGATAAGGAGAAAAAAAAGAACTTTTAGACTGCATTAGTTCTCTGACCCCAATTAACTGTATTGTATGTGTATGTACAGGGAATCGAGTACCTTATGTATGTGCCTGTATCTCTTCAGACGTTTTGAGATTGTGTTTAAGTCATTTAATCATTGCATGTCACGTATGACTGAAAGCTTGCACAGTTATGCCAGTGTTTCTCGGGACTGATGGTGTTCAGTTTGTAACTCTCTGTGTTAGTGTTCAGTTTGGTTGTCTGTGTTTAAGTTTTTACATTCCATTCAGAATGTCTGCACCCTGGACCTAAAATAAACATTATAGGGTAGACTGACCAGTGAGTGAACAGGCCCCAGTGCATGAACATTTGATAAATATAATTAAAAAATAAGGAATGAAAATCATTCCACTAGATGGATTGGCAACACTGACTTCCTCCCATGTAGTAGGAAGCTATCTGACATATGGTTGGTTGTCCTGGTCATTATATACTGGTGTTCATTCACTGGCAAACGCAGCGCCTTAAACGTTCATTCACTGGTTAGTCTACCCTACACTCTTAATTCAATCAGTGATCAAAAAGATTACTGTTGGCGCGAACTGGGATGTATTTTCTAGTAAAGAGCGATGAATAGTCGAATATAGCAACTAATTCTTTGGAGATTGAAAAATAGGTAAGGTAGTTTGGTTGTGTGTAGTAGCTGGTTTATTGCTGTGTAAAAGTAAATGGCATGCTTGTACCAGACCTAAACCTACTTTCAGTTTGGAAAAGCAAACTTTAATAAGAGCGAAATCCGACATCAAAACGATTTCTTTCTATATAAATAAAGAGGGCAAGACTTCAGAAGCTTGCCAGGAGATAGGATTTGGAAAAGCTTGAAAGTAAACATTGTGATTGGTTCTTTTACTTTCAGGGTGCAGATTTGTCACTTAAGTAAGATGAAATATAGATTTCAATGCTATGTGTTTAATGTTTTTACTATGGTACTGGTAAACTTGCCTGCTTCTTATTGAGAATTATTCCATTAAGTTTGGGTTTTGAACCCATTCCTTTGTATAATTTAAGATTTTTTTACAATTCTTTCTAATTTCTTCTAGTGTTCATTTCTATTTAAAGTTTTTTTTATCAATATACTTTTCATTGATATTTTTTATTTAACTCATCAAACAGCGTTATTTTTTTTATTTGCAATTATTTGCGGATCTACTATTAGAAGAGTTTACTGAATATTGAGTACTATATTGTTTATATTATTGGAGTGTTTACTCTAATGGCAATTATTATTTATTATCTTTAGCTATACTTTCTATACAATAACTATTGCATGCTTTATACTTTAAAAGCATGCCTTAGTTTGTTAGCCTATGCATTTATATGCATGGTCTTGATATATATTTTTTGATTATACACTTATGTTACTTATTTTTAATTTTACTTGTATTTTTCTTCTATATTAAATTAACTTTTGCATGCAAACAATATTCCTTATAAAGTATTAACTAAATATTTTTCTTTGTGATATAATGAGCATTTATGTAGGTATATGTATGAACTCCAAGATTTATAAAAATTTAAAAAAGATTTTCTAAAAAAAATATCAGGCTAAAACATGAAAATTTTTCTTCATGTCTACCTTCTCATGTTAATTTTAAAATAATATATAAAATTTTATAAGGCATTATGTTATTGATAAATTCCTTTTGTTTTAATATATTTTTATAGTTAACAAGTCCATTACTACATGCCTTCTTTTCCCCTTAAAGTAAATACGTAAGATTTTTATTTTTTAAATATATTTGGCTGCCTTTAATTGTTTTCTTTTATTTAATGCAATGCTGAGTAAGCATTCTATTTTTATTGCTCATTTTATAAATTCTTTAATTTTAAATGCCTGATCTTTTCACTTTTTTGTGTGTGTGAACTGTGAATGTTAAAAGTATCATTGGTAAAGAAAAAAATATGTGCAAAAAATTGTTTTTAATTGTTCAAGCAACCCAGTCAAACTAAAAATATATATATATATATATATATATATATAGTTAAAAAGCCATATATAATCATACAAAAAAGGTCTTTTGTTTTATAGTATTTTATTTCAGTCACTATGTAAAATACTAATGTTGTGAACAAGTTTGTAAAATTAATATTGTGATTGTGTATGAAGACATATAGTTATATGGTTATTTTGTTACACATGTTTTTTAATATTTTGATATCATTTGAAAAATGTGTTGTTGTTTTAGTATTTATTTTTATTTGTGTTGCTATGTATCATTTTCTTTTGGACATGAACTTTGTTAGAATTGATAATTTAAACACCTGTTTTCTAAAAAGAGGTTCTTGTCTGATATGCTTATCAGTATACTATATGAATTTTCCAAGCTATCTTAATATCAGTTTGGTATTTTGACGAAACTTTTTTTGTTTTTTATTATACATTTGTATTCTTTATATTAATTTATTTTTTACATTATTTTTATGTCGTTCCTAGCATTCTATGATTTATTTTGTGTTTAAAACTAGTCTAAAAATATATCATTAATTGTCCAAATATAGTGACTATGAAATGTTGCCTTTTGGAAGATTGTAAGTCATAGAATTAGGTTAGAAAGAATATGAAGCGAAATAATGTTAAGAGTGAATGGAAATAAGCACAATATTTATTTTTAGCATATTATTTATACATAGATCATTTTCCTCTTTTTCCTGTGATATTTCTACTAAGATATAAGCTTTATTTGGTTTTTCTATTGCTTCTTGGAGACATGGTTGTGTTTTTAGGATTTCTAGAAATGCGTTGGAGTCGGATGTATTATACACTAATAATGACATTTGTTATTTTTAATCATACATTTAATAAAGTTGGTTTCATCTGCTCTATTAAAATGTTATAAGAAAAAAATTGTCTTGTTTGTTTTCACAACACTTTCATTTATATGGTTCTTTACGAGTCCTCCCATTGATTGGTAACTACACCTTTTGACTTGCAAAACTTTAAAAGACCACCTAGGTCTTTTATTTTATTCTCTAAAATATCCTTTTTAGTTGTTACTTTCTTTAAAAAGCATCCCTTGATATTTTTTAGGAGTATCACAAACTGTTTTAGCTTGTTCTTTTCTTCAGGGTCACCCCTCTTCACTTGACCACTGTTTAAAGGTATGAGGCCAGTCTGCAATGACCCATGTATAGTAGCTCTATACTATTTTAACTTTAATTCAACCACTGGTTTGAAAGTTTTCTTACTGTGGAAAATGTATAACGATTAGTCATATGAAAATTATTATTCATGTTTTAAAAATACGCCCTCATGAGAAATAATTATTGTCTTATTCATTCTTTACTATGCAACACTGAGCAACATTGAATCAATTTCAGGAAGATTTAAGTGTGCTGAACAAGAATATCACTACGATTTATTTTTTGTAGCTCTAGTTGTTGAGATATTACAATTTTTGTGTATAAAAAAAACGTGCTCGAAATAATTGTTAACTCAATCAAAAAAAAATTCTAAAAAAGTTGTTTAACAATATATCATAGACCTTGCTTTTGTTGTTTTAATGCTAAATACAAATATGGTTTCGGCTTTGCCTTCCACACTGCGCTTATAATGTAAAAGTGGAAGGTATTATAATCGTTCAATCCACCTGTCTGTCTGTCTCCCACTTTCCACAAGTTTGACAAAAAGCTAGTGTGCGTCCAGCTAAATAAATAGAATAAGCTGCTAATTCAATGCTAAAAAGGCTGCCAAAACCTATCTCAAGATGAAATTCGTAAAACCCCAATAAATTTAAAGAGAAATTAGGTTGCTGCATATGACTACTTATCTTTACCGTTTCGTAAGAACTAGTAGAGTCCCGGTTATCCGAAATTCAGCTTCACCGAAAGGCTCCGGGATTTTTTTCTTTTGTGTGTGCTAAAATATGAAGTGCAAGCATAAATAAAGAAATACACAAAAAAATGCTATACGTACTTACAAAGTTTTATTTATTTATCAAAACTTGTAATAATCTTTGTTTTTACTGATCAATTTTGGTTCGTTTTACTACATCCTACCTTCTTTTAAACAAGAGAACGTCTGAAGTACTGGCTTCATTTGCGCTTCTAAGGGTTTTTTTAACGGGACGAACACTCTATGACGTTAAATTTTATCTTCTTCGGCGTTTTTCTAGGCGTGAAGTGGATGATTCCCGATTATCCGAAAACTCTTATGGAATCTCGATTAACCGAAAGTGCTCCGGACGTACCTTTCGGATAAGCGGGACTCTTCTTTCAATTGCAGAAAACAGACGAAAAGGCTGGCAAATCAGACTACGGAAATTTAATTTCTCGTAAGTGAAAATACACTGTTGATACATAAAAAAAAGTATTTTTACATTAAAAACTTTGTCGAATTGTTTTGAAACTCCCACACGATGATGGTTTTCCGAAGAAACAGCACTGTCAAAATTTAAAGATTTTTTTTAATTTAAAAAACTTGTATTCTTAACTAATAAATTACAGTCCTACTCTCGATTGCTGGCCTATAATGTAAAGGATATTAAAAGTCTTCATTGAAAATTAGCTAAACCATAATGATACTGGTTGCCAGCTTGGACAGCAGAGGACTCCCTTGGAATTCCACATCTTGAAAATCGTAATGTTATTCCTATGGAAAACATTCGCAAGTCAATTACCGCCACAATTTTAATAAAAGGTTACTAGTTTCTTGTATCATTATAAAGAACGAAAGGAGTAGATTCTGTAAAATTAATTTGTTTTGTGAAAATCACATATTTAGTATTTTTAATAATTTTTTGAAGTTAGATCTTAATGCGAACTCCATTTTTTACTAACTTCAAAAAATAATTAAAAATACTAAATATGTGATTTTCACAAAACAAATTAATTTTACAGAATCTACTCCTTTCGTTCTTTATAATGATACAAGAAACTAGTAACCTTTTATTAAAATTGTGGCGGTAATTGACTTGCGAATGTTTTCCATAGGAATAACATTACGATTTTCAAGATGTGGAATTCCAAGGGAGTCCTCTTAAGAAGACTACCCACCTTTGTTCCGTGCTCTTTGTGTTAGAAATATGGTGGTCCTTTAATAATGATTTCACAAGCCGAAAATCGAGAGCGGGACTAAGCGGATAAAGGATATTTAAAAATTGTTGTCGAAAAGAATTTTCAACTTGACGCAATGTTTATCTCAAAGAGCGAGTTTTCGAATGGAAAAAAATATATTCAATAGCAATGCTGTCAAAGATTAATGGACTGTAAAAAGATAACGGAGCACAGACTTCTAGTTTCTATTAAAACTTAGTTCACAGTTCACACTGTGCATCAAGCTCTCATTCAACTACATGTATTTACTTTTGGAATAATTGTTTTCTTGATAATGCATTAATTATTACAAATAAACTGGATTTTTTAGCGATACCAGTGAGTTTTCAATCTATCTAATCTCAACCCTTTGTGCCATCTGTTAAATTTCCCTGGATCTTGACTTAATATCATGACAGGGCAAAGGAAATTGAGATAAGACAACCTGATATTCACTAACTGCGTTTTTAATCGATTTATTTTCTGTGTGGGTTTTTGGACTATTCTTGATATAGAAGATTCTAGGCTCAGTTTCAGTTCGCAGAATCGAGGGTCTGAGAAATATCAACACATTATTCACTGGATTACAAATTGAAACAATTCTATGTTTATTTTTGCTATGGATTTCGCTTCACCTAATTCTTTTGTTAAACATCCGTCTCTATTTTGAAAACAAAGTTGACTGATATTTTACTGTCAAAAGTCTGTTTGAACAACAACGCAAAACATGAAGGACATATTTTTGATATTTATGTCTTTTGAAGTTTCTTCATAGATAATTTGAATAATCGACTTCGACTTTTAACGATGAATTCTACTAAACGTTGTGCTTTCATTTATATTCTTTTCGGACAATTAATTGCTGGTAGCAACCGAAACGAAGAACTTTCTAAAGTTGTAAACAACTTACCATTGCCTTTTAACAGTAGTGCTCTACCCTCAACCCCTGAAGAACGAAATGGATTCTCTTCTACAATTTCTACAAGTCTGAATCAATCAAAATTATTACTGGGCGAAGAGATTGAGAAAAAAATTACAAATGGAACAATTTTAGGACCTCTTTGTTCTCCATTCGACTCTTGTCAATCGCGATGTGGTGAAATGACTCGTGATTTTCGCCATTCCTGCAGTTGTGATTCTAAATGCGCCATCTACTCTGACTGTTGCGTGGACTTTGAACGGGAATGTAGAGTTGAAATTGCTGAACAGTATAACCAACTGTACGAGACTTCCAGTGTGAACGTTACTTGTGAAATGATGTTTGACAGGTATCCCGTTCTCATGGTATCAAAGTGCTCGCCGCAATATCAAGATACTCTTACTAAAGAACTCTGCAGCCAAAAATTGCCATCCGAATGCTTCCTACCCAATCTTGTATTCGAAAATGAGAGTGGAGATGCATCTTCTTGCAAAAACTTTGTATATTCTATTTGTAGCGAACAATTACACGCTAAGTGCAATGATACTCTTGAAGTAAGCTGTACCAAGCTCATATCAACTACATGTACTAAAATGGCTGCACAAAAGTGTAAAATGTGTGCTAAATCATTTTGGCCAGTCCTGGATGCCAATGGGACAGTATACAGAAACTCTTACTGTGCTAAGTGTAATTATCTAGAAAATTACATTAACCCAAAATTTCGATCTTATTTGGATATCTTCCAATCTCCTTCGCCGAACGCTTTTATTAATTCAAACACTAGTTTCAGAGTATGCTTTCCATTAACTACGGACGACTGTGATGGGAAGGAGGATTTGTCCATACCCTGTAAAAGAACTTCCGGCCCTGTCTCACTAAATACAGTTCACCATGACTACAATGTGGTGTACAAAAATATTTACTGTGCTATGTGCAACAACGCAACTCTAAGTGATTTAAAATGTGCTTCTTTGTGGCCAGACGACTCAATGCAACGCAGTTTGGTGAAAAGTGTAGTAAACCCCCTAATTGAGGATGTTGTAAATGTAATTTCGGCAGATATAGAAGTTTTAAGATTGGAGGACATTCCTGCGACTTTCTCGATGTTACTCAACTTTGGTTTGGATGGGCGACGAAGAGTGTATATTTCTTCTGAAGGAAACGATGCCATGAAACAACACCAGAAGAAGTGCGGCTCTGGTAGCATATGGGACCCCTTCAGCAATGTTTGCCGCACGCTCCACTGCAGTACTGACTTTGCATTAGTGGATTACCAGTGCGTTAAGAAAGAGAGCCTTGAAGAGGATAGAGCCATGAACGACACTGACCCTATCGTCACCTGTCCAGAAATTGACTTCGTACACTTGTCGTTCTCAGCTGAAATGGAATTTCTTGACATCTTACAAATATATAAACAAGACATTGAAGTAATTTGTGAATCGATTCGAGAATCGTTTTCCACTTCCTTCAATATCAACATAGATCGTATAGCAAACGTTAAGTTCAATATCTCAGTTGGAGATTCCGAAACCCTTGAAGAAATGTTAAAAATTATTGACATCATGGATGAAAACCATTTGATAAATTTCACCATTAGTCTAGACTTGTACGAAAATTCCGGGCACACAGAAGCGGAACCCTCGGTCGACAGCATCGTGTCTCTCTTGGCTTCTTCCCTCTCAGTAAATGGATTAGAGTTCGGAATAAGTAATAAAACGAGTCGAATCTACGAGATCCACCAAAGTTCAGAATTCCTTACGTCGTGGTGCGACAGCAAAGACGGAGGTGAGAAGAAAGAATATTCGAATTCTGAATTCCGACTAATACTGAATGAAGATTCTTCTTCCAATACAATCGAAAAAATCAAAGGTATCTATATTAACAAAACTGGAAAATTTTATCCCAAAGGAGAATTCGTAGCTAATATACTTTATCAAGGATATCAATTTAATCAAAACTTTATCAATGTGAGCGGTGTCGCCATCGTTTGTGATTGGAAAATTAGATTGAATGATTCATGTCCAAGACTTCATTTGAATAAAAGTGAATATTCCATTGCAGAAGATGGGAGTTTACTAATACCAAATGCAAGTTTAAGAGGAATAGCTGTCGACCTAACAGTTTATGAGGACACCGGGGATGGTGTTGTGGTATGTTTAAGATCTAACATGTACTACCTATCAGAGGAAAGCTATGCTTTAAAATTTGATGCTGTTCAAGGATACGTAACTTACATATTGTCATATGTTTCTATTTCGGCGATGCTTGTCGTCCTGATCACTTACATATTATTTCCCAGTCTCCGAAACCTCCCAGGATGCAATACCATGAACCTGACCTTTTCCTTAACAGCTATGCAAATAACATTCATTGTAGGTCAACGTGATGGTGTCACAGGAAATGAATGCAAGATAGTAGCTTGGATATTACACTTTGAACTTCTGGCTTGCTTTATGTGGATGAACGTTATGGCGTACGACTTATACAAGACGTTTGGAAACAAAGCCATCTTGAATAATATACGCAGTACTCGCAAATATTTGCCCCGGTATATGGCCTACGCATATGGAATTCCAATAATCTTTGTAGTAATCACGTCATTGCTTGATCATTTCTTAGAGGATTCCCGGTTTGCACCACATTATGGAATGCAAAATATTTGTTGGATTACTAGTAAACATTCAGCTGCAGCATTTTTCGCTCTTCCTTTAGCCACAATCATGTGCATAAATAGTGGCTTCTTTATGTATACCATTTATTCTATAAGAAGTGTTAAAAACGTTCTTTACATGGCTGATGAGAAGTCCAAACAGAGAGGGAAAAGTGATGTCTTTCTCTATGCACGAATGGCCTTAGTCATTGGTTTAACGTGGGCCCTTGCATTTGCGGCGGCGTATTCGAAACAAGACAGTGTGACAGGTAAAATTCTTACTTACCTTTTTATAATCTTCAATACTTTGCAAGGGCTCTTCCTATTCTGTGTGTTCGTCTGCAACCGCAGGGTTTATGCTTTATATCGAGGAGCACTGCATAAGTTGTCGAAGAAAATGTCAAATAATTCATCGAACGAAAAATGTATGAGAACATTTCCTAGATTGACAAATGCCATGCATAGAACTGTATCTTCTGACACTGTTGTATCGGTTGTTTCAAATTCTAGTTCATGTTCAAGTGGAAGTGACTCAAACTTACAAACTATAAAAGAAGTTGAATGATGTAACAACTGATTGTATGTATATTCTCATGAACACATATATATCATTTTAATCAATTTTAATCTACCATTAGGAAGCTTTATAAAATGAAGAGTACAGGAGAAGAACCCTTCATAGTAATTTTTGGGGACATGAATGCAAATAATTCAATTAGTTTTTACGTTTTGTACATATTTTTGTCTTACAATTTAAAATACTTTTATCATATATGTGTATGAATATTTGGTTTGTCGAATATTATATCTTGGTTTGTTAGTGTAAATGCGTCATGAAAATTTCTTGACGTCTGAAGTTGAAGAAGCTGTAAATAAGTAAGATTAAAAGTTTTATTTGGATATTTAAAGATATTAATTGTCAACTTAACCAAGTCAACGATGGTAACTATTTTAAAAAATATAGCTGTTATAAATTAAACATGTATTTGAAATTCTAGTTTTTATTTATATTTGGTATCTAATAGATTTTTAAAGTTGGAATTATTAAACATGTCACTTTTGGATTTCAAAAGAATTCTGTTTTTTAAAAAAAGAATTCAAAGTAAATATATTTAAATTAAATAGTACTGGCATGTTGTTTTGAAATCAGTAACTTTCAGCATTCTTTGATTATGTACTTTTATTTCTGTATAAATATATCATGTTAAAATTGTGCAAATGGCAGAAATATTGAGGACTTAAAGAAATTATAATCAACTGTACATATTCCATAAGCGTTTAATAAATGATTATTTCTACCACAGGAAGACAATAATAAAAATAATTTTTTTTAAACGAAAAATATGTTTTTTAAATGAAAAATATGTTTTTTTCTAAAAACCAGAAAATTATTCTAAGATATCAAATTTGTATAATTGTTCTTTCTAGAAATGTTTTCTCTTGCTTACTAATACTTTATTATAATTTATATTTAGTGGAAATAAATGAAATATACATGTGATCTAAACGAAAAATGTATTTGGAAATTTTAAAGAAATCTAGTTTATTGCTTGCATATCTAAAAAAAGTTCAAATTTTCTTTGAAAAAATTATTTCATAAACCTTAAAAAATCATCTGTATTCGAATGAATCCACTCCACAGGTTTTAGCTTTTCAAATTTTAATTGCTATAAAATTTAAATATTTTTCATTAAAGGAATATCTTGCTTTAAAATAAAATTTTTTTTAATTGTTTTCTTTAAGGTTCATTGTGAATACTTTTTAGGCTATATTATTCTTTTGTTATAAGATTATAATTTTTATTTTTTTTGAATAACCTTACAGTATTTGAAAAGTATGAGGTTTTTATATTTGTATAATTTAAAAGAACTTGTAATCTGCATTGAAAAATTATTTCATTCCTCTTTCTATAATCCCCCTTTTTTAATTGGTTTGAATATAAAAAAAAGCAATTAGTATTTATACAGTTTGGAGATAATTTTTTTATTAAGGTTTTATTTTTGTCCCCGTACAAGTTGTTTTACCTCAAGCCTAGTTTTAATGTTGAGAAGCTTGTTTGCTTATTTGCAGGTTCATTGTTATGAATAATAATTCAATTTATTTTATTTTTTTATAAATCTTTTATTTTAGAAATTAAGTGAATAAAATTAAGAAGCTTCCATTAGTGTTTATTATATTTCAATTGACGAAGTTTTCCTGTATAAAACATAGATATTGCACTCACTGGTAAAAAAATGAAAATAAATAACTATTAAAAAAGAGAAAAATATGTATTTAAAAAAATAAGTGTATAGTTTCTTACATGAAGACTTTTGTAGTTAGAAGGATTAGCGCACTTACTAGAGTTATACACTTTCATTAAAGTGTGTGTTAATCAAATGACCTATTTCAAATATCTCATTGTGTAAAAATTAGTATTTATAAACATAAATGAAATGAATAATGCAAATCTCCAAGAAAGCTGCTTGTTGTTGTAAGGACAAAAAGTACTAATAAAACTTTTTTAGCACTTTTATTAATTACTTAGAAATGAGAACGTTTCAAGTTACGAAAGGTAAGGTATAACCCTTCTTCTTGTTTTAGAGACACATTGTGCTGAATTTATTTAAGAATGGAATAATTTCAAAACTTTGATGCTTTTGTATAAGGTACATGTACTTTGTTGTTTTGTTGCTCTGCTTTTTTGTCTTTAAAACATAAAAGAAATGGGGAAGACCTTCTTGATCGAAAAACTTTATTCTGGTAGCATTAAATTCAACAATTCGAAGTTAACACTTTCAGGTGCGAGTTGTTTCATCCAAATATCTTCTTCGGATTTCCATGTTATTCAAAAATATATCGAAAATATTTAAAGACAAAAATTTCAATTGTAAATTTCATACTTTTATTTTAAAATGATGGTGTGCGTCACCAGAGAGGAAGTGACTTTTGGACGGTTAACATGTTCTTACCTTATTCTATCATGTAATATAAATACGTTCAATGATGACACATCCGGCTGATCAGAGACTCTTTCATTCAACACAATCCTGTTTTTTATTGATTTTCCATCAGGCGGAAACAAACTTGCGCCTTTAAAGACCTTAACAGATGATCTGCTCTTAAATTTCAAAAAAGTTGCTTCTAAAGAACTAAGCCTAACTTTGACCCATTTTACCCCTTCCATTGTAAATTGAAATAATAAGAATTAAAATCAATATTTTTCATAACTGATTGGGCTGAGGTGTTGCCTAATAAGTACTTATATGATTTAAATAAATTTCCGCCCCGGTGGCGCAATCGTTAGGATGCTAGCCTTTAAAGCTGCTGGGATCAGGTTCGAATCTCGGTCAGGCATGGATCTTTGTAACCGTCAATAAATGCTGTTATTTGTCTATGTGTTTGTGTTGTCCTTGCTTTGTGTGTCTCTTGTGTTTGTAAAAACTCTTTCCGTGCCTGTCCTATTGACGAAAGTTTATAAGCGGTTCTCTGAACAAGTACACAAGCTGGAATATGTATGTACCTGCCATACCATTTAAATGAACTACAACGGAAGATTGAAGTGTTTTCTTAGTTTTTTTCTGAAGTAAGAAAGCAATATGGTTTTCTCACTACATTTTACTGCTTCTAAAAGAATTCTTTTTGGTTTCCAAATTCATGAAAATAAACTTTTTATCTCATCACTATGTTTCAAACACCTATTAAAATATTATTACAAAAATTGGTTCAGTAAGGTAAATTCTATATTAAGCTATATTGCGGTATTTGCAAAGGGACCCATTTTACCCCACCCTACCCTAGATAATGTCAATTTTTTTTTCAGAAACACTCCTGTAAAAAAAGGTACAAATTGTACGGTTTTACTAATTTTGAAAATTTTTAGTATTGCCGATCATTTGAAACATTTTAAATCACAAAAAAATATTATTTTATAAAATTTTTATTTTTTAATTAATGTGTTTAAATTTTTAGCTGAAAGTTTCCTGCAGTAGAAGCCAGTGAACATTTTTCTAAAATGATTAAAAATAATTTTGCTGCTTTCATAGAAAACAACGAACCAGGATTTCTATCAAATTGTTAAGTTGGTTTGTTCTTTACATGTATGTCTTCATTATAATTATTAATTAAAAAAATTGATTCAAAACATTCATTTACATAATGACTTTACTTACTACAAGTTTGTCAAGCAGTTTTGTTATTTGAAATTTATTTGATTAAATAATAATTGTAAAATTTTTACGAAAGTTTTTAACTCTAGTTTCTTATAAGAGAAAATATCAATAACAATGGCAAGATAACTGCAAATTTTATATATTCTATTCAAATATACATACATACATTCATTCATTTGAAGAAATCCATCAATATTCAGTACAAACTAACATATACCACCTAAACAAAAAATACGACTATGTTTTGCACCCAACCAGACGCATATATTTTTTATAGAAATTCTTTTTAAAAACCATTTCATGTGTTCACAAAGAAATCTGACCTTAACTTACAACAATTTTCAAAATCATATAAATACTTTTAAAACGTTTTTTATTTCTAATATTACGCCGTGTCTTGGTTAAAGTCTTTCTAACTTAAGGTATCTCCGTCCCTTAAAAATATGGAAAATTACTTAAATTTATGAAACCACAAAGCTGACTTACAGACATCTATTGTTTGATCGGATATTAATCCTTTACATACCAGTGCATGTTTCAATAACTAAAAATTTAGAATCATTGTTTAGTGCCTTTATATTTCAAAAGAAGTGATTAACGAAATTGGTTTTTTCTATTGTTTTAAATAAATTAAATAGTCCTACTTAAGGTTAGGTTTTGAATTATCGTCGCACTAGAGCTACACGAGGGCTATTGGCTGCGGGCGTCGTAATTTAGAACCACAGTCAAGTGACGAGCCGACACCTGAATAGTCCTACTTAAGTTAAGCTTTAATAATACGGGATGCTTCGTATATGGGCTAAGCAGGAACTGTTATTTCATTTGTCCATGAATTTTTTTCCAGAAACGTCTTCTTTGCCATTATATCCTTCTTAGAAAGCATTCTTTGATCGAAAGTTGTAGGTATTAGAACTTTTTTAATCATTTTTCGCCACTTTCTACATTTACCGTACACTGTTTTCTACATTACACTGCTTACACATATAGCAATACAAATCCGATTCGGAATTTGATTACATTTATTAACAAATATTTATATGTGTAGTTTTTCTAATTTCCCGTTCACGTTAAAGAAACGCCTTGTTTGTTTCTTAAAGTGTCGAAGTTTGACAATGCGACACAAATGTATTTTTATATTTATTTTTACGTGTTATCAAATTTTTTTTATTAATTATGCTTAATTTGTTACTCAATTTACTCTATAGCATTAAAGTTTTTTAAAAAAATGTATTTTTTATGTATTAAAAAAATTTCCCAAACAACCTGAGGTCGGGAGATACCTTAATATTGCAAGTAAAAGAGTTTTCAGCTTTAAGTATTATAAGTAAGCTCGCCATATTGGATTATCTTTTTGTATTTTTTTCTCAAATTAGAATTACAAAAATTACAGTAAGATAGATTTAACAAATATATTAAAATTCAAAGATAAATATGCATTATTAATGTTATGAATTCCAAATACAAGAGGTACTTAAAATAAAATTCCTTATTACACAATATCATATAATGAAAAAATTCTAATGTTAAGTGTTTAATAAAACGCGTTACCCACCATTCTCTAAAAATTAAATATAAAGCAAATTTTTCCATACTAAATATAATCGTATCACTATCAATATCAATACAGGTTAATTTATAAAAAAATAAATTTCAATATTACACAATTAACACATAACTAAATGAAGAGCTTAGTAAAAGAACGGGCAAAGTGAAAAAAGGTCAAAACGAGAAAACAAGCTTTTAATGAATTTTTTAACGAGCTTCTTGTGAATGATCTGTTCACGTATTATTGTGTGAGATCTGTTAAAAAGGAACTTCTAAACCGTAAAATATGCACCAAACCTAAATTTTATGAAAGAAAAACTTGTTATCCTTAAAGAAGTTAATAATATGTTCACTAAACACAAAAAACTCAAAAATAACACTTATCACGTTCTTCCACTAAGCTCTTTCAATCTTTTAATATTAATTTATTAGCAAAATGCATACAACTCATTGCATTACCATCCAATATAAATTAAATATAAAGACGGTGCCTCCACAGTCGATCGAATGCTCGAAAACCACTCTGACTTTTATTGCCTTGTTAGCAGCAAAGCCAATCAATCTTGACAAGCTTCCAAGTGAACAAACAACCTATTATTTACGAAATATCCGTTAAGCTGTAAATTGCGCCTTATAATGTTTAAGCTGTGATTAAAACCACGGCTGAAATGCCGCTTTGACAGCAGACGTATATTTTTCTATTTTTTTTTCCCCGTGACACGGCTTATAGTTCTTTTAAAAGAATCCCGTCGTTATATTAATTAGCAAATTATGTAAAATATGGATGATGGAAAAGCTATAGACAAGTATTTTTAATTTTATGTCTTAATAAACAAACATTAAATAATGAATTAGCAAATATTTAAATAATTGAATGTACACATTAAATAATGTTTAAATAATTGAATGTGCACATTAAATAATGTTTAAATTAAATAGTTTTTTGGCAATTTCTTCTGTGTTTGTCTTTTCTTTACAGATTTCAAAACTTAATTTAACTTTTGAGCTTAAATTGTTGCGAAATATTCAAAGCACAAGTCATTCAATAAAGACGGAAATAGATATATATCCCTCATTTTGTTTTTGCCTAGGTAGTTTAAAGTATACAAAAATATATTAAATTAAATAAGTTTTCATCAAAATATTTAGCCCTTCCGAAACATTATGATTGCTATATTATTACATAAGTTAAGAAGTAGTAGTGTTTTAACAAAAGTAATTTCTTTTTAAAACTACAATATATAACGATTTTTTAGGATATGTTAAAAATATCGCGAATACAAATACTATAATTAAAAAAATTTTTAAAAGACTATCCCTTTTGAAAACACTATTGTGATGTGTAAAATTAAATATTCTTATATATATATATATTTCGTACGCATAATGTAATAACGTAGCAAAAAATATTTAAAATTAAATAAAGTGTAATAAAAATATACATAAATGTGAATATTACAAATTCATTAGTGTAAATTTTTAGTGGCAAATTTTTATGTTAAACATCCTCTAGAGATAAAGAAAAATTAATTATTTGTTTTACGTTACATATGTTATACTAAATGGTGTTATATATACATTATATATAAGCACATTAAGGCACGTTTTAGGTTATGACGCAGTAGTCAGATATAAGTATTTACAAAAGTTTCTTAAATGGCACCCATGCGACGACGATGAGAAAGTTCTTTCAACTAAACGGTTGCTAATAATTTATTTATGACAAGCTATTACAATCGCCATTGATTTTCTAGCCCCAATAATGACTCCTATGTGTAGAGAAGGACAAAAAACGGAGTTCAAGCCTTAACTCCTTTGGTATTGTGATTTGGTCGTTTTGTAGCAAAGTAGTTATTCGACTTCACTATGTTTCTTAGGTTGGATCATGTGAAGACTAGTTTACTCTTTCAGAAATATGTATAGAAGTTTAATTTTAACAACACACTTTGTCTTACCTATTAAACATTTCTTGTTTATTTTTACTATTTTTCTATTATGCTTGTACAAAACGTTAAATTAGAAAATGAATATTTCCTAATTGAAGAGTACAGGAAGAAAACCCCTTAATCAACAGATGTCTGTCAGCATCAGGCGACGATAGCGAGTTACCGCCTAAACTGGTGTAAATAAATCGGTTTTTCACTTGCTTCTGAATTCGCGGCAACCCTGATTCACACCATACTCAAGTCCCACGTTTTTACCGCGAGAAAAACCGGTTTCCCGTCGCCAATGTCCGCCAAGCAGACCTGGATATGGAAAGATCCCTAGTTAATCAATAGGTTTTTTCCCCGGACTCTTCAATTGTTTTCTTTTAACTATAATCCTCAAAATTACACATTGAGTGAGAAATTCCATTGTAGAGTATTACTCTGTATCCGCGACTTGTGAGAACTCAGTGCAATTTTCATGCACAGTTCTTATGTTTCTTTTTTATGCATATTATTTTACACTAGCACCTTTTTCCAATGATGATGATCGTAATGTTATATATTCTTTGAAGAAAATAGATTTTAATCACTTATAATAAACTTCTACGAATATATCAACTCACCGATCACCATTATATTTAACATAATTAAATTCGGATTGAATTTGAAATATGAACGTACGTGTTACATAAAAATTATCATGATTATCATATTTCCACAGATAATGAAAAGCTAAAGAATTTTCATTCGCGGAATAACGGAACTTCAAGTATATTTTATAATTCCCACATCATCTTTGTTAGGATATAAGGTTCCAAGACTTATGCTACATCAACATATAATATCACTGATAACAAATACACACTGGCTAGGTCTATCTAGAATGCAAGCTTCGAAAACATTTTCCTCCGCTTCCCCGCATGCGGTTTTCTTCGAAACGGCGGGCGCGAGTTTTTTCACCACCCTACGTGGGGAAATACTAACTGTTTTGATTGTAAACCTCAAGCGCGCTAGGATTAGATAAGCGGTGTTCCCCCCTTTTCCTAGAAAACCCAGTGAAGGGATGGGAGGAGAGAGTCTTTTCAAAGCTTACATTCTGACTAGAAATGGTATAGTTAGATCGCTGAACTGCTATTTCAGCAATTGTTTATGACAAGGATGATAAATCACAATCCATTTCGCAGTTTTACATGCAAAAGTTTTCTTCCAACTTTCAAATTTCAGGCTATTAATCAAAAAACTCCACAACAAATACCACACTGAAAAAATGTCTGTAAAATGCACCATATTTTCCCGTATTCACAGCAAATTCTGCTGTATTTTCTCGCGCACACAACGTGACATGCCCTGACCGTCAGAAGTCTTCGTTTCTTTTAATCGGGAATTCATACTGGATCGTGGACGAGTAACATGTGCATGAAAATTACAGCAAATTTATAGACGTTGAAATGCATCACCCGAGCTGCTAAGCGTGACGACTGGAAATGGTTTACAGCGCAAATAAAAAAAGGAGAATATTTAGTATCGAATCTGACCCGACCTTTGAGAAAGTTTTTGGCAAGTTACCAGCTCACAATATATTTTATAGCTGTCTATTTCTGTAGACATTTGTTACACTATTTAATCCTCTTCGCGGCTTAGATCATGTCAACAGCACCACAGACAATAACTACAAAAAATGGCGAATAGTCAGTTTCTGGTATTGTTAAGTTATATTTCTTTGATCATCATGTGATTACCACAATACATTTTATAACTATACTCTTCCCATTTTTGTTAGCATTTAATCCAACTTAACACTTAGGTTGCGTTAGGGTACACCACAAACGATATAACATCAAGATGATAAACGGTCAGTCTCAGGTCTGACTGTTGTGAAGGTTTTCACCAATTGCAAATCATTTGACAGCTTATTTCTCCCATATCAATGGCAGCAATCAAAGTTTAAAGCTAAGGTCACGTCAAAAGCACAAAAAGTAACGCCAACAACAAGAGGGCAAACGGCCAGTCTCAGGCCTGACTGTTGCGAAGGTTTTCACCAATTACAATTCATTTGACAGCTTAACTCTCCCGTACCAATGGCAGCAATCAATTCCAGTTTAAAGCTTAGGTCACGTCAAAAGCACAAAAAGTAACACCAACCACAGGAGGGCAAACGGTCGGATTCTAGTCTGACTGTTGTTTTCGCCGTTTCCGTCGAGCGTTCCAGTGGCAAAACCTTTGCTTTCTGAGAAGGTTCTCTGGCAATTCGAGGTGGGCACGCTGGGCAACTGCTGGCAGTACCCGAAAGACTGCTTCAAGGCGGTGACGACGGTCTCCTGCACCAGCTTCTGGGCATCCGGCTCGCATCGACCGTCCACTGCGTTCCTCATGCAACGGTCGTACTCGTGCACTGTGCTGCAAAAGAAGAAAATTTCAGCCTACACTTTAAAAAAAACTGCAAATAGGGTAGACTGACCAGTGAGTGAACAGGCCCCAGTGAATGAACTTTTGGTAAATATAATTTAAAAAAAAAATAAGGATTGAAAATCATTCCACTATATGGATTGGCAACACTGACTTCCTCCCATGTAGTAGAAAGCTATCTGACAATGGTTGGTTGTCCTGGTCATTATATCCTGGTGTTCATTCACTGGCGAACGTGACGCCTTAAACGTTCATTCACTGGTTAGTCTACTCTATACGAGCATTTTCCCTTCAATGTTTATGGGCAACAGCCTTATTTGGATAAGAAACGGTCTGACCCACTAAACAAAAAAAAGGACCTTATCCCTTATAGACTGTTTTACATTATTTTTTTAACAAAGTAGACTCGCTGTTCCACGGGCTATGTCCACGTGAACAATGATGACATTTACGACAACTATTGCTTGGCGAAATATTTAAACAACCAATCAATATTTTAAAAGCTGTTTGTGTCCCCGTGGACAGATAGGGTAGAACAGGGGTTTAATGACTGATACACTGTAAAAAAATTGTGAATTGGTCTAACCGTAATAATGGTTCCTTAATAGGTGCAACAGCAGTGCAGTGTAATGTTTCACCATATCAGGACTCAGGATTAAGAAACAAGAACCTAGATCAGCCACATATCGAAACATTTCACCATATAGCCATTGCAGTTACTATAAACCATATTGTTAATGAAACAAAAGCACCAAATATCTAATAGTTTATAAATTAAAAATGTAAAGGTATCGTTAGTCCAAGTTTTGTTCTACTGCAATTCCAAAAATATGCCAGGAAGAAACTTTTTTGTTCTTCCTAAAGATCTGCTTAATTATCCTGATTTATAAAGTAAAATAATTGTCGAATATAACAAAAAAGTAAGTTTTTTATGAATAAAAAATTAAAGTTTCCAAGAAGATTTTTTCAGTTATTTATGATACGATTATTTAAAAAAAAAAATAATAACGAATAACCAGTGTAATGTGTGTTTGGAAACATATTTAGTTTTTCTCAAATTAAAAATGCATTTTTAGTTTATTAATTTAAATTAGAATTAGGTTAATTTTTAAGGCCGCTTGAATTAGAAAATCACTAGTAATTATAACACTACAGTTAAAAGGATATAGAAAGAGGATATAACTCCTAACGTGACAGTAGGTGTTTATTAATTTTCAATTTAATAGTTTACATCGACAGCTATTCTTCATTCAAAACATCTGTGAATGTGTTCGTATATAGTGATTTGCAAATAGAAAGTTTTTCGGAGGAGAGAAACACTTTTACTTCTTGCGAGATATCACCACCATATTTTAAAACATCAATTTTTTTATCGTAACTGAACTTCACAAAAAGTACTCATGGTATGGTTATGGAATGCTGCGATCTATTTTTTCGGTTCCGGACATAATCCCTACAGCCATATCCGACAGGACATAACCCGACAGGGAAATAATGCCGACAGTTACTTAATTTCTACAGAGTTTAAATCCCGACGAATAAATAAGTCGTTATGCTTAATTAAGTATAATTCAATGTCTAATTTTTGCATTTTTGGCTGTCGGCATGATGGCCTGTCGGTTTTCTGACTTGTCGGGTATTTCGGCTGTCCCAGAACCCTTTTTTTTTTACGAGAGCAACATATTATAAGGTAACGCATGATCGAAAGGCACGTTCTTCTTTTATTATTTTTAATATACTAAATGCATTTAATCTTTGAACACATCAGGACTTTCAGGAAAATAGTTCGAAAAGTTTTTCTTACATTTTCTTTTGTCACTTAAAAGAGAACACTTAAAAAGGAAAACACTTCACGGGAACGATCGCAAACTTTTCGAACCACTTACTGAAAATTAAATGAGCGAATAATGTCCCTAAAGATCGAAAAGCACATTAAAGCAAAAAGCAGGTATCTTTTTAAGGAAAGTTAAGTCATTCTAGATACTGTAGATCGATAATTTAAACGATAACAAATGTAAAGAAATCGTATTAGGTTGGATTTGCTTCGAATATATTTTTTATTTATTCTATCCTAAATGACCAAAATTTGAGTGTTTTTAATGGCATTTTAAATCACTCGTTAATGGCATTTTGAATTTGTATAATTCCTGCATTTTTTAAAATTCAAAACCTTTATCACTCCTTAATCTTTATTTCCAGGTAAACATTTCAGGCAAAGGCATTGATTATGATGTTGCTAAGTTATCTGTCCTAGCCAACTAGAACTACTATAGGAGAAAGATATTTTAGTAAACATAATTATATTTGTCTTTACTGACAAATATCTTTTGACTATAAGTCATCGACACTTTACTAAAAGAAATTTGCATAGTTATAAAACAAATTAATGCAAAACAGTTTTTCAATGCATACAAAATTTGAATAATGCTTCAGTTAATATGGCAAATTACTTGCTGTACACGTATACTTTAAAAATGAACCACGAACAAATTATATTTCGTGCGTGACTTATATAATTGACGCCTAATGGACAAGTGTTTGGCATGCGACTCAGTATCACAGAAAAGATAAACATGCGTGTTTCATCAAGTATTATGACAGACATGTCTGGCCTTTTCATAAGTCACATATCCAGGTTGTACGAACAGCAATAATTCTACATAGTTTGGAAAATTTTATAATTTGCATTTGAATTCATTCATGGAATCAACATATAAACCCTTTCCCATCGAGCTATCACGATCATGCGTCTATAAAAGAGAATGTTCAAGCTCTTCAAAAATATCGATACCGAAGCAGCTTACTTGTACCATTCGTTATTTGTATAAAAAATTGCTTTGTTTTTAGGGAGTTGCTGGCATTGATGCTGTTTAACGCACTTTTTCGATAAAACTCCAAATTTAGTCCCATAATTTTATATCAGCGCCATCTGACAGCCGGTCGAAAAGGGATAATTGACATTTGAAGTAGTCTAGTAATTTTTTTCCCTTCTATATGTCATATATCCAACCTATATACGACACATTAATTCAACATAATAGTGTGGGCATTCTTACCAACATGTCATTTTCATTTGTTCCTCTTGGGAGAGTTGTTGAACCACGACGATATTCCCGATGTATTGATTCGAACAAAGCCGGAATCGGTCAGAGAGACTTTTGTAGCAGTCTACATGCTTCAGAAATCCTAAAAAATAGCAAGTTAATTTTTTACATTCGCTTTATGAAAAATGAAGGAAATCTAAATGGGTTTTTCATATTTTAAAACTTTTCTTATTGATAGTAGATTAGTGGAGAATAAATTAGATCCATAACAGGACTTTCCGCACAATCTATACACGCCTGAACAGCGTCTAATTATAATTATGATTTTGCTCCAAAATTGGGCATTTTAGTTGAATTTATTTCTTAAAGACAATTGATACTAAAAATAATTTTAATATAATATTTAATGCGAAGAATAAAAATTATAAAACTAAAATAAATATTTTCGAGCTCTACAATTTCAGTATTTATTTGATTTGAAGTATCTAATTATATGAAGAAATTTTAGCTTCCAAGCTATATTAAATTTTTTTAAAGATCTAGTCGCTTAGTCCGTTTATCTGTAACTCACTTTTAACCCCAAACTAGACAGACATGTTCAAGTGCATAAGTCAAGTAAAGGGTTCAATTTTAGTAGAACGTGAAAGAAACTTAGAAGCACACGATGTCCTAAGACTATCTCTCGAATGATATCAACAAAATGATATCACGTTAACATCGTTTGTATATCATACGAGATTCTACGTGGACAACTAATCTGCAGTATCTAGACTAATGACCTGGAACATTGCTGCAAGTACTCAATAACTCTAACCCAGACAGTATTCTGAAGTACTGATTATTCCAGAGCAAAAATAGCCCAATTCATTTTTTTTATTTTACCGTTCATGGCAGTATCGTTATCACTGACTGAAACTCTGGAAGGAGCACCCTATGAAAATCTGGTGATGCCGGTTTTTAGTCACTTGGCGATAGCTTTAGGGAGAATATATGGCAAGCGATTAGTCTTGTGCCAACAACATCCAATGCAAACTGTTAAGACAAGTGCCAATTGTGATCGGCGAATTCTTGCCAAATGTGGCGCATATTCTACCAAAAGCTGTTGTCAAGTGACCCAAAAATAGGCTTCACCAGCTGGGATGCTCCTTTCATGGGATGCTCCTTCCAGAGTTTCAGTTCAACTCAGTGATCGTTATAGTAATGAAATTTTTGATTAACCACAAAGCTCAGATAGAACAGTACTCACTAGTGCTGAATGTTGATCCCTCGGTGCAGAGGGCGACGTTCATGCTGACCATGTCATGTGTGAGGTTGTAGTAGAGGTGCCGCTCCTCCTCACTAATGCACTCGTCGATCATTCGACGGGCACAGTTCAGGCCATCCATCAGGTGCCTATAACGATAACGGTTTTTAATGGGATGGTGAAACAGTACTTTTGGTTGCAACGCAAGTTTCTAAAACACTTTCTTCCCATAAACGATCATGTACTGACCAGGAAACGGCCGTGAGAGTTGGCTGTTCTAAACCTATCTTATTTGAGGTTCTGATATGAGATTAACCCTCTAATGCATGAATTTTTATTTTCATCCCAAAAATATATATATATGTATCTTTAATACTCATACATTATGGGAAAAATACTGAAAAAAATTTAACTGCATTAGAGTTTAAATAATTTCAATTTTTAAATTTTTCCATGTGACAAAAACCAACTAAAAAATTCCAATTTTGATAATAATGACTAGAAAACTATTAAATATATTTCAAAATAACCCTCTTTAACTATAATTAATTTTTCAAAACAATTTATTTGTATTTAGTACTAATATTATTATACTTCCATATAATTACAATAATAATATTCCCTGAATACCGCCAAAAACGTAATTTCACAACAGTTAATAACCACACTCTCTAATTTTGAATACAGTTTTACTACTGTCATCTATGAGGGTTATTAGTAACTAAAACTTCAAATTGGAATGCAATAGATGAAAAAACACAGAGTCAAGAGGGAGCTTTACTTAAATAGAATAAAGTGGATTATGTGTTAGTTGATGCCAAACGACAACAGTATGCATTAGAGGGTAAACCGCAATTGCTTTCCAAACCCAAGTTGGGTGGGTAAAAAACCGTACCAGGGGTTACCTAGAAAACCATCATAAGAGGAGGTTGGCCAAGAAATTTCTTTCGAATCTTGCGTTTTAATTGGGAGGACTATAACTGATAGTCATTTGAAGACTCGAAAGATTACGGAAATAAAGATATTTTATATTAGGGCTTGTGGCGGTTCTCGCTACTGATTATTTTAAATACTATATCTATACTTGATTAGACTGTAACTGTTCAGATCATATAACTGGGACCTACACTCTTAAAACAAACGAGCGATTTTAACTCAATCTGAGTTAATTTTTACTTCTCCAGTGTCGAAAATGCACTTCTTCTATAGGAGTGGATTTCACTCTTTTGCTTGAAGAGTGTATAATAAGGAAGTTTAGAAATGGCTGCTTTTAATTAGAAGTCATTTGCGGATTCGGCAACTTCAGGAAATTAGTGCTATTGGTATTGGCGGCATCATTTAGTGGTGATTCCTGCTACTAATTATTTTGGATGCTAAACTGTATATGATAGCACTGGGCACAGTTCAGACCATCCGTTAATTCTTAGAACAATGAAGTTTCCCAATCGAACGCATTTAAAGTGCCCCAGTTCTATATACACGGAAATACCACTTACTTGCAGTATTCCATTAGTTTCTCACTCGTATCAGGAAAAAATAGCTTCCCCTCACTCGCAGCCTGGTTCTTAGCACTGATGCACTTCATGATGTGCACAGAATCACAGTTCTCATTCGCATGTACGTTCACTGGAAAAAAAGAATTAAATAAGAAAAGAAAATAAGTGAAGATTGCACTTGCAAAACTCACTCGTCAACTTGCTTTTTTATTTTGTTAACATCACACAAAATCACATGATACAGTCCATGCCATCAAAACATTTTTTTTAATGTACCTAAAATTTATTGCAATATGTCTTGAGCTAATAAGAATTTTAGAAGAAAATGAGTTACAAATGCTTTTAAAACAACCAGAACTAAAAGAAAATCTTTATTGTTAAGAAATGAACAAAAAATTGAATAAACACAAAATAATTCGCCAATAAATGTAAATTTTACTTTTCCCACGCAAGCCATATATCGCTACACTCCGTGCCAACCTAACTTGGATAAAAACAAGGAGTAAAAAGGAAGAGGGAACATCGTGGTTGGTCCGTTAGTTGGAAACTCTTGTAATGTAATATTTACATACAAAATTATCTGAATGCAATTTCACCAAAATATACTTTTCATTCAGATAAAATTGCCATATTTTCTTAAATAATATTCAAGTCTGTTAGACCTTAAACGAAATTAATGTTTTAAACATATTTTCTGGATGGATTCATAAATAATTTATGGAACTCTTTACATGCGCGGAAGGATCTTCTCCATATATTTCTATTTACCCAACTTAGGCTGGCAAGGAGAGTAGTGTTTCAATCCAAAAATTTTGAAGACTCGTCCTTTCCACCAACGTTGCTTGCTTGCAGAGCCATTTCCTTCAATGCTGATAGAAATTACGGATTATGTTTACTGAATCAAGAGCGTACTTTGCTTTCACATCATAATTCATGCATGCTTCTAAAAGGACTTGATCACACTTGGAAACCAACACAAATCGAATCAACTCCATTATAACTCTAGAGTTTGCAAAATTCGGAGAAATTCTAACATTTTAGAAGATTTAGTGCATTTAAAGTACCATTATTGACAGAGTTAATCCATTTGAAACTAGTAGAATGTGCCCAGGGCCTTAATTTTAAATAGGCTACGTAGAATGAGGTCAAATTTTGAAGGGGTTGCAATTTAGAAATTTATTCAGAATTTAGAAATTAAATTTATTAATTAAAGTATTAATATTATATTTGATCCGATGGAGATAACTATATGTTTAAAATAGATTAAAACACCGAATACAGAATTAAATAGATGATATAATAAACTCTTTTCTTTTCCTTTAAAAGACAAATATATCAGTTAAACATGAACTTTATAGGTGGTAAAAATAAAAGTGAGTTTGTAGGCGGCTAACTTTTTAATTTTGCTATGAGTATGAATTTAAATTATGCAAAGACATAAATACTCTTATTTCAAATGAAAGCAAAACGTCATTTTTTCAGGCCTTCTTTTAAAATGTAAACATTATTAAATATCATCTAAATATTGATTCTTTATAATTGAAAGCTTTAATATTTTTTATTAAATACACTAATGCTTGGTTCCGAGAACCTAAGGTTATCTTTTTAAAGTTAAAGCTTTCCAGATACAAGTCCAATAAATTTAGCTAACACATTTGGAATATACATTTATACTGAAAATCTATGGCCTTCCATTCATACACTTATAGAAAAGATTAAGTTTTTCCGAAACATTATTGTAAAGGGGTCCATTTTCTATAGATAAGTCAGAAGTAGTAAAGATATGTGATTTCCCTGGGGAAAAATAGTAAAAGATACAGTCAATGCATTACATATTATGCCTTTTTTCTCTCATGCTAATGTACGTTTCTGAGTTCCGAAGTAAATTGTTCTCATATTATGTAGCTTCGGATATTTCTTTGAAATATTATTCTTTTATGATGATTTCGTATTGATATTTTTTCTTACTTCTGAAAACGGTTTGCTATGAAAATTTTAGGAGTTTTGGCTTTGTTTTGCTCTAAGTAAGTCAATATCGTTCAGAAAACAAAGGTATTTGATTATAAAGAGATTGTGTTGAACTTTCAGACAGATAATTTAATTAAATTTAATGTGTGGCAAGTGCTAAATGGTAAAAAGCAACAAAATTCTAGCAATTAATACTTTGGAACATACTACTTTCACAGTTTGTAATAATAAGCTATAAAATACTGTATTTACTTCTTATCGTAATATTTACTATTAAAGCATAATTAAAATCACAACTAAGAATAATAAATTAATGAAACAAATGTCACTTGGGTAATGATGATACTAATTAAATCTGCCAAACTTAATGCTGATCAAATTTTAATCATTTCAGTTGGTTCATTTCATTTAGAGTATGTTAGTTTGATTAAACCTACTTATATTTCATGATTTTGAATGAGAAATATTTCTGATATGTGTATAGTTTTATAGATAAGTGGATTTTTCATTTAAAAATATTAAGTATTTGTTTATTTTCTCTTTTTGATACATTGTACTCAAATACTTTTCAGATATTCAGATATATTTGGGCAAAGAATAAACACACATTTTTAAAATATTTTTCCTGATCTGTAGTTAGGGATTCAAATAGCAAATCTTATTTTAATACACAGTAAAAAAAATCATGAACTATATTTAGCCAAGCAACAAAAGCAAAGAGGATTTTTTTTTCTTCTTCAAAACTGTATGACTAAACGAAGCATTTGGTTTAGAAAATTCAAAAAGTAATAAGCACTTTTGATTTCCCTGGTGGTACATAAATAAAGCGAGAGTTGCAAAAAGATCCAAGAAATACATTTAGATGAGAAAAATATTCAAAGAAATATATAATTCATATATTTCTGAATTAATGTATATGTTCAGTCTTTAGTAATAGATGTATAAGTTATTGATCCTTAAAGCATTCTTTATTTTATATGAAATCTCTACATTTGATTCTTTGTTCTTATGGATTTAGAACTATGAAACAAATGTTGTGTTGCCTGGGAACATCAAAAATGTATCTCAATTTCGTATCTAATTCCCCGTTTAACTAAAAACAGAAAAAACATATTTGTAAGATTTGTGCAATATCTGGTTACCAAAAGTATATAATTTAAAATTTTATGATATAAAATTCTTCGTATATCTTTTGTAACATTTTATTTATCAGTAATTTTGAAGTTGATACGACGGGAAAAGTTTAGTTTATCTGCAATCATACATAGAATGAATATTTTTGGAATTTTTAAAATGCCTGCATCAAAGTCAAACCAAAATGTTCATTCAAACCAAAAGTACATTCAAAAAATTATATCAAAGGAAAAGTTATTTTCATATTTGATTATCATAAAAAACTACAGATTTATAAAATGTTTAGTACAGCAAAATTTAATGAAAGCTTCATCAAAAACACAAATGCATTTAGCATTTCATTCAAAAGTTCACAATACAAACTTTTGGATTCTAAAGGAAGCTAACTAAAGTATTAAAATATCATAATCATGAAAAAACCCACAAAACTCTATTTTTCAGCATGTTGATATTTCTCACAAACAACAACAAAACAACATTTGTTATTTACTTTACATTAGTAAAATTAATTAAATCTAATCGTTAATAATCTCTATATGCTCAAATTACATTATAAAAAAGATAGAGAAATTATTAATCCATTACTACCAACAATAGCGTGAATAACAACACAAAATAATTTGAAAGCCACACCTTAATTTCTGCTTACCAATTGTCCATTAAAATCCAATTATCCTATTGTGCGTGAGTTTCCATGATGGTCAAACAAACCCTTAATAACATTCCCTCAATATTATAGCGTGTGTCAATAGCCCGTTGTCTCTTCAGATTGTCCTTTATACACAAAACAGGGAGTGCTATCTTAGTTTAGCGGTCATTACCACCAGCTTTGGGTTCAGGAACGCCTGGTTCGTTCATGAGCATGTTCTTGAAAAAAAAAAATATGCGATAGTTTGTGTTGACTGTTTATAAGATAGCCGGCCATTTCTGTATTTAACTCAGGACTGTATTGTAACTATGTGCCCAGTAGTAAAATTCATGACTATATACGACATTGTCTCCAGGTTAAGCCAGGGGAAAAAATAAACACGAAATAAGTTTCATGTATGCTACGAAGAATTGTTAGTGAAAAAATAGCTTTGTATGTTTTTAGAAGAGAATAAAAATTTATTTAGGAACAAAAACTAAATTGGCATAACTTGGGGCCCACAAGTGTCTTATGATCTTGTCTAATATTCTTAAGTCTTAAACCTTATTGGGCTACGGTTGAACATTTGTGGAATGAAACTAAATCTAGAGCTAGAAAATGAAAACCTTTAAATTGCTATATATTATCCTTAGAGCAGAATTAAGCGCCTTAGTTAATTTGGATTTTTGGTTTATATCATTTTATATATGAGATAAAAATTTTACTTGTCAACAAAACTACGAAAAATTTAGCGTCATTTAAAAAAAAAAGATGTACTACTTGTGTTTAAGTTTATGCCTTTTACAACTAATACAACTTGCATCATTTTAAAGAAAAACAAAAGGATATGTAAAAAATATCCTCTCTTAATTGTATAATGTAGTTTTTTAACCTTAAATATTGTAAAAAAGAAAACTTACATTGGTTTTAATATTACAGTGAAACCCCGATTTTACGTTTCTCAAGAGACTTTGTAAGAAAAACGTAAAATGCGGGGAAAACGCATAATACGGGAAATACATAGAATGCAAAAAATCATGCAAATTCTCATTTCCTTCACTATTACAGCACAGTAAAACTGTAAAAAGCAAAGTAGACATTTTCCCTCCATTTCAGGAGTCTCCTTTAACAACGTAAAAGAAAACAAAGAAGTTAGTAACAAGAAAGTAACATAAAAATTGTTGTGTTTTTTACTCGTCTTATTTTGGCACAAAAAGGTTAGAAGTGCGACCATCGCGTGCTAAACAGCCACCTTCAATGTTGTAGTCAAACCATGATCCATGATGAGAAACCGGGTTCAGAAAACAGGAGCCTGTGGAATGGGGGGAATAGCGCTTATTTAAAAAAAAATTCTATTTTTACTTTACAGGGAAAACGTAAAATGAAGGAAATTCCATAAATAGCAAACTTACAATGCGGGTTACATTAACATTAATTACAGTAAGCGGAAGAAACTGGGACCTGCTAAAAAAAACGTAACATGAGGGAAGAACGTAGATTCGGGGGACGTAAAATTGGTGTTTTACTGTATTTGTAAAGTATTATTTAAAATATCGATAAAATAAAGTATTTTCAGTTTATAAGTTTTTCCATCACCTTTTCGTACAAAATATGCACTTTAATGCCATCAAAATAACTGTTTACAATACATTATTGCACGAGCAACAAAAGTAAATGCCTACTGTTCACTGAAAAAAACATATAAATATTCCATTGCTATTTTATTTATCTTAGCCAAGTTAGTTTTTCAGGGTCTTTTAATGAAGTCTATCTCTCAATCACGCAAAGAATTCCAACCAAAAAATTCATAGATTCCCTTGTATTTCTGTCAGGAATTCTTAAGATAAAGAAGAGGGTGTAAAGTTTAATAACCTTCTTCAGTTTTATTATAGTTTGACTAAAACTGCGTTAATGGAATGTGGATGTCTTGTTGTCATGGATATAACGCACATTACGCGGAAAAGGGGCATATCTATTATGTTAACTCAATTGCAGATGAGTCACTTTTCTGCGTGCAGTGTGGCGTGATCACGGTACAATGATTTTCGGGAATTCTGCTCATTGGTATGCTAATGAATGAAGGGAAGATTCTTGGAATTTGGTGTTAATTGAGTTGACTTTACTAGAAGGCAAATAAAAGTTTTGTGATTACGATGGAGTATTTCAGCTTTGGAAATAAATTAGAATATAAAAAATAATGAAATAAGTACGTTGTAGAAACGATTCAAAAACTAGCTTTAGAAAAAAATAGTGTAATTTAGGTTGGAATTTGTTAGCAAGTATCGAAAAGACACTATATTCAAAATTGTTCGTTTGTATAATCATATAATGAAGTTTGAAATAAAAAAAATTATTATGGGGATAAATTAAAGTATAAAAACGAATGAACTTTGATAATAAGTACGTTGGCGGCGCAATCGTTAGGATGCTAGCCTTTGGAGCTGGTGGGGTCGGGGTTGAATCCCGGTCAGGCATGGATGTCTGTGACCGTCAATAAATGTTGTTATTTGTCTATGTGTTTTTGTTGCCCTTTCCTAGTGTGTATCTTGTGCTTGTAAAAATTCTTTCTGTGTCTGTCCCACTTGACGAAAGCTTATAAGCGGTTCTCTAAACAAGCACACATCTGGAATATATATGTACATACCATGCCTAATAATTACGTTAAAATTATTGAAAATGCTAATGTTTAAAAAAAAATAGAGTAATTTAGTTTGGGATTTGGTAGCATGTATTGAAAAGACACTATTTTCAAAAATCTTCTCTTGCATATCAATGTAATGAAGCTTGTTTAGAAGATATTTTTAATACATACATTAAGTACGTGTTTTACTTAATTGATAAAAAATTAAAATACTTTGTTTGGATTTCATTCAGATTAAAAACGAATGAAGTAAAGGTTCTTGAAATTCAATATGAGTTGATTTTATGAAAAAATAATAAAAGTTTTGTGATACGATTGAAGCATTTTGATTACGGGAATAAATTAAAGTATAAAAACAAATGAACTTTAACAATAAGTACGCTAAAAAAAGTTAATAAAACTATTTTATTAAAATAGTGTAATTTGGAATTTGTTAGCATGTATCGAAAATACATTATATTCAAAATTGTCTCTTTTAGATAAAATAATGTAATGAAGTTTGTTTAGAAGATATTTTTTTAATGCATAAATACATAAAGTAAGTGTTTCAGTTATTTATCGAAAACTTAAAATGCTTGCTTAGATTCTGTTCAAATTAAAATTGCATAAAGTAAAGCTCTTTGAAATACGATGTTGATGTGCTGATTTTAAGAAAAAGTAATAAAAGTTCTGTGACTATCTATTATCTTGTTGACTATCTTGGAGCATTTCTATTATGGGAATAAATTAAAGTATAAAAACAAATGAACTTTAATAAAAAGTGCGTTGTATATACTTTAAAACAGATGAAACTAACATATTTTAAAATAATATAGTAGTTTAGATAAGAATTTATTAGCAATAGCATGTATATAAAAAAAACTATATTTAAATTAGTTCTCTTGTATATAAAATAATGTAATGTAAAATTTTGTTTAGAAGATATTTTTTATGTAACGATGTTTGTTTACAAAATGATTTTTCGGATCCACATAAATTTTTTGTTTTAATTTAGCAATAGAATTTTTAAATTCCATATTTATATGCAATTTAAATTAAAAACGCATTATTTTAATGTTAATACATAGATTTGTTACATAGTAATAATTTTAATTTAAAAGAAAATATATATAACCACTAATGTTTTTAAAAATGATAAATAAAACGCGAAGGAAGGATTTACAAAGGGTGAAAATATACTTATTTCATTGACTCCCTTTTCTTTCAATATACTAACATTACTAGTTTAAATTATTATATAAGATGGAGCAACTACAGTTTTATATATTTAAGATATTTCAAATACCAATGGAATATTTGTGCTACCAGAAAAGAAACCACAAAAACTCGTGAATTCTTTTTATAAAAGAGAGTCAATATTTTTTTTAACATTTTCAACACGTCTTCTCTTTAAAAGAATCGTGATATGGCGTTACAGCACTCGCTTGTAGCACACAAAAAAATCCTGAAAAATGTTTTTTTAAAACGAATCTTTGACGAAAATATATCGATTGGTTGTGGTTTTAAGGCTGAAAACAGATAGTTGAATAAGATAGATTATTTCAAAGAAGTTCTTTCGAAAAAAGAAGATGAATGACATTGTGTTTTAACTATGGTTGCAGTTAATTTTCTTTGATTGAAAAGGTCCAAAATGGCTGAAACTTAATTTTAAAAAGTGACCTTTTTGTATTAAAGGACCTAACCAACAGAAAAGACTCGGAAATATTATGACTTTTTCGTAGTTTTTTAACTAAACTGTTTCCAATGAAATACTAAGAGCGGACAAATCATATAAGAGAAAATACAGTTTTAAATAGTTAGAAGTTCAGTAGAGGTTTTAAGAACAGGAATATGGTTAGAAAATACTTTTCAATAAAAGTGACAATTATTCTTTTATATTGTTTATTAAGTTTATAAGATCACTTTCATCATAATTTAGGAAATTTTTAGTAATCCAAGAGACTACTACAAAGCAAAAATTGATTACGGTATTGTATGAACGGTTATTGTATGAAATAAGATATATTGAATAATATAACTGCACGTCATGAGTAAAGCAACCAAATATGGATTCAAATTTGGATTTTTTGGTTGTGAAAATTAGAAGCATTATTCACTTTACTGTTGGTTGTTTAATGCTTGAAGGATTTATTTTTCAAATTTTTGAAAAGAATTTTTTCTTTGTTTTCTCCAACAATCATTTTTTAAATATTTAATATCATTTGATATCGCGTCTCGCTAAATAAGTTATTTTTTTTAATGTTAAAGTAGATCGTCGTGGATTACTTTTAGCCTCATTTGGTAGAAAGTAAGAATATTGATTTTAAAAAATATTATAGGTGATTCAATGTAAGGGAAATGTTTCAAATGATGTAACACTCTTGTTTTCATTTTCTTGCGTTCTGCAATTTCATTGGTTGCTACGGTTTCACTCTCAAAATGACCAATATAGATGAAAAGAAACTTTTCTTTCTATATGTTTTCTTTAACAAAAGTTTTGAACAACCAACAGCACAGCAAAAAGTTTGTATTTAAAAAGCTGATAGGTAAAACATTCTTAAAAAACTCATTTTCTAATACAGAAGTAATTCCAGACATCAAAAGAAAACAAATGGAGCTCTTGCCATACATGGCATGAAACAACCCCTTTTTGTTTTGTAAATTATAATTCCGGAATAAATTATCTCAGAATCAAAATGTACACTCTTAAAACAAACGAGCGATTTTAACTCAGCCTGAGTTAATTTTCACTTCTACAGTGTCAAAAATGCACTAACCCTATAGAAGTGGATCCTTTGTTTTGTTTTGTAAATTATAATTCCGGAATAAATTATCTCAGAATCAAAATATACACTCTTAAAACAAACGAGCGATTTTAACTCAGCCTGAGTTAATTTTCACTTCTACTGTGTCAAAAATGCACTTACCCTGTAGAAGTGGATCCTTTGTTTTGTTTTGTAAATTATAATTCCGGAATAAATTATCTCAGAATCAAAATGTACACTCTTAACACAAACGAGCGATTTTTACTCAGCCTGAGTTAATTTTCACTTCTACAGCGTCAAAAATGCACTTACCCTATAGAAGTGGATCCTTTGTTTTGTTTTGTAAATTATAATTCCGGAATAAATTATCTCAGAATCAAAATGTACACTCTTAAAACAAACGAGCGATTTTAACTCAGCCTGAGTTAATTTTCACTTCTACAGTGTCAAAAATGCACTTACTCTATAGAAGTGGATCCTTTGTTTTGTTTTGTAAATTATAATTCCGGAATAAATTATCTCAGAATCAAAATGTACACTCTTAAAACAAACGAGCGATTTTAACTCAGCCTGAGTTAATTTTCACTTCTACAGTGTCAAAAATGCACTTACCCTATAGAAGTGGATCCTTTGTTTTGTTTTGTAAATTATAATTCCGGAATAAATTATCTCAGAATCAAAATATACACTCTTAAAACAAACGAGCGATTTTAACTCAGCCTGAGTTAATTTTCACTTCTACAGTGTCAAAAATGCACTTACCCTATAAGTGGATCCTTTGCTTTGTTTTGTAAATTATAATTCCGGAATAAATTATCTCAGAATCAAAATGTACACTCTTAACACAAACGAGCGATTTTAACTCAGCCTGAGTTAATTTTCACTTCTACAGTGTCAAAAATGCACTTACCCTATAGAAGTGGATCCTTTGTTTTGTTTTGTAAATTATAATTCCGGAATAAATTATCTCAGAATCAAAATGTACACTCTTAACACAAACGAGCGATTTTAACTCAGCCTGAGTTAATTTTCACTTCTACAGTGTCAAAAATGCACTTACCCTGTAGAAGTGGATCCTTTGTTTTGTTTTGTAAATTATAATTCCGGAATAAATTATCTCAGAATCAAAATGTACACTCTTAACACAAACGAGCGATTTTAACTCAGTCTGAGTTAATTTTCACTTCTACAGCGTCAAAAATGCACTTACCCTATAGTAGTGGATCCTTTGTATGTTAAACCTGCGACAGGATCACTCCAAACGAGTGATTTTAACTCAGTTTGAGTTAATATTCACTCCTTTCCTTTCCAGTGTCCGAAATTCACTTATCTTACATGAACGGATCTCTCTCTCTCTCTCTTTTGTTTTAAGAGTGTACATTGACTTTAATATGCCTTTAAGTTGGGGTAGCAAGATAACAATTTACAACAATGATTATTTTTTATAACATTTTTTTGGTTCCGTATTTACTTAGTCTCTAATTCAGCTCAGGTGTTCCACACGACCCCGGAACATACTTCCTCACACCTTCTCGGTGATGTTGCCAGAATCGATAAACCAAAAGTAGACGAGTTTCTTCCTGAAAACGTGGCTGCAGCGGTAGAGCAACCAACCAGGGAACAATAAAAAAATGATCCAGAACAAAAAAAAAATGTTATCTCTGCTCCTGTGAAAATATAGTTCAAGGACGGAAAACAGCGTTCACCTAGAAAGATCACTGAATTGTGATTGATTTTCGAGGTTTTTGCTTGCTTGGTCGCCGTTCATTGATAAATGAACAGTCTTCGCCTCCCACAAAAGGATAGAAATAGTTTCAGTTCTTTATTAGTGTATAAGCTCTTATTTTAATAATAGAAGAGAGTGGTTTTGTGAATAAATTGTTTGTTTTAAATTTTTTAGAAGATAAGGTTTTGTTTAGTGTTAAACAGTTGCTTGTGAACTTTTGTTGGAGATGATGTTTGATTGTTGTTCTTTGAATTTTAAATTTGAATATTGAAATGTCATGAATATTAAATTAAACACAGGGGACAAATTTTAAATACAGGATTGAACATAATAGGAAACTAAAAAGGACGTCTTTTTGTTTTAACGGCAAATTTGTATTTTCTCCAAAGAAAAATAAGATTAGGGAATTTTCCGTAATTTTAACCTTATTTACACTCCAGCTCAATTCTAAATATTTTGTGACATACCTCTTCTTTAGTTGTCTAATTGCAACTCATAAGGATACATTGTACAAAATTGTGCAAAAAACAAATCCTATCGAAAGTTTTAAACAAGTAATGTTTACGTTGTTCATAAACTTTATTCGCTCTCAAAAAACCTCTAAGTGACATGAAAAATACAAAAAAAATCAATATCTACTAACCACTTCTACTGCACCATTACAAAAAATATCCCCATTTCATACAATTTCCAACCCTCATAACCATCTACTGACATTCCTCTTTTATCACTTATCCGCTATTGCTGACATTTAATACGACACGTGCGGTGATTAAATGGTCATATCGCACCAGGAACTCAACCGTGGACATCTAACGAATGTGTATGGGACGTACACATACTTCATTCTCGTCTGATGGCTTTGTCCTCTCTTATCTGGGGGACATACAGTAGATGGGCGGACAGACGGACATTCCCCATTTAGGTTGGCTCCGGGGCCAGAAAGAGGGTTTATTGAAGGAAAGTTTTGTCCCGCGAAACTCGATCGATGTGTATTCTATTTCTGTGTTTGGGTCTTTTATTTGGTCAGGATATGGGAGTGGATAAGTTAAATTTGGAAGTTTCTTACTTCCTCGTAAATATTTATTCTTTTAATTTGTGAAGTAAATTTATTGAAAATAGTTGATTTTGGCTTTTGCAGGTAATAACTTACAACTTAATGCCATGTTTGGTGATTTTTTTCTAATGTGTATAAATCTAGTGTAAAAGCGGTTCTGGGTGGCAGTTACTGTTACAAATCTACTTGATTTTCTATAAGAATTTCAGGAAGTATTTAAGCAACAAGAAAGTATGTTATTTCTGTTTTTTTAAACTTCTTGTACTCTGTTGTTTTGCTGTATCCCAGCACTGAATGTTTGTTTCTCCCAAGAAGACTCTTCATGTAGTGAAGAAGGATTTACAGATTTTACAAAAGATTTTCTAGAATAGCTCCTACATCGAAATGATTTCAAAATTACTCTTTAAACTTATACGAAATTTGCACTTGTTCATAGTTAAAGCATTCAAAAATAGATATATAGAGGTAAATAATAATTAAAAAGGTATAGAGATTCTCTGTCAAAAGGATTGTTTTTTTTTTTCGGAACAGTAGGCATATGGTATGATAGATTTGGAAATCTTAATAAAAACTTATCGTAACTCGTCTATACCATTAGAACAATCCAAACTACAACTAAATGAAAATAATTTTTATTTGTTGATTTCTTGAGATTACATGTATTTTATAAACACATCATTTAACATTCTATACATCGTTGTTAATATTTTATATAAAAATAAAGAGTTAACGATGCATTCTTCAATATTATGTTTTGCTTTATTTATTACTCTTCCTATATTTCCTATTATGTAGTAAAGATTTAATTTTTCTACTTCACAACATCACTTGTCTTTGCAGATACTAACATATTATGTATGTTCTGAATTAAAAATATTCAAACTTATAATTAGCTTGAAAACCAAATAACGATAAAGCCAATACTTGCCTATGTTTTATTAGTTTCAAAAATTAAACTGATAATAAAATCAGTTGATTAAAGTATGTTATAAATTGTAGTTTTAATTATTTATAAATTTACGCCAGTTAACTAAAAATTTAAAAAAAAAATACTTGTTTTAAATATTATTATTTTCTGTAATTAAGTTTTAAAATGATACTTGATAAAAGATTTATTTTTCTAACATTAAAAAAATCAAATATTCTCTATTTCTTGTTAGTTTATAAGATTATAAAATGAATTCAATTATATTCAATGGACCTAAAAAACTCTATTTTCTATTATCATAAACGCAATAAAAATAAAACGACTTCACGAGTTTCAACTTTCCGGTAAAATGCAATATTTTCTCTTAAATGGACATTAGCTGGCAACTGAGATGAATTCAATTTAAATCTAATTTTCTGATAAGAAAAGGAATAAAACCGTTTTTCTTTTTTAAAACGAACACAGACGGAAATTAGAGTATCTGATAAGAAGGTTTCGGAAAAGACGTGTATAATAAACATACTCCAAAGCATAATTTAGTCATTTCTACTTGCAGAAATGAATAAATTGAAACTTTTTCTAATTTTCTTTTTCGAAAAGTTCCTTCGTTGTCGTCGAATGCAGGGTGCAAATGAACAATACGTTATTTGCACCCCATTTCTGAACTTTGATGAACATGGTCATTAAAAAAATGCTGTAAAAAATCTATAAAAAAATTCTATAGAAGGCTATTATGAATCAATATCACTGTAGAACAGAACGACCTCTCAGAGCACCGATTGAAAGAAATACAGGAATGAAAACTGAAAGCAACTACGTCGCCTGAAACAAGCCGATTCACATGAACTGGATACGCTTAAGAGCACTTTTTTAATCTTCAACAGCATGTTATAAACGTCTATGTAGTGTTTCCATAAAAATATAAAGGTACTTATAGGTACCTCCGATCAGAGATTGAAAATCTCTGATTGAATGATTCTGTGGTAATTCTAAAAAACTGCTCATTAAAATAACTGTATTATAAAATATCTGCATTTCAAAATGAATTCAAGTACGTTGCGTCATAATTTTCCTCTCAAGAATTTTCGAAGGGATAAAAGAGTATCGCCGTGAGGTTCATTTGGTGTTGCCAGATGCCGTAATCAATGTCACGGTTGGTAAAATAATGCCAAGAGAAATTGTTCTTCCCGAAACAAAGAACAGTAGGAACATCGATTTTCCTTTTGTAAGAAAGAAAGCGTTCTTTTCCATTATTATTGAACTAAAACAAAGGATATGTATCTGTAAAATAGCCTTTTAAATGCTTTTTTTACGTTTGTGCTTTTATTAAATGCATTAATATATCATTAGGGTTTTTTATGTGAATGTGGTACATAGTAAAGTGGTAGGAAAACTTAATTTTAATTCTGTAGCGATGTTTTGTAGCTCTGATAGAATAATCAAAATCAGTAATAACTATTATTTTCTAAATAAATTTCAATCATAATTAAACAAACTCATAAAATCAACAAAACATGATAGCTCATTTATGATTCAAAGTATTATTAAAAAAATTTCAGGCAAATTTATTTTAAAATGTTAATATGAAAATCTTATTATGTATAGATCATTCGATATTTTTTTTATGAGCAGAACTAGTAAGTAGTGGGCCCTATTGACTAACATAATATAATATTTTCAAAACATATTTTAATCAACATAAATAATACTTTAAAAAAGTATAATGTATAAACTTTGTTCTTTGCAGTAAACCTCATTTTAAACTATCTAGAATAAAATCGGAGTCTCAAGTTTGATAAATTTTCTCTGTAGCTAAAATTTTCAAATATAGTTAAAAATCGGCAAAAAAAAGTCATCAAGACACTCAAATTTACTTGCACTATACAACAACATAAATACTCCTCCCTTCTAATTGAAAACTTCAATTACACAAAAAGCCTCTAAACAAAACGCAGTATCATCTTTAAATAAACAATAACTATCCTCATATTCTATTTCATTTTCAAAAACTTTTCATTAGAAGCTCCAACCAAACGCACTGACCTACTAAAACAGTAAAGACGACTTCATTTCGGCAATTACCTAACTGCGTGCAACCGGTTCATTACCGTTAAAAGCGTCACGCCCTGACCACACACACGACCAAGCTATCCATCTCTCTCTGTGAAAATAACTTTTCTTTCATTTTATTATCGAACTATTCTTTCGCCCCCTCTTTCCAGTGAACACTGTTTTGAGTCTTGAAAGTACAGGAAGACAAAAAAAAAAGAAAGAGCTCGATATTGATTCTTTCTCCTTTTATGTCCTTTTGGAAATGACAGTGTTTCCCAGTATGTCCTTAAGATGTTTTCTCCATCAAAGGTTCAAAGACTTTCGATGTAAGGGATTTTCGATCTAATGTAACGTCAATATTTTTCTGGTTCTTGTTTTCGAGTATTTATTCACAAGAGGGTATTAATAAATGAAATGCAAAATTCTAATTTTTAAATGAACAATGTGTAACATGCATTTTTTAACCTATGCAATGATTTGTTAAGTCAAAGTGTTTTATTAGTTGAGTAGTAAATTATCAAATATTTGATGCTTCATTACATTTTGATATATGAGATATATATTAAGTTATGATTCTGTAGTTACTCCTTTCTAATTATTCTTATTTCTTATTTGTACTTGGACTCAGATTTAAATCTTATTTTTAAACTTAACATAACAAAAGAAATATTAAAATTTAAAGTATATATTTTGAAAACATATTAAATGACTTCCAAATTTTGATTGAGCGGTCAAATTACCTTTTAAATAAGTTATTTATCCAGACAAAAATGATTTGATATTGCTATTATTTTTATTAACAACAATGCAATATTTAAAAAAAATTATTGCAACACACTACTCTACAAAAAAAAAAAAACTAAAAATTAATGAAATTGTTTCACGCAAGAGCAATTTTTTGAACACGTTTCATAATGTGGATAGACTTCATAAAAACACTTGACACAGAGGTTTTAAATATGCAATAACGTCATTAGGGGGGTGTATTTAATAATTAATTATGCACCGCGTTAGGCAAACATTACAAAATTAATTCAAAAGTGCAGTAGAAAACAACGCTTTTAAGGGAACAACTATAATGTGTATTTCATTTTTCAAGTTTCCATGAAAATGTACATTTTTAGTTTGCTGGAAAAAAATTGTTTTAAATAATAAAGTAATTGTATTAGTTATTATTTTTTGGACAGTTTTGTGACTAAAATTTTTTTGAATTTTCAAAAACTAATTTAACCATTGAAAAAATGCGTTAGCATATTTAGAAAACATAGTTTATTCAAACTGTATGCTGTAGGTCTTGTCAATGTGTTGGTATTTCAGTTTACAATTAAATGTAAGTAAAACTACTTTAGTTTCTTTCAAATGGTGCCCACAAAAGCCAATATTTTGCATATCCTCTATACACACTTCATTTATTTGATTGCCTTCATTAACATCAGAATAACGCTACAAAAATAATTTGAAACATTATTGTTTCGATGAAAAAAAGTAACAAGAAGAACACCTCAGGATTCTTTTTTCAATTTACTGAAATAATCATGGCCGGAATTTCCTAAATATTCATCATTACCAGCTACCAACTTTTAGCGAGAGAACTTTTCTGTCAATAGAAGAAACAAACATTA
Source organism: Hylyphantes graminicola (assembly GCA_023701765.1). NCBI lineage: Eukaryota > Metazoa > Arthropoda > Arachnida > Araneae > Linyphiidae > Hylyphantes > Hylyphantes graminicola. The sequence goes on from CM043121.1 coordinate 37,395,961, forward strand.
CAAAATATTAAAATTGAAAATATTAAATAAAAACGTGTGAATTACTTATACTAAATGTTTAATAGTATGTTATTTTAATACAATACATTAAAAACTGTTATTTCAATTGAGTATTTTCTTAGTTTAATCGTTTACTTAACAATATATTAGCTTCATTGAATCCGAGGAACATACTATGTCTCACAGTTTAACTATCACATAAATGTAGCCTCCCGACATTTCACAACAACATAGGACACACCTTAGAGGTGATTCCTCATCTCCAATGACTTTTTGATACCGTTTAAAGTTCTTTATCCGCGTAAAAATGGAATCTGGTGTTGCGTTAACAGGGGCGGAACGTTCTAAATGAGGGACATTGGTTGAAAACGATCGTTTGCGAGTTCGACCCACGCCTTCTTCCACGTTTTCTCCACACCCTCCGGCATTTGTCGGGGAAAATACTGTGACTCAGAGACAGAAGGGTGTAACTTTACACTGGAAAAAAATCCAGTGAATTTTACGGGTTTTCAAAAGTAGAAGTCTTGGTCAAGTACCCAGAAATTAATGTTTTGAGCCATTGCTCTAAAAATTATTTTGTAACCCGTAAAATATATGCTAGTTATATATATATACTTATGTACTACGATTGTGACCGAAAAATAATACTATACTCCGCAAGTAAGGCATTTTTAGCATTAATTCGTTTATAGAATAGCTGAGTTTAGAAAGTGGGACATTCTATGTGACAGACGAATATTCTGACATTGAGCACTTTTGCTCTGAATTAGCATTTTTTTTCTTTCAAATAACAAACAGTGTTGAGAAAATCTGTAGTTTACCACTGCCGAGACAAATTGAAAAATGAAGTAACGCTTCGGTCATGGCTCTTAAGTGCAGAATTGTCCCACTTTTTTTATGGCTGAAATAAAGTGTCACAGAAACACCAGGTCACACCCTAAATTGAATGGTACATTTTTCTAGTGTTCTACTAAAGTTTAATGTTCAATTTCATCGGTAAGTGCAAGGTAATATACAACGAATGAACAATAATTTTAACAAAACATAAATTTATAGACTTCATAGGCATATAGAGCTTTTGATGATGAAACTGTTGATAAGCTGCGAATAAAGATTTCTTGGGCAGCTCTAATGAAGTGGTTTTCCAATTTCCTTTTATTAAGTTATTTACGTTTGTTTATTACTTCAAGTGTCAACTCTATGTCTTTTGTACGTAAAGGATTTCTTTGAAGTTATTGGTGCCTTCAATAAAAAAATTAATACATATTCTCTTGTAGCTTCAAATATGTACTAAATAAGAATTGGCAATTTATTCTGGTATTGTAACTTTTTTGCATTTATGGATTCATGTGTACCTCAAAATAAACCAGATTAGTCATCAATAGACTATTCGTAATTGAAAGTCTACAAATGTAGATGTTTATATTTGCTGTTTCTAATCTCCGTATTCATACGTGTGGGTAGTTAGAAGCGTTGATACATGCCAAAACTATATTATCACTAACAACCAGCGATCTATAACATATGCTGGATAACCTGATTAATATTGAGGTTAGGTGAGGATTGAATTATCGTCGCACTAGAGCTACACGAGGGCTATTGGCGACGGGCGTTGTATTTTATAACCACAGTCAGGTGACGAGCCAACACCTGAATAGGCACCCAGCGCAATCGTTAAGGGCGACATCGTACGCAGCGTTAAGACTTTGAAGCATATTTAACGTGCACTCCCTTACACGAGGTATTATTCGTCGGACATTTTTGGCTGCATGGGCCATTTATAGGTCGGCAGCCATTTTGGCGATGCCTGGACCCGAACCTGGGACATTCCACATTCTAAGCGAGTGCTTAACCGACTGGGCTCCCCAGCCAGATTACTATTGAGAAAACACGAACTATGCCAGATAATAATCAGAGACAACTATTTGGCCGGCTCTCCAACTTCGGCATTAGTTTTTAAATCCTTTTATCAATGCTTTGTACTACGATTATAATGTAATGATAAAATTCTTAAAGTGTCTCTAAATGACGTAATTTTCTTCTCATCCATAATTTTGGTGTATCCGTTCCTACTAGAGAGATACTTCCAGATATATATAATTCGATGCTATCAACAAAAGTAAAGTTATACCACTATCGAAATGTGCGCAAAAACGGATTGATCCAACCATAGTATCCGTCACTCTTGTGGGCACTGCAAGTATGTACTTATGTCCTCCGGGTAGTCTGCCTCTTGTCATTTCGCTCTTCTTCTTCACCAACTCGTTGAAACGGTCTCTGATATTAGGATTTCGGGGAAGAGGTTTTTTATTAACTGTGACTGTACTGTTTTGGTTTTGTTGTTGGAAGAGTTCCAGAACTTTCGGACACTCGATACGGAAATGGCCGTTCTTGGTTTGTTTTGTCAAAAAAGGATTTCTTTTTTCAGTTGTTTAGTGACTTTGATTTTAAAAGTATGTAAATGAGGGTTTTATGATAAAATTTTGTTGAAATTTGTGGATATTATTTCTATGAAATAAGTTATTCAAAATAAAAATTTCAATTCATAAAAAGAATATAACAAAAGTTTTTAAGTTAATAAAAAGAAAGCGTTTTTAATAATATATTTACTGTAATAAATATACTTATGTAGATTTAAAGTATTTTGTCAAATTTATTAAAAGTAAAAATAGTAAAAATGTAAATGCGTAAAAATTTTTTAATTTGCATTTTACCTAAAAGCCTTTTTTAGTCCTAAAAGGGATCGTTTTTAAATTATTAAATATAAGTATATCCAAGCTAAAAGTATATAGTGTGTTTTAAAATTTAAAAAAAATTATAGAAATATCAAACTGTATGAACCACTTAGCTTTTCTAGAACAAACTAAAAAATCCTACTGCTACGCAAACCAAACAAACTTCAAACTAAAAAGTATCACGAACCCTACAATAAAAATTCTACTCTCATTTCACACTTTCAAAAACCGTAGCAAATCTTCTTTTATCCGTTTTAGGATGTCCCCTAAACTCTTATAAATCAAATTTCTTATTTCCCTAAGCGAAACGATCTCTTTGAGAACCGAGCCCTTTCTTCGGAGCTTCTTTCCGTTCAAAAATCGATTTTTATGATGTGATACTCTTTTAGGGTATTAGGAATGACTTGTATCAATTTCCCGGCGCTAAAAATTTTTATTAGGATTTGGTCTATAAAGTTTGAGTTGTGTTAGCGCTCGTAAATCCTGTATATTTGGGCTTTTCTTACGTAGGGTTTATATGTAGTTTCTGAAAGCTTTTTTCTAGGTGTTTCTCTAACTGCCATAGATTAAATAATCGAACCTATTATAAGATTAAGTTAGTTATTGTTCAGTAATTTTAATCGATTATGTGGTTAAGTTTAAAAAGTATGATTAAACGGAATTATAATTTTCATATTAAAATGTTACAATGCATGCATTATTAATACACAAAATCAATAATTAACTCTCTTTGAAATTCGTCAACATATTTCTTAATTTTTAAGTTTTGATACAAGCTTTTCACTCTTGAGCAAATTCCTATGCATTCTTTATAAGCAGATTTTTCAAACAAATATTTATTTAGCAGTATATTTTAATGGGAATTTAAATAATTATCTTTTGATACTTGTTGAGAGGTATATCCCTTTAATTTGATTTTAGGTTTAAAGCCTGGAAATACATTATTTCTTTACATTATTTGAGTTATGTATACACAAACAAGTTGAGCAAGTTTTTTTTGAAATTAACAGCTCATTCTAACATTTTAAATTCAGTGTTAAGTTAGGAAATTAAATTCAAAGTTAAGGGGGGATCATAGTTAGCGACAGCAAAAATGACCAATTCTTAGTATTAATTTTGAAAGGCTCTAAATCATTTAAAAATTATGGTACAATAAAAAAAATTGTACCAAATTATAAATTGTACTTTTATTATAATATTTACAACTAAGAATCTTATTTTTAAAAATTATTATTTTTGAAAAAAGACATATTTTGAAACATACAATTACGAATTTTCAAAAATACAAGTATTTTTTCGGTACACTTTTCTCCAAATTTATTAAGTATTTCTTAATAATTTCTTTTGTGTGTTATAAAACCATTTTAGATCTAATTAAGTCACCTATTTTTTTTGCCTAAAATAATTTTTAAATTTCATTTTAGAAACATTATATTCTGAATTCATAAAAATTCTGATTTTCAACGTAGAAAAGTGTAAAATAATAAAATATTTTTTTTAATTTGTAAGACTAAATTAGGTGACTTAAATAGATCTAAAATGGTTTTAAAACACACAAAAAAAAATATTAAAAAATATTCAATAGATTTGGAGAAAAGTGTACCTAAGTGTTGAAAATTATAGTTTTGAGAAAAACGCGAAAAACACATACAGTCGATCCCGTTAACACGAACTCGAAATGACCACCGAAACATTTCTTGTTAACCGAATTTCATGTAAATCGTCAGGAATTTTTTTTTACATTGAGCCAGTGAATAGTTTTCAAATATCAACACAAAAAATCACGTTTTATAATGTAATACATAAATGATACAAGCATACAATTAGTAATTCAAAGGAGGCGTGGCACATTTGTTTATTTTTATAATTTAAATTTTTTATTAGAAATAATTAGCCGATCGATACAAAATTGGTCTTATTCGATAGATTGGGCTTCCATCTATCAGAAAATACTGGTTTCAAAAATTCGATTTTTTTGGTTTTTGCTAACTATGATCCCCCCTTAAGTCTTTTCGAGGTCCGCTTAGTAAATAGACAGACTATAAATCATAATGTATATTGCGCTCTTTACCTTTTAACTACTTTAATTTACAATATATTTCACTGAAAATGCGACAGTAATTACCTTATTTCTTTTCGTTAATACAGCTAATAAATGTGCTGTACTCAGTATAAATTGTCTACTATCGATATTCAAAGGTTACTTGTAATGTAACCGTGAAATTCAATGAAATTTCCACATTATATCTTAAAAATCAAATTAGTCTCTCATGACTCATTTACATTAAAAAAAAAACATCCCGAAAAGTTGACTGACATTATTGCGAATATAGTTGTTTTTTTACAAATTCTCATTACGTATTTTCTAAAAAAAATTAGGTATTTGATGATTATAACATTTGCAATATAAATATTTTTTATGTAAAGCGTTTTCAGTCTTATTTATATGAAAAAGGGTAAAACAACAATTAATTGAATAATAGTAATTTTATCAAATTTAAATAGAATAAAACTAATTATCTGTGTAAAAGTCATTTATTAAAAGTTAAAAAAAAATGATTCAATTATCTACTGGAATCGAATAATCTCATTGTTCAAATTAAATTAGCACATCTAATTAGATTTCTAAACCAAACAGAAACTTTTCGAAATGGAATATATTATCATTAACGGCTTTCTATATTTCTACAATTATTAAGCAAATTTAATGAGAAAATGAGCGAACTAGCGCTAAAATCAATATTTTTCATTCTATACAAAAAAGGCGTCGTTATTTTATGCATCGCAAGTTCATTATCCGTTTTTGATAAGCTTCTAATCCAAAAAAATTAGGTTATGTATGTGATACTCAAAAATTTGAAGCAATTATTTGGCAGTAACTACTATAAGACATTTTTGGAACTTCCAAGAACAAAATTTGTTTTTGAAAATTGACGCTTAAAATAAAACTCACATAAATTTAAATAACTAATATATATTAATATCAATTTACAATTTATACAAAAGTTAATCAAGTATCAAATGGTGAATAATATGAAAAATTTCAATTTGTTCTAAACGAATAGAATTCGTAGTGGTTACTTTGGTTTTCACAAAATATATTTTGGTCAGTTTTAATGGAGTTATGACACGAAGTTTTGTTTTCGATCATAAGTCATTTTTTAAATTATAATGATTATTTTTTTCTTAAAAGTTTATTTGTATCCACAAATGTAAATTTTAAAAGATAATTTTATTTCTTGCAGCTTAACATTATAAAGGAAAAGTATTTTTGAAATTTACTATTAAAAAGCAAACTACGATTATGAAGGCAATAAGTGCTGAAAAAGTGCCTTAATGTTTTATAAGAACTTTTAATACATTTTTCTTTACATGTAATATGTTTTTATAAAACTATTGGATCGCATAATGTCAAATCCACAAGTACATAATGAGATATTTCAGTGGATTCATACAACAAGATCGTCATTAAATAATCTTAATTTTATGAACATTATCACATTCGAAAAAATACATAGTTGCTATTTGAATTTAACTTTTTTGAATACTTGCAAAATATACATAAAAATAAGAAATTTCATTTATAACAACACTACTATTAAGAGGTTACTACAATTAAAGTCTTAAGACCCGTTCAAAATCCTACACATATATTCTTTTATAATCTAAGCATACTTTTCGTACAAATATGTGCTAAAAAGTATGTTTTTTAAAGAAATTTTACAAAAATTTATGTTTATCGTTACTTTTTTACACGCCTTAAACTCTAAAAATACACATTTTTTGTGCTATGAACGCAAACGAAACGGCCGTATCACTTATTTTTAGATAACTGATTATTTTAACATTGCTTTTAATGCGAAAGGCCTTTAAAATTAACTACTAAAAGAACTTCTTGAAAAGTTTGGGAAAATTTTTAAAATATTTTTAAGTACTCTAATATCGTAATTGATTCTCGTTCAATTTCATTTTTTATAGAAATAAATGACAGATACCTGTAATTAAAGGCTGAAAACTGATATTTGGATCTTCTTCTATAGGACCAGGTCAATTTCGGAACTAATTAACGTGTTAATTGTTTGTGGGGAGGTTTAAAAAAAAGGCCCCCAAATAGAGACGCCAGGTCGCAAGAGGTTAAACAACATAAACACTGCAATTAAATTTCTCAACGAACGTTAAATTATAAAATTTTGAAACAGTATTTTAAAAAGGAGCCTTCAAATTTAGTTATCCCCTTACTTCCTGCCACTTTACCCAACAGATGGCATTTCCGCTAAATTCCTTTTCATAGAAAAATTCTTTTGTTTCCGAAATCCATTCCGAAAATACTTTTCTCCGAATGGCAACACTTATTATAAGAGCTTTCGAATTTTCTCGTTTCTAACGGGAAGTGAAAAGTTATGTTTATTTCTTTTTCTTCCATTTCGAACTGTCTTAATATAAGGGCTTTTATTGTGGTCTTAAGATTTTATTACACGAGTGAATTACCTTTAAAAAAAACTATTTTCTTTTCTAGTTTAAATTTTCTTAGATGGAAGGGTGTTTATTATCTTGGCTGTTTGTAAAAGACAGCTATAATGGATTTTTTTTTATCCTTCATAAAATATTTTATAATTGTCAAAATATTTATGTATTATGTTTTAATGATATATAAGGTTGATTTTTTATCTAATGCCTTTTGAATCTATTTCTTTCTGTATAATTGTAAAAAAAATGGTGTAAAAACAAACATTTGGAAAGTATCCAATAACATTGGTTAGTATCTGGTAATCATATGAATTTCCGCTATTTAATACTTTTGTTTTAGTTTTATAATGTTTATAAAATATACTGAACAAATACAATATTACCCTTTAAAGAAATATATTTATTAGAAAGAAAAAAATTCTCTCTCTCTCTCTCTCCAAGGCACTGCTTTATCCTTTTTCTCTAAACAATATTTTTTTCTTTTTTCAATTTATCAATCAAAGCGAATGACAATTCAATCAGTCAAACCGTAGTTTCAGCACCAGTTCCTCCTTACAAAGAGATAGATCTGCTAAATTTTTGTTAAAAACAATCTAATCTGACCAGAACTTTTGAAAACGACGACAGAACGGAACTAAGAATAAAATTATCCCCTTCCATAAATCCATTGTCCACGCTTTTTACGTTACTCCGTGATCAGGTTATTTTGCTACTGTTTCCACAGAATATCCCAAATACTCCCACGGGGTTCTTCTTTTAATAAAACTGAGAAAAACGAAAATAAAACAGCACGACATGTTGACGCTTTAGGTAGATAGAGTTGTAATTCAAATTTTGTTAAATTATGATGTATATTTGTTTGGTGTGATATTATTTGTGATATTATTTGGTGTGCGCCTTGTCGGGGAATCCTACGAATTAGCCAATAGTCACAAAACATTAAGATGCACAATTTGTATACCTATTTGAAAGTTATTTGTTATTTTCCATCAAAAGTTATTATATATTTCACAAATACTTTTATTGTTTTAATCCTTTAAATAATTATTGCGTATTAGCATAAATATAAAGTACTATTTATCTGCCATCTTTAGGCCTGATAAAAAAAAATCATTCATTAAGCAAAACATTATGCCTTCTCTATAAAAATCTAAAAATCTTGTAAAACTATAAGACTTACAATTACCTCTCACTAAATTAATACATTTAAAGATAATTATATACCTTATAAAAAGTAATTTCAATAACTTAAAAGCTATATCTCGGTTAACCTCAGCGCATGCGCCAAATTCTCAATCCCTTATTAAAGTCTGTACCTCTTTCTGCACAAAAATACCTTAAAAACTAAATGTTCTTTGAAAAATACTCAGTGCACAATTTCAATTTTCTTGAAAAAATACTATCGTGTACAACAAGTACTAATAACTCGAGTACCTAAGTTGAAATCCATAGATCTTTTAGCTATAGCTTCAGTCTCACAGACGAAAGACTTGTCAGTCAAACCGAGTTTTCCCAGATGAGCAGACAAACCACTTTCTCGGAATCAACACCCTCCAAAACGTGTAGAAAACACAAAATCTCCCTTTCGAATTTTCCAACTTTTTGCAATAATTTGAATTACCTTATATTTAATGTGATAAAATTCAGAGTAATATGCAGCATAAATTAGATACTTAACTAGTTAATAATACTTAATAACGAATAGAACCTTAAAGATGTAAAAGTGGTGAAATAAGTTTCATATGTAATGTAGAATTATCGATAAAAACTGTTTTACTTAATCAATAAAAACTATTTTACTTGAACAATAAAAACTGTTTTAGTTAATCAATAGAAACTGTTTTACTTAATCAATAAAAACTGTTTTACTTAATCAATAAAAACTGTTCTACTTAATTAAGCGGGGACTATCAAGAATGACCATTTATCTTAAACTCTTATCTCAACACACACATTGTAATTATACATACTTAACCTTTTTCAGTCCCAGTGATGCCATTTGGAATCATCATGTTTCTGATCATAATTTAAAAAAATAATAGGTTTGACATTCATTGGGATCAATAAAGAATATATTGTAATAGAAAAAAGTATGAAGAATCGAATTATGTGCTTTTTGATATCATAAATGGCTATAGACGATCAGAATTTTTTTTCTAAAATGATGATGCCAAATTGTCATTGGGACTGAAAGGGTTAACAAATTTACTCAAAATCCGTTGATTGTTATTTACAATTTTGTCATATCAAAAGAGCCAAGTCCCTTGTGTAGTAGCAATGACTTTTACGCCATTTACTGGAGTACGTTGCTCGCAATAATTATGTCGTGACTTTCTTGGAATAATAAAGATAGTGGATCGCAAATAGTATAAGCTTGCGTGAGAAAAAAAGTTGGAAAATAAAGAATCTTCATTTTGGAAATGTTTGAAAAGATGTTATATATATTTTTTCTTTTTGAAGAATGTCGATAAACTTTGTTTGTTTCATATTTATGACTCCAGTAAAGAATTGGCTTGTTTCAGGTAACGTTACTTTCCAGGTATAATTTTTTAACTTGCGTTGTTTCGGTGTCCTTCTCAATGCGTGGTGTTTTCGTCTGTTCTGTTCTATTTTACAGTTCTTTACCTGTAACTTATTTTTGTTCCTGCAATTTATAAAACTTTTTTAAATAGATTTTTTTAATTAAAAAATATAAATGGTCCAAAAGTAAAAACAATACCGATGCAACTGTTGGCACTCAAGACGTGAAACATGCCCATAGAAGTACTACAGAAACTAATATTAAAATAACGATGCATATGGAGGTCTGTAAAATTCTATGGTGGTATGAGTAGTATGTGGATTTTGGATGGATTGGATGTCTTGGATTTTTTTTAAACTTGAAAGTGTATTATTATAATTGAAAGTGTCAGATAATAAATATCGGGATTAAATTTAGTTTGTAATGAGAGAAAAATCTTTTATAGGCTTTAATAAGCTCTTACGTCGAAATACGGTTAATTTATATTAAAACTTCTTCCATGGGCAAACAAGCTTAATATCGACATATTTTAAAATCTCCTACATAAAAGTACACAAATCCAAATTATTCTACCTGAGGGAATTTCTATTCCATAAATAATAATTAACGAATTTCATCGGACGATTAAACCAATAGCTCTGAAAAATCTAGATATATCTCCTCTTTAGAATTTAATCCCATAGCTCTAACATTTTCAAGGCTTTTCTATATATTTCAATTCTATCACTATTTAGTTAATCCTATCATATCTTCAAGTAATTGTAGAGCATTTAAAATCAATTAAAGATAAGTATTTTAAGGTTTTATTCTTGTTTCTTAAAAGATTGTAATTAATAACTAATGATCAAAAAGTCGTGAAGAGTAAAACTATTCACAACATGCAAGTCTAAATTCAGGAATTTAAATTTTATTTATAACTTTTTATTAGCGTTCATCTTATTAATTAAGTTTTCGTTACTACATGTTCGACATAATTAAGATATGTATAGAAATATAGCTAATCTACAGGCAGATGGTTGGACACAGCCTTTATAAACCCTTCCACGTTTTACATTATTAACCCAGTGTGGAAGCTATAGTATAAAATTGATTAAGAGGTGAAATATCTAGCACCTTTGTTCTTTGATCAAAATCACCACTACAGTTAAATAAGGCGAAGCCATAAACTATGCACTTACAATGTTTATCTACTTGCTTTCAAAAGTTAACGTAGAAACTATTGAAAATCGATATAGAGTGGATTGTATCGTTATCGGGAAAATTTTTAGGGAGTTCTCAAATTGCCTTATGTGTCTCTATTACGTAAATGGATGTTTGAACAAATCACATTACATGAAGATATTTTCCAATGTCTATAAAACTCTACAATGAACCCTAACAGCAATTTTAAATTTAATAGTTCCAAATTACATCTAGCGTTCTTTAAAAAAATTTGAGTTAATTCAAAACGAAATACGAGGTTAAAATATTATCAAAGGAGGTAAGTAAAATATTAACAAAGGAGGCAAGTATGGAAACATACAGGTAATATAGAAACTAAAGGTACTTATGCTGCCTCGGTGGCGCAATGGTTAGAATGCTAGCCTTTGGAGCTGATCGGTTTGAGTTCGAAACCAGGCATGGATGTTTGTGTAAGTCAATAAATGTTGTTATTTGTCTATGTGTTTGTGTCGTCTCTTTGTTTGTGTGTCTCTTGTGTCTGTGTCTTTCCAGGGGTTGAATACAATAGCCCTAAGGTCGCAGTGTTCAGCGAACTTGGCCCCCACCAAGAAAGTCATAAGGTACTTCTACTGCAAGGAAATGTACCCTAGTACTGACTGCCAAAAACAATCACCCTCGTCTCTTTTTGTTTCGTTATGAAGCTAGGAATCAGTCGAGAGTAGTAGTTAAAAGTTGTCAGCTGTTTTGTAATTTCGACGTTTTTGGAGATAATTGAGATGCATTTAATCCATCTATCATAGTGGTAAAGAATTTTGTTTCACATTTTTAGACAAGAACAGTTATTGATAAAATATTTTTGCATTTAAATTAATCATAAGTTACTTTTTTCTTAACTTAACTCCTCAAATCTAGTTTAGTTAACGGTGCTGGGAACTTGGAAATACAAAGATGAAGGCAATGTGTAAATATCTACAATTCTATCATCCATTCATACATGGTTAATATGTGTACATGCTTAAATGTGTGTACATGCATGAATTCTACGAATTATTGTTTGAGATGCCTTGGAAACACATCAAAGCAGTACAGATTTAAAGACATACATCATAGAAGTACAGACGAAAAGACTTAGGGGAGAGTGTTGTACCTTGGGACGCTTGTACCTTGGGACACTGACAATTTCTAAGAATCTATTGGCAATATTCATACATTGTTTATTTCTAATAGTAGCCTTAACCAACAGACATCATCATAATAAAATTTAACACTAGCATCATTGAATTGATGAAATTGTGGCAAAAAATAATATTTCATTACCCCAAAGTAAATATTTTTCTCATTCTAATATTATATTTTACCTTAGTACTCTTACAAAAAGTCACCTGCATTTTATTTTCTTCATAAAAGAGAAGATTTTAAAATGTTTTGGTTATGAGAAAATAATGATAATGCATTTGGATTGGCCACTATCTTGCTTTTATTTAAACCATGTAGTGTGTTGTACCTTGGGACAGTATTAATAATTTGATTAAATTCTTATTAATTTGGATAAATAAAAATATCTTTATTATTTATTTTAAGAGCAATTCCACAAAACATGTAAAATACAACTCAGCTTGGTTTTGGATATATTTTATAATGATTGAAGTTTGAAAATATAATTCTGGCAACACCTGATAAATCTTTTTCCTTCCGTGTGATGAAATGTTCTACAGAGCACATTTTCTGATGTATTTTGAAATAAAGTTTGTTTCCTGACACAAATTAGTTCAAGTGTATGACTATTGACTGAATTATAAAGCATGTCCCAAGGTACAACATCATGTTGTACCTTGGGACAGTTTATCCTCTGTACTTTAAATGAGTGGCAATTTTTTAATTTCAAGCTGCCAGAATTTAAAAATATATATTATAGAGGAATATATTGGTGTGTTGAAATGCTGCTTTGAAATTTTTATTTTGACAGTAACTTTCGAAGAAAAAAATTAAAATGTAAAAATTGTCCCAAGGTACAACACTCTCCCCTACATCAAATCAGCACACATTGATCTTTTAAAAGATAAGGACGCCGTATGTGATTAAAACTATAACATCTATAAGGAATATAAGTTAATCTAGTAGAAGACATAAGATGTTATACAAATAAAATACAACATAAAATACTTACAGTTCAATATTCCAACAACATATTTTCACATTGATTTGTTGTTGTTTGAGTGTGTTTCCTCGTCACCCTCACTTTTTCAAAAATCGTAAAAAGTAGCAAAATCGACAATTTCTATTTTCAAGTATTTGGACCTCTTGTTTACAGTGCCCCATTTCTAACATTTTAAGGGCTATTTTTTTAGAAAAAAAATGCATATTTCACGTTGTAAATGGCAACTGTTCAATCGGTTGGTATCGCCTTAACTTTTTGACCCATTGGAATAACATTTGCTTTGAACAGAAAAATATTTTCTAAATTTATTGAGAAGAATATTTTGTACAAACTTTTCTTTCAGTAAAACAAAAGCTTTTCTCTATTCGCGAATCACGTTAAATTGTGTCCCAAAATTTATGTTAATTTCTCCTGACAACGTCAACGTTTGGGCAATGATTTACATGGATGAAATTTTATCAAATTAAAATAGCTTTTTAATTTTAATTTTGAATAAAGAAAATTTAAGTTATTTTGAAATTTTATCGAATGAAAACCAATAAAGTTTTATAAATAGCAGGAATAAAAACAAGTTAAAGAACCTTAAAATATAACAAACTAAAAAGGAACTCCAAAAAAATAGCAGACGATAAAAATTCTCATTTTGAGAGTGAAATCGAAACAACCAATGAAATCGCAGGAGAAACAAAAATAAATACAGGATGGTTACACCAACTGTCTAAAACAACCCAATTGCAGGTTGGAATAACTATACATATTTTTTACAAATTAAACACAAATAAGGTTTCCATATTTGCATTATAATCTCTACTATGTGTGAAAATCATATTTATTACATCTAACAGTAAGTCTTTGTGATAATTTTTTCTATTAAATCGAAATAATAAACTATGATTTTTCAAAGTTTTTATTTTTACTTTACAAATTGTGAAATTTTGCATTCATATGAATTTTATCGTTTGGTGGGGGTTTTTTTTGCCTCAAGGGATGGCATCACATTCTGAAAAAAGTTTGGAATAAATTTTCATATTGAATGGAAGAGTCTTTAGTGAATATTTAAACGAAAAATAATGTCAGTAATAATATTTGCTTCTAAGTAACTCTTTGCGTATAGCAGTTTTAACATCATTTGTTCTGAGATCTACAATGCGCACCTTTAATTGGTTCATTAATTTTGACGATGAAAAGTATGAATTGAACTACACTAAAGTGAGTATTTATAACGTTCTTATATAACTTAGATTTTAAGCTTTAAATGAATATTAATACATCATGAAAAGTATTTGAAACTCATTTTTACATTCTGATTTTTTTTTTTTGGAATTTTCTTTATTCTTGTTCGTAAAGGGTTCATTTATCTGTGCAAATGTCAAAATAAAAACATTCTACTCCCCATAGAATTAACGTGATTGAATGGGAGGCTTTATTTTTGCAAAGGTAATATTTCTTGGGATGTCACGCTCTCAATTCTCCGATATCATTGGTTGTTTTACTTTCTTTTCCTACTACTTGAAACAAGCTCATTGGGTTTTTTTTATAACGTCACGTGCTCCGAACTACGATTTCATTGGTTATTTTGTTTTCTTTGACAAAGTGTTGAAACAAGCCCATTGTATTTCTGGAAGTTTTACGGAAATTATGACAACAATAACATTCTTTAGAATTCCAAGCAATTATTCGTGCAAGGATTACTTGCATTGATAATGCTTCTTGCCTTAACTAATTTCCACCACTTACATTTCGTGACAAACTGTAAGTAGTATTTTTAGAACATCGAAATACTATGGCCTCAATTCGTACAAAATGAAGATCTCCTTTTAAATATCGTTACATTACCTAACAAATCAATGGAAACATATTTGGGTACCCTTGAAAATTGATATGTTAAGGTCTTTCCGATTACCGGACCCTGTTCCCAGCTGAACACAACCACAATCCAACCAAAACTCAATTAGCCATCAATCTACCAATCAACCATACATAATTCTGCAATGACAAGACCACCAACCACTAAACACAAAAAAAAGTCTGCCATTCACCTACGGAACACCCATGGGTGCATGCGTCAGTGCCACTGGCACCCATGGGCAACACAAAAGCGGTACAAATCGGCCGTGCCCCGTCCCATGAGGGGGTCAGTCAAGTGGCACGCAATATTCGGCTTGCACGATTATGGGGGAATGGGAGGGGGTCTCCAAACCAGAATATGTCACTCAACCCGCTTCCACACAACAATTGTGCTCAACAGGAAAAAAACACCAAACACAGTATTAACTCTATAAATAAACATTTATACGTTAAATTTGGCTAGTTTCGTTTAGTTTATTTCGAAAATTCAATAGTTACTTGTCATCATTTGCAAGAATAATTTATATTTCAAAGAATAGATATGTAATATTTCTTGCTTTTAAATAGAAGAAAAACATTTCATATCAACATACAATAAAAGATCTCTCTGAAATATATTTGACGTCATTTTAAGCTGATTTATGTCGCAAATATAAATTTCCTTTAATTTATTTTTTAAAACAATTAAAGTTTCTGAAACGAATGTTGCGAATGGCAATGGTGATTTAATACTAATAAAAATGGCTTATGCTTTTTAAATGAGCATAATTTTTAAAAAAATTGTACTTAGAATTCAATTTTTTTAAGAAAGATTTTCAATATCTTCTAACGTCGATGCGCTGAACTTTTTTGACGAATTCACTTGTCTGTAGCATTTTTAGTTTGGGCTATGAAAGTGGGCGACAGACGGACTGAACGATTATAATACCTTCCACTTTTTGCGTTATAAACGTAGTGAGGAAGCTAAAAATTGGAAAGAGTAAAAAAATGAATTGCAGACCCCTGTAAACCAGCTAAAAGCCGTTTCTAAAAACATTCCATTTAGTCGGAGTATTTCGGCATAAAAAATTGTTTTCCCCATTGAATTAACACGTAGACACTTCGGTTTGGAGACCCCTTATGCATGGTGCTGGTGAAATATGTGGAAATAAGGTCACGTGCCATAGCCACGCGTTGGGATAAAGATGTGGGAGAGTCATGAAAACGGAATGGTTTTGATGAGCTGTCATCACGTGTGGGAAGATTCATCATTTTAAATGATGAAAAATGAATTCGTGATAAATAACTTGCTTTTCGGTATGGAATATTTGAAAAATAATCATATTTTATAGATGTACGCTGTAGTACTTAACTAAGGTAGTTAATATTTACAAAAAAGGAAATATTTTCGATTTTTTAATAGTTTTTATTGAATAACTTGAATTAACCCTCTCAGTTCCAAAGACAATTTATCCTCATTATTTTAGATTTTTTTTCTGATCGTCTATAGCCATTTATAATACCAAAAAGCACATCATTCGATTCTTCAAACTTGTTCTATTAAAAAGTATTTTTTAATAATCCCCATAAATGTCAGCCGTATTATTATTATTTAATTATGATCAGAAACATGATGATGCCGGAAGGCATCACTGGGACTGAAAGGGTTAAACGTAAAGGGATAGAAAATGTCAAAGATCAGTTAAAATGTGAAAATTATATGGAATAGTATCTTCAAAGACGTTAACAGCTTCCACTCTTTCCAGTACAGTTTTTGAAATTGTAACTAATAATCTTGCTTTGAAGTACAGATAATAGTTGAAGTAATATATATTTATGTGTTAACATTTTAACGTTGGAAAGTAAGCAGATTTATCATAAAAATATAAAATGTATCGTAACAATTTAAAGTTTTTATAATTCTAGGTAAAATATTTTCCTCTTCAATATTTTTTAATAATTATGCAGTCTTTATATACGTAAGGCAGTATTGAAATCTTAATTGACAACATCATTAAAATTATCCCATAATAATCAGTAAAAAAATTTTTCGTTAAATTGAGTTCTCATAAAATAGAAATATGCATTAACAACTGTATTTTTTTTATCAATTAATTCACAAAATTACAGATTACACAAAATCATACACTCACAAAACTACAGACAAATTATAAGCACAAATATTTTGTACCTCTTCAAACACTAAATAATTTAGTCTAATTAAGAAGACATCCTCAAATATTGATTAATATGATGTAAACTTGTTTACTTGTTTAAACATATTTGGATTTCAGTATTACTACTTAAAGTCATTTTAAAATAAAAGTACGCAGGTTTAATTTTAGAAGTATATTCTGCAAATCCAATCCCCCCCCCCCCCCCCAGTGGAAGTAAATAAAATAAAGTGATATAAAATGTGAAAATTGTGTGAAAATTTAAATATTACTTTTTTCTAATTTAATTCACTAGATATAAGCCAATCGCAGTCTAACTTCAAATTAATGATTAATGTAAGTATAGTACTATTATTATATTGAAAATAGGAAACTCTAGTAACCTAAGAAATATATGATCACCTT
Source organism: Hylyphantes graminicola (assembly GCA_023701765.1). NCBI lineage: Eukaryota > Metazoa > Arthropoda > Arachnida > Araneae > Linyphiidae > Hylyphantes > Hylyphantes graminicola. The sequence goes on from CM043121.1 coordinate 37,413,409, forward strand.
CTGATACCTGATACTGAAATAATACAGAAAGACTTATAGTATAATGAGATTTACTGGGAAATAGTTGTTTGACGTAAACAATTATATAAATGATTGCTGTTTATGTGATAGATATTTAATATAATGGTTTATAATATCAAATAAACCTGCTGAAATCGAGAAAATATTTTATTGTGTGCAATTTTAAATGGTCAAAAATTATTTTTTTAAGTATGATGTTCAGAACGTTTATGCTTTATGGAAAGCTTTTCGCTTTAGAAATTTGTACATAAATACGAGTTAACAAGTTGGACAAGTTGGAAATCTGTTTTCACCGCTACAGATTTAAATTTTATATTTTACATGAACGCTGGTATAGCTCAAATAACTAAAGTTTTCAAATCATTAACAGATGTGTTTTCGAATTCCATTGAATTTCTGACATGCACCGGTGAAGGATTGGAAATAAAAAAATTTAAAGTATACTTCTGTCCTTGCACGACAATGAATATCCGACATTCATCAAACTGTGGACAATCGGCGTAACATTTCCATCATAAAAGCTTTCCTATATTCAAATTAGAACTTTTAAAACAAGTTATTATTTACACAAAAAATGCGCCATTGTCCCGTTGTACTTAGATTTTCTTTTCTTCATAAATTCACGTCTAACTTATTGAGTTTCGAAAAAATTTAACAAACTCTGGACAGTCACCGTAACACTCACATCATAAAAGCTTTCAAATGTTCAAATTACAACTTTTAAAGCAAGTTATTATTAACACCAAAAATATACGCCGTTGTCCCGTCATACTTAGTTTTTCATTTCTTCAGAAATTCAAGTCCAACTTATTGAGTTTCGAAACCTTCGTGCAGAGAACGACATTGCGACAAAGATATTGTATTTTTCGTAAAGCCGTTTCCAACCACGAACGTTTTGACGATGAAAGAGTTTTGTCCAATTCCAATTTGTGATGACGGGAAAAAAGATATCAGCAAAGAATCGGACCTTTTGATTGCGCGAAAATTCTATTTTTCTCTTGCGTGGGAGACTATTTTGTTTTGATTTCCGAGTTGAGTTTCATTTTTCAGAGTTGGCTCTTGTTGGAAACACAAGAAACATATTGCTGTTTTTGTTGAAAATCACGGACGAGTCTGTTTGTCTTGGATGACATTTATTTTATACTTTATTGCAGAAGGACACCAAATATATTTGTGTCGGTTGTTTACTTAATTTAGTGTAAATGGACATGTGTCTGTGTGAAATAAAAGACATTTTTTAGATGAACTATTTGAATTACACTTAATTAAATTAAAGTTTTGTAACCATCTATATTCAACATATATTTATGTCTTTGGTTTTCTTTTGAGGTTTTAATTATGATTTTCGACATAAATTAAACTAATTATAACTAATATCTAATCAAAGTACCTTAATTATAATCCTAACTATATTTTAAAAACTTTCTGGTAATTTTGAACTCGTAGTTCATTACAATAACTGTTTGGTTAAATAACAGCAATTTTTTACAGATCTTTCTTCTCACAAATAGTAATTATTGCTTTAAGATAGTTCTAAGTTTGGATTTTTATTGTGGTTTTTATAGAAATTAAAAAATCAAATTTGAAATCAAAATGACACTTGACAATACGTATTGAATGACAATACGTATTGAATCCCTATGTACAGTAATTGCCATTTATCGCGATTCATAATTGCATGTAATTGCTTCCAGGTATTTTCGTTAATGTAAACATCAAACAGTCTAGAATACCATGAGAACTCTTAATTTACAATTTTTCCTAAATATGAAATTAAAAAATTGTATTTAAAGGATAACCTCCTGATAAATTTTTAGTAAAAACATTTTTTAAGTTATTCTGTAAATAAAATAAAAATCGAAGAATTTTTTTTAAAAAACAATAAGAAATTCTTTTTTGAAAACAAAACCTTTGATATTGTATGCAACATTGGGAATTATTTTCATTTTTATTCCATTTTAAAGTATTATTTCAACAAAATATTATACCAACAAGCTATTAACATTATGCTATTACAAACCATATACCATACATAACTTTTTCCTAAATATTAAATTAAAGTATTTTATATAAAAATATCATGATCAATTTTCGAATAATGGGGTTCATTGTCATTTTTTAAAATTAAGCAAAACAATTTAATACATTCTTTAAAACAAATCCTTAATTATGTGTAAAACACTGTGAAGTATATATATTAAATTTTTTTTTAATATTCTGTCCACAAAACATTTTATCAAAAAGAAATTATTCTAAGTACCTGTTTCCACAATTAAAGCGGAATATTTTCATTTCAATTCTTATATTACTTTTAAAAAATTGAGAAATATTTTAATTATTTATAATCCACAGTACGTTACTTAAAAATCGATTAATCAACTTATTACCACTCCCTCAAACCTACTCAAAATGTCAAAAGTTCTGCCATCAAAACATCATTATTGAATCATTTGTTCACAATATTAAAATTCCATTTAAACATTTAATAAAACAATATTTAAAACAAACCGTAGCGAAAATAAACTTTACAAATACTCACCTATCCCGGCTGCCACCCCAAAAAACACAATAAATATCCACCACTGCATTTCGGAAAAAAGAAGATATTCAAATTATTATCCACATCGGCAGCATGGAAATAACTCAACTCCCGATCCTTTCTGCAGACGATACCCGAAATGCGAATAGCGGACTTTGGGAACGATGCTTCTGAAGAGGGGAGGATGAGAGACGATCGATCGCTGTGACGTCACGACTTTTGAGGGGTGTGGGCGGTGTAGAACGGGACGGACCACGGGCCGAGATTGGTACGAAGGTGTTGAAAAGAGTTGGGAGTTGGGGTCCAGCTTTTGGAATTTGGATTTAGTTTCAAAGATCCATATTTTAGAGATAAAGATGACGAGCTCACACTTAAAATGCTCTTCCTAAAAAATCTTTAACTACCTGTTGGTTACAAACGTATAAACACGTATATGGACTGTTATAAGTTTATTAACACATATTTCAAGTTAATAAATTTATAATTTATTTATTAAGAAAGATTTTTATTTATAAAGATGAAAGGCTCACACTTAAAAAATGTGTTTCTTTAAAAATCTTTAAACCAGCTGTTGGTTGCAAACATATAAACACGTATGTGGACTGTTATAAGTTTATTAACACGTATTTCAAGTTTATAAATCTTATAATTTTATTTATTCCGCAGTGGAATTTTTTCATAAATTTACGAAATACGATTGACCGACTTGGATAAGGGTTGTAAAAACATACTTGCTTGCTTTAAAATGTACTAGAAAAAGCAATTTTGAATAAATAAAGAACATATTAGATGTTGAAACCTTCTATGTCTGTGTGGTGCAAAATTAATGAGTTTACAATAAAATTTAATAATTATTTTTTTATATACCCACATAAATGAAAATTGTGTTTAAACTTTCGGCACAGTAAAACATATTTAACATACTTCAAACATATTTCACATATTTCAACTGTTATAAAACATATTTAAACTGTTCAGTTTTTCAATTGTACATTCGATTTTTAAAACTAAACCTAAAGTGTATAAGGAAAATTACAATATAAGATAAATGAAAAGAACATCCCAAAAGGAAATAGAAAAGAAATAAATTGATGTTATATTATTTTCAAAATGATACTTTACAACTAAAATTAGAACTATCGCTATAATTGGACTTGCTTTTAATCTAATGAAATATTTGTGCTCTTTGGCAATGCGTTCGAGGAGATTTACTTTTAAGAGAAGCCACACCCATCACCGATTACATTCTCAGGCAGTTGTAAAGCTTTAGTGCGCTGCAAAAGAGGCTTTAAAAAGTTAAGCTTGTTAAGCTCATAGGTTATTTTGTATATTGAAAACCGGCTTAGGGAATACAATTGAAAAACATATTTGTTTCATAAAAATGTTACAAAGTTTTAAATGTTACAATTTTTAATTATTTTTTTGTATTTACTTTTAACCGTATCCCAAATACTTTGCACAGTTAAAAGAAAATTCAAATTTGGTTTGCATTTCATAAGTTTGTGCTTGTATTTTTTCAATTATTAAAAGGTTGGTAACCTAATAAAGAAAATTATTCCAAAAATAATTATAAGTAACACAATAAGTGAACAAACAAATAATTTCCCGAAAGTTTGAAACATGTTAGTAAGACTTTATCAAGAATTAAATAATTTTACAAAATAAAATATGAAAATAAAGTCTTAATGACTGTTATAGGTTTTCTTAAATTAGTTTATGTGTTGAAACTTTTTTAAATACTTAAAAATATGTTTACAAACATATTTTATATCGAAAAATTTGTGATCGCGAAAATTCATTTTACTCTTTTTCATAATAGGTAGTCTTTTATAATTAATTATAACATTTTATTAATAATTAAAAACTTCCCACATAGGTAACTGTAACCAAATCTCTAATTCTAATTAAGTTTATCATATGGTTAAATTTTTGTAAAACATCTCTATTCTATACAATCTCACACAAAAAAAAAGAAACAATCATGAAATTAACGATAAAACAGTAGAAGCCTCTTTCTTCTCACACAAAAAATCAATAAAAACCAATATAACAATAACTCTGATCCCCCTTAGAATAATATTATTAATCGAAATCTAAAAGCCACCCCTTTCAAGCCCGCCCATGTCAATAATACAAATAAAAAATCGCTTTTTTTCGGCTGCCTAAACCAGCTGTTGCTTTCACAAAGGGAAGGGCCACGTGTTAAACAGCTGTTTACGTGTTGTAGGAATCGGGAGTTGTATAGACTTTTCGCACTTTTAAATGGCCGTAAAGGGTTGAAGGAATCACTCATATTGTCACTGTATTGTAGGAGTTCCTGGGAAAGTGCAATGGGTAGTTTAGTAGAAATTGTATTGTTGAGTTAAGGCCCTTTGACTTCCATCATCACTGAATTGTCTTTTTGGATTTATCGGTGAATTTGTATTTTATGGAAAGTTTTTTTTAGTCTTTGATATTGCTTGGGTAGCTTATACTGTTTCATTTATTTTGTTTAGAAAATGAAGTACCGGAATTATTAACAAAAATCAATTAGCTACTAAAAAATATAGTTATTGAGTTTTCGCTTTGAACAGATAGAGATTTCAATATCATTGATTGTCATTTATTTAAGTTAATCGGGTTTCTTTCTAGAATTAGATTTCTTAGATTAGATTTATGAGGCCCAGTGGCTGTGTGCTTTGCTTTGCCACGCCACATGTCCGGGGGATCGAATCCTGGATTGATCACGGTTGACCAATTCTTTCATCTCTTGACTGGGTCGATAAAATGGGTACCAAGCATACTTGGGAACTAAACACGGGGGGCTCCGCTTGAGGCTGACCACTTTCCCGGGACATATGCATAGTACCAAGAGCCCTAGGTCACGAAATATGAAATGAACACGGCAGGCCTTGGTCCATTAATGGGCTGTTGCGCCGAGGTGTTTTAGATAAGATCTATGAATGTATAGATCTAAATTAAAGAAAGAATGTTACCTTCCTTAACTCTTAACGACGACGATTAGCGAGAACATAAGCTTCCTGCTTAAGTTTATCCACATAAACACAATATAAGACAAATAAATACATTAGTACTAAACAATTTATGTGTAAGAAAAATTACGTTACATAAAAACGAAAATTAATAACTTAAATTAAATGTTTTTTCAGTAAGGTAGGTGTTAATGACATTCATAAATTGGTTGTTAATGTACTAAAACTTAAACTAAACTTTATTCACCATAGTTGAACCGGACAAGTACTTATTATATATTTTTTAATTATCAATAAATTGTAGTAATGTCGCACATCCCACTTCGTCGTTTGTAGTCTGGTATAGTAAGAGCAGTTCTACAGTAAGAATCAGATTCTACTATGCGTTTATATAATTTTCTTCTACTATACAAAGTTTTAGTTTTAAAAAAATACTTATTTTCCAATTTATACTTAAGTAAAATATTTTTAATTATCTTTTGTTAAATATTTCTAAATTGTTTTTCATGGTTAGAGGCATATGTAATATACATACTTTGTGTATTAAAAAAATACGGAATTAGCTTCATCGAAGTTAATGTTTTCAGGTATAATGAACTTAATTACCTAAAACGTTTGAGAATTTGGCTTTTTATGTTTATTTATTACTTATGAGTTTTTGTTTTAAGACAATATAAAATCTAACAAAATGTATTATCAGGTTAGAAATGTATACTCTTTTTTATAATAAGTTTTATAATAATATAATGAATATAAATGATATAATGAACTAAATATTTCCGAAATACTACCGAAATAATATTCTGCATATGCTCAATATACATTGAAACAGCTACAAGAGTAAGGGTTATTTAAAGCGAAATTTAAACCTTTCATTATCTAGTTTATGATCATTGAATTTAACACGAGCTTTAAGCAGTGGGTTCCATGGTGCAATGGTTAGCACTTGACTATGAATCCAGCGATCCGAGTTCAAATCTCGGTGGAACCTTATTTTTTTTAAATATTCATTTATAAAAACTGAATTACATGCGGGGAATTGAATAGTGTTAAATGTCAAATTCATACTCCCGAGTTAAAATATTTATTAATATTTTTCCATTAAATTGGTCTGTATTATTTTTTAAGAATTAACCATGTCTGAAAAGTTGGGAATAATAATAATATTTTTTTTATGTTTTTATTTAGAAATAATAATGATTTACGACGTAAATGCGTACCTTGCGTCCGACACCCCGAGTGACTTACTTCTAAAGTTTTTATGCTTTTAAGTTAACTCAGAAATTATATTTGTTTGGTCATATTTCACCATTTTTTTTTGAAAACTTTAAACAAATTTTAAATTTTACTGTGATAATTTATGCTTTTTAGTCGAAAGTTTGAAAAACATTACGCCGACACCATTTTATTACCCATAGTTGAATGGAACAAAAGAAAAATATGACATTTTTCTATAAAACTCAGCATCTATAATAATAAAAGAAAGAGTCTGTCTGTGTGTCTGTGTGTATGTCTGTGGATCGCAAAAGACCTACTTAGACTGCTCTAAAAAATTCGAAATTTTTAATATAGATTCCTTTTAATACCTACGTGTGCACCTGAGGCTTAGATTTTTCATATTTGATTGAAATTTTTAATTAATATAATTAGTTTAAAAAAAAACGTCATCCACGTGGGATTGCGGGACCATAACAGGGCTTGAAAATACATGGTCCGGGCCGAAACGGGGGCTTGACGCCATCCTCTATTAGTTTGATTGAGATATATGCGCTCGCCCTAGAGCTGCTTCATCCTCTATTAGTTTGATTGAGATATGCGCTCGCACTAGGGCTGCTTCATACTCTATTAGTGTTTGCTCTTTTAGGTGCGCATGCGCCAGCACGAATTTAATTTTGTTTTAATTTTGAGTGTATTTTCACAAGGGTAAGTATGCCTCTAAAAGGAAGCAATGCGAAGTTAACGGGTTCCCAGTAAGGCGGGACCATACTGCTAGTATTAAATAAAATTTGTTATACGACAGTATGAAAATAAAACAATTGCTACAACTTGTCCTCATTGGCACGAAAGCATAACATTTTTATTTATAATATTATTAAATATATATATTATAATATATATGTTTAGATTATATTTACCTCCCTAACATTTTTTGACAAAGAAAAAATTCTTAACTAACTACTGTAATCAGAAACACACGGACTATCTGTAGTCATGGATAATAAAATGAATTCTAAATATCCAAGCATTAAATCATAACTCAAATGCCTACTATTGCTTTCATTGCGATTTCATATATTTTAGTAGAATTTTTTTAGAGTTCTAAAAATGAATTTTACAAATATTTAATTCCCCTCATATTTAGAAATACTCTGCTGGATAAATAGTAAAATCGTAAACAAGACTAAAACGAGACAACTTGACGTCATATTTAACTTACACTTAATAACTTAACTATCATCATATATCATAAGTTTCAGGAATAGTCATAACCCATTGTTCGAAACTTTTATGATACTTTGAAATGCAGTTACACACATCATTTGTTTTGTCGTACAGATGTTTTAAAATTTAAATATGCGCATTTTGTTGAGGGTTCCATGGTGTAATGGTTAGCACTCTGGACTTTGAATCCAGCGATCCGAGTTCAAATCTCGGTGGAACCTTGTTTTTCTTAATTTTTGAGTTAACACCTTTTTAAGGTTCCAATATTTTTTTATAGAATGTAAAAAAATATTGCCTTAAATTAAAAATTTTAATACCGATATAAAAACATTGATTAACCTGTGATTAATATTGAAAACGTTATTCTAACGTTTCAAGTGTTGAATGTTTTTTATACACGGGGGGGGGGGGGGGGGGCAATAAAACAACACCCAATTTAAAATGTATTTTGTAAATGATAGTTCCAATAATTTACTTATGTATAAATATTTTAAATTGTTAGAAATTCAACTAGTAAATAACTAGAAACAAATGAAAGTAAACTAAAGTCTTATTTGACTTTATACCTGAGCATTTATGAAGTTTCAGGAGTGGTCATAAGAATTCAAAAATTTTACTATGCTTCGACACATATAGCAGGTTGCTATTTTATCGGAACTTCTAGAAATCACGTAATTTAAATGCATTCTTTTTAAAGTGGGTTCTATTGAGTTAATTGCAATGTAATTGTTAGAACTCTGATATTCATAAAACTGAGTTCTAATCTCGCCTGAACAAAGTTGAAGTTCAATCGGGCTATTATTTTTCCAGTTTCAACGAAAAATCGAAGTTAAAAGTAAATTGAAAATACACTGTGTCACACAAACAAATGTCGACAGAAAGTTATCAGATTTATTGGAATATAAAATTTTATGGATAATGTATGCTATTTACACAATTTAATAATTAAAATGTCAAAAAACATCCTAAAATAAAATTTGCCACTTTTATAACTTCAACTAAATTTTATGAAACCCTTCGCATTTGGAAAAAAAGCCAGCTATGCGCGTTTTTTTTTTAATGACAATATATAGAGAGTTCTTTTTAAACACCTGAAAATGTAAAAAAAATGAAATTCGTCCTGAGAAGTAATTTATTAAATTGGAAGAACTGATTATAATTTTTTTTTTGCTATTAAAATTATAAGTTCAATATATATCTGTATAAAATTATATAAATTCAATTTTTTATAAAATTAAAATAATCAATATAATAATTTAATTAGGTATTAAGGTTTCAGAAATTATTCTTTTAAATTGTTGGATAGCATAAAAAAAATTGCAGTCAATTGAAGACAAAAAAAATGAAGTTTCGTATTCGCGATTTTTCTTGCTCAACAGGTTAAAAAGTGTCACCGTTTTCAAAATCGTGTAGCAAATTGACCAACACCATTTGTCAAAGTTGATAGAGGAGACAGAAACTTCTGTTCAATGTTTGTCATAGTGGTTCTTTTGTGGAGGGTAATTTAAAAGCTTTCAACCTTAAATATGAATGGAGATACATTGTTTCTAAAGCGCCATTTTGAATGAAACTTATGTGTATCTCGTTATATAATTTGTCATGCTATGTATGCTGCTTAATACATTTAGGATTTAGGTAAGAATTCTTTTCATTTAATGAATGTACAAACAGTGTCTAATATAACGAACAAAATGATAAACATCTAAAATTCTTATGTTACAAGTATTTTATGATATCGACGAAAATCAGCATAAAAAGAAAAAATAAGCTTACATTGAAGTTAAAAATATCTTAATCTTCGAAATACACTTGTGACAATAACACTTGTGCTTATCTAAACAAAGTATAATAACGAATGAAAAACCATTGTTCTGAAAAATTTATATAAGACAAATTAAATTGAATGAAAAACCGAATTTTAAAACTTTAATTTTTTTATTCGGTAAGAAAGAAATTAGTGGTAGTTATTAATTAGTTGTTAATGGGTAAAAATTTCATTGAAATTTCTTCAACAAAATCGAAAAATACTAAGAATCTGATTCAACCATGCGTTTATTTAATTAATTGTTTAATGGGATAAAATTTAAATTGAAATTTCTTCAAGGTAATTGAAAAATTCTAAGAATCTGATTCAGTCATTCGTTTATTTATTTTGTGTGTTACAAAAATTAAAAAGTTCCCTTCATCGAAGCTGGTATTTTTAAATTATAGTAAATTTAGTTACTTAAAAAGGTTTGAAGATTCTGATTTGTCATTTTTATTTCAAACTTTATGAGTTTTAAATTCCAACACAATCTGAAACAGCTATTGAAAATGTATTGTAGAAGTTTAGAAATTGATAACACTTGATTGCAAGAAAAATACAACGAACTCAAGTTACTGAAAAACTGCCAAAGTTATATTCAGTAAATACTCAATATGCAATGAAACAGTGATAAGAACGCCAAGATAAATGTAAATGAACAATTTCAACTTTTCATTACCTACTTTATGGCTATTTAACGCGTTCTTGAAGTAGCGGGTTCCATGGTGTAATGGTTAGCACTCTGGACTCTGAATCCAGCGATCCGAGTTCAAATCTCGGTGGAACCTGTGTCGTTATTTTTTTATTTATAAAAAATCAATTGCATAAAAAGAATTCCATGGTGTTAAATGAAACAAAAATCAAAAGTATTTCAAACTGTAACTATTTTTAGGTTTATTTAAAGTTAATTGTTTAAATTTTTTTCAAAAAAAATTATTCGTGTCTGAATTGTTATGAACTTCATCAAGATGTTTTTTAATATTTTACTTGAGAAATGTTAATAATTTCCGACGAAAATAATTTTCCCATACTGCAGAAAACAATGAATATATTTTTTAAAAAGTTTACTCATATTTTTTTTTACTTTCCCTCTTCTTATAATATTTCTCTCAACACTTCACATAATATGAGTAAATCTTTAAAATAACTTACTCTGACTAATTTTAGCCTTTAAATTGAAAGTTGAATTTAAATGTGAATAATTAAGTTAGATTAGTGTAATATTTTCTATATGCTTAATAGAATATAATTAATAATTAAGTAGAGTAATTGGTAGCAAAAGAGCAATTTACGTCTGACAGAGTAGAATTGCCCAATATAGAAAAAAAAAGTTAAAATATCAATATATTGAATAAAATTTTAAATATGTCATATTGAATATATTGATTTCTTTGATCTATCCAGCTATTTCTTTTAACAAAATTCCATATATTTTAGTTGGATTTGCTATATCTTTAATTTCTTGATGTAAACGTAAAATTAAACTAAAGGAAGTTAACAAAGCATTTTCTTTTTCAAACTAAACAGTTATTAGTAAAAACATTAGAAAACTGAACAGCTAGTAATAAATGACTTTTCAAGCATTAAATATCACAACACAGAAGTCGCGAACAAATATTTTGTAAATGATAATTGTAATTCTTCTCATTTGAAGCATAATTCTACTCACTGGATAAATATTTAAATCATAAACTTGTAAAACGAGAGACAATCTAAAGTCGTATGTAACATGTGCCTAACAACTTCGGACTATTCTTGAAGCATTAACTAAAACCATATTTAATGATTCATAGAATTGTCGTAATATTGCTCAAGACTTTTATGATACTTAAGCATACATTTACACTGATAATTTTATTTTGTCAGATATTTTGTAATTTAAATATGCTCGTTCCAACGTGGGTTCCATGGTGTAATGGTTAGCACTCTGGACTTTGAATCCAGCGATCCGAGTTCAAATCTCGGTGGAACCTTTTTTAGGTTCAAATATGGATTATTTTTCTAAAATTTAGAAATTTTCATTGTTTTGGTGCATATTAAATAGTTATTTTTGTCGGAACTTCTAGAAGTTAAGTGGATTTAATATATTTTTACAAAATAGCTCCATTGTATAATTGCTCACACTGTAGATTTGGATACACTGAAACGAACTCAAAGCTCAGTTAAACCCTATTTAAGTTAAATTGGGCTATTGTTTCCAGTTTTAACTAAAAAAATCAAAGTTATGTTTAACTAAAATCGCTAATATCGCTCAAATCTGAACAGAAAGTTAAAGGATTCAATGGCATTTTAAATGTTAGTAATTATTTGAAATTTATTATTAAAGTTTTATTTAAATATCTTGTTTAAAAAAATTATTTTGCATTTGGAAAAAACAAGCTATAAACAATTAAAAATGTTGACTATAATTTTATTTTTAAACCCTTCAACAAATTAATTTATTATTCTTAACTTTTTTCTTATAAGTAATGAATTAAATTGTAAAACTTACAATCAAAACTATAACTTCATTATGAGTTAATATATGAGTGAAATCATTTTTAAAATAAAAGTAATTAATATTAGTATTAAGTTAGAGAATTAGTATTTAAGTTAGAGAAATTTAGCAATTTAAATAGTTCAATGGTATTAAAAAAATTGCCATCAAATTGAATAGAAAAATTGGATTTTCTTATCAGCAATTTTCTTTTCAATCAAGTTAAAAAGAGACGTTATTTCCGAAATAGTGTAGTAGATTAACTGAAATCATTTTTCAAAGCTAGTAGAGGAGACAGAAACAATTGTTCAATGTCTGTCTAAATTATTCTTTTGTGCGGAAGGTAGTTGAAAAGCTTTCAACCTCAAAATTTTTAGGATATATATACATTGTTTCATGAGGGTCTTTGTTTTGAATGAAAAATTAGATGAGTATTTTTGCAATTTATCATACTATGCATGTTTATTAATCTTATACTATAATTCGAGGAATTGGACCCAAGTCGAAAATCGCCCCAGAATTAATAAACTCCGGTAAACTTAGGGGTCTGGGGTTTTTGGCCACGACGAATCGATTGGCACAGGTTTTGAAGCGCTACGGTCAAGCAGTTCGGAGTTACAGATAGGATATTTTCAAACGTCATTAGTTCGCCATAATGGCTACTTTCGTGATGCCATCTGCTAAAGCTTTAAGCCTCTGCTTAAGCTATAAATGTTTAGTTAAGATTTTAATTTTTCAAATTTAAATAAATTCAACCTTGCTTTAAACTTTATTGAGTTTTACAGAAATGGTAACATGGATATTTTTTTAGTTCCAATCAGCAGACGATTTTAGTTCTATTCTGTTCATTGGCGATTTTTGGCGATTTGAAAATTTAACATATGGTTGCTATACCTATCGAGTTGAATGAAGTATGAAATGGAATGTTTACCACATTTCGACATTTTCGTTGCTTTTCAGCGAAACGCCAATTATCAATTACATTTCATGATTTCATTTCCTATGACTTTTAAAACTTTACCTTTGTATAGAATAGTTCCTTTTCCAAACTCTAACTATACTATAATACGAGGAATTGGTGCCAAGTCGAAAATCGCCCCAGAATTAATAAACTCCGGTAAACTTGGGGGTCTGGGGGTTTTGGCCACGACGAATCGATTGGCACAGGTTTTGAAGCGCTACGGTCAAGCAGTTCGGAGTTACAGATAGGATATTTTCAAACTTCATTAGTTCGCCATAATGGCTACTTTCGTGATGCCATCTGCTAAAGCTATAAGCCTCTGCTTAAGCTATAAATGTTTAGTTAAGATTTTAATTTTTCAAATTTAAATAAATTCAACCTTGCTTTAAACTTTATTGAGTTTTACAGAAGTGGTAACATGAATACTTTTTTAGTTCCAATCAGCAGACGATTTCAGTTCTATTCTATTCATTGGCGATTTTTGGCGATCTTGAAAATTTAACGTATGGTTGCTATACCTATCGAGTTGAATGAAGTATGAAATGGAATGTTTACCACATTTCGACATTTTTGTTGCTTTTTAACGAAACGCCAATTATCAATTACATTTCATTTCCTATGACTTTTAAAACTTTACCTTTGTATAGAATAGTTCCCTTTCCAAACTCTAACTTTGTTTACAATGGTGCACTTTAACTAATGTGACCAGACGTCCCGCTTTTGGCTGGACAGTCCCGCTTTTTTGTAAAAGTCCCGCAAAGTCCCGAAAAACGAGGAAATTGTAAATAAAATAGACTTTTTTTATGAATAATCGTTGTAAAACGATATGACGTCTTTAGAAATTGTTAAATGAAGCTAAAGTCATCAACAAATTGGTGGAGTATGGTTTCTGTTTGCCTGGAGCCACTGCTGCTGTTGAACGCGCCTTCCTTATCTTTCTTATACCAAGTGTGTCATTGTGTGAAGGGACTATTATGTGCTTAAAAAAATACTTAAAAATACACCGGGGGGAGGGGGGGTGATGGAGTGTCCCACTTTTTGATTTTGAAAATCTGGTCACATTAACTTTAACCGGTTATCTTTTCACCAATGGTTTCACAAATTTTCTTATGGTATGATTGTTTTGATAAATCACAATTGAAAATTTAAATCTTCGAGTTAGCTTCGATACCTATTTTCTCCGAGCAGAGCTCGGTCACCCGCTGGTATATATTTAAAGAAGAACTCTATTTATATGACAAAAGTATATGAAATGCTTAATATAATAGCCTAAAAAAATGGCAAACATCTAAAATACTTCTATGACAAACATTTTATAATTTAGATAATAAGCATAATAAGAAAAAATAATTATGCATTAAAGTTATATGTTTCTTTCATCTTTATAAGTATGCTATGGTATGGTATGGTACATATATATTCCAGCTTGTGTGCTTGTTCAGAGAACCGCTTATAAGCTTTCGTCAAGTGGGACATACACCGAAAGAATTTTTACAGTCACAAAGACAGGAATAACACATAGACAAATAACAACATTTATTGACGGTCACAAACATCCATGCCTGACCGGGATTCGAATACGACTTCAGCAGCTCCAAATGCTAGCGTCCTAACGATTGTGCCACCGGGGCGGCATCTTTATAAGTTACAAAATACAATAATTTATATTTAACCTTATAATTTGTTATATTAATTTTCTTTTTTCATTTTCTTTTAAACATTATTTTGTAATTAAGACACCATATTTTCACGACTTTTGACTTTTATATTCCACTGTTCATTAAAAAAAGAAATACTCTGCGATGTCACGGTAATTAAAAATAAATTCATAGTAACTAAAAGAAATGTGTGCACATATCCGATTATTGCCTTGAATTCAAAATATCAAAATATTGGATACTGTTTCTTTACTTGACGAAAGCTTATAAGCGGCTCTCTGAACAAGCACACACGCAGGAATATATATGTACCAAACCATACCATACCATACTGCTTCTACACACACATATCAATTTAAAGTTTTGATAAATTATGATAAATTAAAATATCATGTAATTTATATCTTTAATTAGAGATCTTAAGCAAAACTATTTATTTAAATATTTATTTTCAAATATTTTTCTAAAATATATTGTTACATTCAATTAAATTTATTAGAAACACGATTAAAAATATAATTTAGCTTACGAAACAAATTCATATAGTTTAAAAGTCAAAAAGTAATGCTTAGAAACATCCACAGATAGAAAAATATGACTCTAAATAGAAAATCTCAGAAAAGTAACCTTCTTATTGAACAAAAAAAAAATCTCGATAAGACTTTTATCGGATTATTTTCCAAATGGGAAAAAAAAAACTTTTCCAGAAATGCCAGTAAACCCTTTTACCATCCACCTGCTGCCTAAAATATGTTCTTTAGCTTAAATATAGTATGGGAATAAATTCTTTTCTATCACTGGAATTCTTTTGTACCTGTTTCAGATGTCATGCTTTTAAAATACATTAGGGATTTTTATTTATTATTTTTTTTAAATGATTTAAAAGTACGCATAATGAAAATTCTAAATGTATTTTTCATTAATAAAAATGGGTAGTTTTCTGCTAAGAAATAGTTATGAGAATTTTTCAACGAGGTTATGGCCTTGAATTGTTAGATATTTTATAAATAACGATATTCGTTAAGCTCTATGAAGGTTTTGCATAAAAGGAATTTTTAAATTAATTTCAGATATTTATAGTATTATATTTTTGAAGCAATGTTTAAGGATTATTAAAAAAAACCTCGGACTAAGCTCTTTTACGAGGTATTTTAAAATATGTATTCTCTTTTTCACTTAAAAAAATATATGGGTGGACAAGTTGGAATGCTTTTCCAACATTTCGAGAAGAAACTTCGTTTTCCTTTTAGTAAAGAGTAGCTAACTTCGGTTTTTATGGTAAAGTATTTTCACGTGTATTTTCCACAAAAGATAAACTTATTTCTTTTATAAAAGTATATCTCATTGAAAATGGGACTTTATATTCCATAAAAGTTCCCTATCGAAATCTAGTGTTGAATTTTACGCATACATTGGCTAAATTTCTACTGGGCTATTTGTGGGAAATTTTTTCTATAAAATGCAGTCTCAGCATTTTAAGGATTGTATTTTTTTATTATGTATAAAATTATTTGATAAAAACTATCGATTTAAAATATTTGACAAAATAAATT
The DNA here is from genome assembly GCA_023701765.1 of Hylyphantes graminicola. Classification (NCBI taxonomy): domain Eukaryota; kingdom Metazoa; phylum Arthropoda; class Arachnida; order Araneae; family Linyphiidae; genus Hylyphantes; species Hylyphantes graminicola. Next base: position 37,429,835 of record CM043121.1, read on the forward strand.
CTAAAAGCACCGTTATTCGTCCATTCAATACTTTTATTAATATTCCGGGTATTTTAGCATGCATTTTTTTTACATTTAAAACTTATAAAACGTTATTAGCAAATGTGATGCTTTTTTCAGTTTAAATGTAAAATATTTTCTTCATTGCAAACTCGTTTTTAAAATATATTATTTAATCTATTGCTTTGATCCAAGCAACGAAGACCATGCAACAGTATTTCAAAATGTTAACAAGTTATATTAAATTTATGTAGCCATTCACACATAAGTCAAAGAACATTACAAATTCATAAGCAAACAAATTATGACAAATGACAATGAATGCGCCCTCTAGAAGGGAGAGTGTAGGCATTATAGCCCATTACCCAGCTCGCCAGAAGAGACAGTCACAAGAGACACACAAAGAAGGACGGCGCAAACACATAGACAAATAACAACATTTATTGACAAGCCCAAACATCCATGCCTTTACCGGGATTCGAACCCGGACCCAGCAGCTCCAAAGGCCAATGTTTTAACCACTAGGCCGCCGGATCGGCAAGCAAACAAATTAAGTTTAACACACTTTTAAAATTAATAATTTTTCTTCATCGGATAAATTTTAAATTAATTTTAATAAAAAAAAATTGCGCCCGCTAGAAGGGAGAAGCATAGGTTTTATAGCCCGTTATCCTACTCGCCAGAAGAGACACAGTCACAGGAGACACACAAAGAAAGGACGACATGGTATTGTATGGTATGATACATATATATTCCAGCTTGTGGGCTTGTTCAGAGAACCGCTTATAAGTTTTCGTCATGTGGGACAGACACAGAAAGAAACATTTTTACAGTCACAAAGAAATGAATAACACATAGACAAATAACAACATTTATTGACTGTCACAAACATCCATGCCTGACCGGGATTCGAACCCGACCCCAGAAGCTCCAAAGGCTAGTACACTAACCATTCAGCCACAGGATGTTCGTGTTTATCAATAAATATTGTTATTTGTATATGTGTTTATGTCGTCCTTGCCGCCTCGGTGGCTGAATGGTTAGTGTACTAGCCTTTGGAGCTTCTGGGGTCGGGTTCGAATCCCGGTCAGGCATGGATGTTTGTGACAGTCAATAAATGTTGTTATTTGTCTATGTGTTATTCATTTCTTTGTGACTGTAAAATTTCTTTCTGTGTCTGTCCCACTTGACGAAAGCTTATAAGCGGTTCTATGAACAAGCACACAGGCTGGAATATATATGTATCATACCATACCATATCATACCAGAGACATAACATAGAGTGGACTGCGCATTGGCAAACCTAAAGTGTCCTTAACATCTAACTTACACAGTCACATGACTGTGTCGCGTTTGGCTCGCATCTATGGCGAGTTTACCATTTGGCGAGTTTTTCCACAACGACCTGAACACAGAGGCCGACAATCTAATGCTATGATAAAGAAGCTTGGAAAGGAGCAAGGATGAATCGCTAGTATTTTAAGATCCTCTTAAGATTATTTCTTTGATTTTGTGCGTCCATTTAAGATTACTTGAACAATTGAATGTGGACTCTTTATTAAAAATTAATTTAAAAGAACATTAGTAGGTTTATGTAGAGTGTTGCTGTAATATAAGTTGGTATTGACATAGTGAATATTTTCTGCCGTCTCTATAACTTTCGTTCTAACGGTCCGATTTTTTAAAAAAAAAATCAAATATATATATTTTTTTTGAAATATTGCTTCTTCCTTTATTTAAAAAAAAATCAAATATATATATTTATTATTTAAGCCAAAAGAGAAAAATTCCAACAATGCTCAAAAAATCGTCTGCAAAAACATTAAAAAAAATTCAAGCTGCCGTGATTGGTAGAAACCCACGTGACATGGATATTGATGGTAGTCTCCACTTCGGTTTGCTAGCTGATATTCAGGTCTTGCAACAATTTGGAATAGTTCTTAACGAAACGGTAGCGTTAAGTTGCCATATGTAGCAACCTTTCCCCTCTTTGCGACTTATGATGTTTAGGACATAATGCTAATCTGCAAGGGATAGCGGTTTTTTAGAAAAAACTGGTTTTCCATTTTCCATCGGTTTTTCCCTAAAAAACCGGTTTTCGGTACCGTACGGCCTCATACCAAAAAACCGGTTTTCAATCAAAACCGGGACCACCGGTTTTTTGAAAACCGGTTTTGGTTTTCCATCCCTAAGCTGCTTTACTATGAATGCGCAGTCCACTCTATGTTATGTCTCTGTATCATACCATACGAACATCCATTCCTTACCAGGATTCGAGCCCGAAAGCAGAGGATCCAAATGCTAGCTCCCTAATCGTTGTGCTGCAGGGTCGGTGTGTTAAACTTTAGTGAAGATAAGAATGTCTTGTTATATTCATGGCAATTAATTTTTAGTTTGAAATTTAATTTTCTGAATTTCGGTTCAAATAAAAAAAAATTGTTATAAACTAATGATACTTTGAGTCCATATTTTATTTTATTTATAAAAATGATTACGAATGTGGATAACCTGTAATAAAAAAACTGAACCTTTTGTCAAAGAGAGTTGTTTATAGTTTTACTTATTTAAGCAAGAGAATTACCAAATGTTAATATTTATTCATAACTTTAATTTTATGATATTTTTTAATGATATGAATTTTTCTATAATAAGGTAGTAACGCGTAACGTGTAGTTTAATATAAGTAAAATAAAAAAAATGCACGTTTTCAATAAGATTAACATGATTTATTTTCAATAATCGTCAAATTATAGATACATACAGTATTACATAAATTTAGAACACCTAAATATAGCAAATAATCATTTTAAATAATACATTTCTTTGGAGCTGAAAACAATTATCGATGCTTATGTGAAGAATGTATCCTGAAGAAAATTACAATTTAGTAATTAATTCACAACATTTAGAAATAACCCAAAGTAATGCAGTCTAGGCTTATAAAGTAAATAACACTTTTTATTGAAACAAAAAAATATACCAATGTAATAGCTTTTTTAGTATCAATATAAATTTGAAAGGGTTTTCAATGTTAGAAATTTTAATAGCATTTTCAAACCATAGATTATTTCATTTAAGTTTATTTTTTATGTTCGATAAAAAAACTTACCACATATTTTTATAAAATGCATATAAAATATTTCTAACCTTATATTAAAAAATATATCCAACCATTACATGTAATTTGAATTGCATGCCCAAATTGAATAAGTAATTTTATAAGTTATATTCCTTTATCTTTATTTAAATGACATAAGATATATTCAGTACCTGTTAATACTAAGGAGACTATTACAGAAGGCTACAAAAACTACAATAGCCTTAACTTACAAAATACAAAAATTACCTTTCTGAAAATTCTAACAAATTATTATTAGTAACTAAAACTATTACAAAATGTTTTAAGCAACTGAATCTTCAATTAATTACACCTCCTTAAATTACAAACATGTAAATCAAGCACTACATCAGAGTAGACCACAAAAAAGCAAAATTCACTTATCCATGTATAAACTTTCACACCACAAACATGACTAACTCATAAACATGAAATACTTAACTTCGAACTCGGCTGACTATTGGTATATGCGGAATGTCAATTAATGGTTAATACATTTATCTCATTAAATTTTAAAAAGTGTTTCTTAAGAATAAATTGTCGTCAAAGGTTTTATAATTATTCTCCCTTTTTGTAATAAAATAAAAATAGCAACTTGATTATTATCTATTTCAAAGGCGAGTTTATATACATTATAAGTTTATTCAATTTTCTTTAATCTGTAAGGCATGTTTAATAATACAAATTAATTCTAATTATTGATTACAAACAAAACATAATTAAAAATTTTGTTAGAATACAGCTTATAATTTAATAAAAACAAATAACTTTTATTTTTTATTGTCTAAGTTTCATATGTATGAAACCATGTTTTATCAAAATAACGTCACCGAAACTAATTTGACAAATAGAAAGATTCACAGTTAAAAACTTTGTACTTGGCTTCACCAAAACAAAAAGGTTCCTGGGGGCTGTGTGGTGAAAAGTTTCACTAAAGCGGTTTTAAGGTTGAACCATTTTTCGTATTTAAGAAACCAAACGTAAAAAATTGTTAAAATATTTTTTTTTTAAAAAAAATATGGTGAAATATTTTACCGCACAGATGTTGCAACTATTGGGAACCTTTTTTTTTTTTGAGAAACCAGCACTCCTTGCCAACCTAAGTTTGGTAAAAAGAAATATGCTATGGAGAAGATCCTTCCGCGTATGTAAAGAGTTCCATAAATTATTTGTGAATCCCCATCAAGAAAATATATTTTAAACATTCATTTCGTTTAAGGTCTAAAAGATTTGAATAATAATAGTTGAGAAAATTTAGCAATTTTGTCAGAATGAAAAGTCTATTTTGGTTAAATTGTACTCAGATCATTTTATGTATGCATTTGTATGTAAATATTAACTTACAAGAATTTCCAACTAATGGTCTAATCGTGCTTTTCTCTCTGCCTTTTCACCCTTTGTTTTTAATCAAGTTAGGTTGGCAAGGACTGTAAACGAAATTGTTAACAGTGTTATTTAATTCAAGTTCATTTGAAATCTTAGGAAAAAGAGTACGCTTATGTCTATTCAGAAAAAAAGTGCAAGACTTTACTTCTCCACTATTTCTATTTCGAAACTTTCAATAATCATAATGGTCTTCTAAAAAAATATTCTAAAATAAGAATCCGCGCCCTGCTAGTCCACGGAATAATTCGAATACTTAAATTATATCCACGGAGGGATATAATTTAAGTATTCGAATTTTCTCCAATTCTAAATATATCAAATTCTGATGCTTTTCATTATCTCTTTACAGATTGCTTCCGTTCCCCTCTTGGGTGGGGTCTTCTAGGCCTGCTTTTACGGTTACAGGTAAGACAACACTTTTCTTTGAAGTACCACGTGTCACACATGTGACGAAGAGTTTTGCACAAACCGTTCTCCATTTTGTCACGGCATTCGCTAAAGGCTAAAATAAAAAAAAATACAGTTAAATTTCCTCATGCAAAATAATATTTCTTTTCGAACTTGACTTCCTAAAATACTCATTATTTCAGTGGATAACATTAGATAAGGAATATTTTCTAAGAGGAATGTTACGGACACGAAATGTGTATTCTGATATGAAGTTCTTAAATCCCTTTATGCGATGATAGAGAAGTTAAAAGCTGAAACAGATAAATAATTGAAATAACTAAAAACTATATGTTTTCTTAAAAGTGTTAGGTTTTAGGGAGAAGTTTTTCCGCCTAAATATACTGGTTAAAAAAGCTTTACTTTAAGCAAAATTTACGTTGAGGCTGCAAAAAATTGATATTTCTCTTAAATCTATTATAAACCATAGATGCCCATAATTTTTGACCAATGTTTAGAAAATATTGTGCTTAGCGGTAAACCTTTGACACAAAGTTATCCGAAAACAAGTAATTTTTAGAAAATTGTGTGTTTACAAATTTCATCATTTACATAAACAAAAATATGTAATGATTTAGAGATTTCAAATTCTTTGAAATTCTTACTCATTGCGACTTTCCTAATCTAAATGAATCCCTCGAGTAAAATGTGAAAAAACAACAACAATAAATCCTTATTTTTTGTAGCTTCCCCCTTATCAGACTTAACTAAAACCCATTGAGATCCCCAACCATTAATAACAAACACACTAGTTAAAGTGTCCCATCCAATATATCCTACCCGCACTTAACCGAAAAGATAAGACACCTCGCTAACAAACAAAACATGAGTTGGCTTTCTCACTAAAATGTGAGTGATAACTCAAAGTGACGCCTCTTTTAAATGAAATGGATGCATACTCATAATTTCTGCAGCTGGTGTAACGCTTTATCTCAAGTCCTCTGTCAGCAGCAAAAGTGTCTCATTTGTTTTAATGGTGGCATTTTAAAACATTCTAACTTTTTTGGTGCTATAAGTTCACCGTGAAACATTTCTGTAAAATTACAGCGCATTTCGTGGTTATTTTTTACATCACAGTGTTGTAACGATTGTTTTACAACTCAGTTTAATGATGTAAAAAAACCGGTTAAGATATATTAATAAAAAAATCTAATTTAACAAAACTGATAGCATCTACTAAGTTCTCCTCAAATTGAATATTTATAACAATAATTAAAATAGCTTAAAATTAGTTAAGTGAGTTATTAATGTTGTCGTGTGCCTCCAGGCTGTAGCCTGGAGAGGGTAAGAGAGTTTCAGTAGCATCCGTTGGCACAAGGCTTTGAGTATCTCCATGAGAGGGTGGATGTCTGACTTTTTCTCCGAGATGGTGCCACCTCCTCAATATAGGCTTGTCGCTGAAGGGGAGAAGCAATTTTCTCCAGGCGACCTGCACCCGTTATAAACTGCACTATGACTGACCACAGGACTTTCGTAGCCACAGACTTAACGAGCACGATCTCCGCATGTACTCAGGACAACACAAATATCCATGCCTTACCCGGGATTCGAACCCGGGCCCACTCACTTGACAAGCAAAGGTCGAAACCACTATACTATCTGGGCGACAGTTAATTGAGTTAAAATGAGTGAATAAAGTGGCGTTTTTATTCAGTAAATTTACGGATTTATTAAAAATTTCAAAATGGAAGAAAAATTATTATTATACCTTTACCGTCCCAAATTTTAAACATACATTCCCTTTTTGTAAAGGTATGTAAAATGCAAATCAACTTCTTTTAAAGCCATTTAAAGTCGAATGAAAAAAAACACATATAAATTATTTATGAAATAATTATTTCTATCTTATCACCATTGAATTCACAGCTTTGTACGTCATTTGCATTTTCCCTTTTTGAAAAGAAGAGAGATAATGCGCTATTAGAATATTTTCTGCTTAGCTGGATAATGTATATTTTTAGTGAATAAGAATATTATTTCCTTTTGCGTGCTATTTAAATGGCCTCGTGGCTGCATTAATCGATGATTAGAAAAGATTAGGTTGTCACTGAAAATATGCCATTTATCATTCGTGATGGCAGAGATCAATATCTTAATAGGAATTTATGGCACCAAGTCCGCTAGATTCTATTACAGATAGGATACCTTAGAAACGGAATGTAGTGTGAAAATCCTGTTATTATTTTAAGGAAACTATTTGACGCTTTTTCTTAAGAAGTGAATTATATCTTTTATTTAGTATTGGCGAGGACATTTAGACGAATTAGACATATGAGAAAATTATATGTAATTCAAGTTATAAATGCCAAAATTACGTAACAACTTAACGTAATATTAACTTCTGATGTTTGTCTGAGTACCAAGAAGAAAAAATATCAAGAGTAAAAACGTTCCAACAAAACAATTTACAAGATAATTAGAAAATTAATAATAAATTAGTTATTTAGTAGATATACAACCAACACTCTTTTATGCAAAGCATCTTTCATTTCCCGCACTCCGTTAAATTTTAATGCATACACAAGATCTCGCTTTTTGTCAATAACAAAATAGGTTTAAACTGATTTAAAATATCAGTCAGAATACAACACCCATGATATAAAGGTTAACGCCTACTCGTCTACTGTAATTTTCAAGCACAGTACCGCAGCCACGGTATAGTTTGAATTACCCGGATTGGAAGAAAAGATGAACACTGGTCCAGATCACGGCATATGAGCATTTGTATAAGCTAAGGAACTGTACCAAAGTTCTATATAATTGTGTACACAGCAACAGTGCAAGTAAATACTAGGGAAATATGCTCTATTTTAAAAGAACTTTTTACAGTGTACGATTTTGATCAATTACAGAGGTTTTCGATTAATGGAAGCTTATGAAATATCCCACGATTTGTAACAATGTTAAAAGCGTTTCTCTGAGCACTCTCTTGTATTTCTACCTCATGTTTTCTACGGGGGTGGGACATCTTCCATTACAACTGACATCTTTTCGTTGCTTTCCACTCAAATTTAGAGTATTATGTACCTAACAGAGCTAAACGGTTGAAATACGGTTGATGTTTTTTGGCGAAGTCATGGATAAGGAAAGTAAGTATGATCCTATTTAACCCTCTGAAAGGATACAGAAGATTAAATTCGTCACCTGACTATCAGGTTTTCTAGCAACACACATAACTTTTTTTTAATTTAAAAGTTTTAAAATTTAATCGACGAGTAATTCCAAACCATCTACAACAGAAATATAATTGTTAAAAATTTTAAAATACACAATTTTCAGATAAAATTTTAATTTTTATCTCATACAGTGAAAACTAGTTTACAACTTCAGTCAATTTGTTTTAATCTGAAACAATCTCAATTAATCTACTTCCACATAAATATCGACCGCTGTCAGCGATCAGCAGTCATAGCATTCCATACACACTTCTATATTGCTTCAAATTATAACTTACCCGCTTTACTCTCTGGACAGGGGTCCAGGTTGCAGGGCTGTCGGTGGTTAGGTTTCAGCTCAACTGAGCAACCGGTCGCCGGTCCCTGTGACGTCAGGTTGACGCACTTAACGTGCCGTATCTGCACACCACCACCACAAGTTGTGGAGCACTTTTAAAAAGAAAAAATGGAAAATACGCCGCTTAGTCTAGATTAAGCATTTGTTGTTGTTTTTTTAACTAATGTACAATCAACTTACAAATGTGGAGCTTTTTATGCTAAGGGTGGTTAACAACCTTCTTTTGGACGAATAGAAAATAGATTTATGGTACAACTTGAAGATCTCAAATCGACATTACGGAACACAAACAAATGCCCCAACAGAGAGCGATCGGTTATCACGCACTATCAGAAGTACATTAATTAGAACTCCGATATTGTATTCATATTAAAGGTGCAGTGGTCCATTGCATACACACATGAAACCTCATGAAATAACATACAAAGCTAGATGGCGCTAATTTACAACTGCCACCAGACATCTAGATTACACCAAATACTGTAGTATATAAGTCGAAGAAACTTGGTCTTCACCTTGATTCCTTGTTATGTCCATGTTTTGTTCATGTTTATAGTGTTTTTATTGTGTATTTTGCACTTATGTTGTTTTACTATGATTACTAATTTTTTGTCTCTTTTCAGATGTCTTATATCCTGCTCTGCAGAGCCCTTGTGGCACCAATTTACCTGATTTACAGCGAGGACTATGTCCAGATTTATTCCCAGCCAAAGTTAACCCCTTTATGGGAAGTTTTCGATGAAGGAGTAAGGGCGCTTCGCGCCGGCGCTCGTCGGTTATTGTTCGATTTCCGATTTTCTTCACCTAGATTTGCCTTTTGGTGGATATGTTTTTTTGTAATATCGTCAGCATTATTAACATTTATTACAGAAAATATGTTTATACCTGGCTCCACGGTCCTTCCACCCAATCCGTGCATGGCCTGAGGATGCAGGTGGCACGCTCCTCCGGCCTCGTGTTGGGATTGCAGTGGTGACTCTTCGGACAATTCACGTCGCGGTGCATCTCGCCTTCGTTGCACTTGGCAGAACACTGAAAGAGAACAAAAATATTATTTGACTTATGAAGAGTACAGGGCAAGAACCGCTTGATTTATTAGGAGTCGTCCCGTAATTGTGTCTGCTTGGCGGACTTTGGCGACAGGAAACCGGTTTCTCTCTTCTTCGTCGCTTGGTCCAAGCGTCGGAATCGTGCAGAGCATGAATATCGGTAGGTAGAAACTGATTTCCTTACACCAGTTTAGGCGATTACTCGCTATCATCACCAAAATGGCCTGATGGGGAAAGTTACCTACTATCTGTTACCTACTTATTTGTAGGTAACAGATTATCTTAACATTGTTTTTACTGCAAAATGCCTTTAAAATCAACTACCAATTAAGATTTATTTGAAAAGTTTGAAAAAAATAATTTTTTAAGAACTCTAATAGCGTATTAACCCTCGTTCAACTTTATTTTTTATAGAAATAAATGACTGTGTATGTAATCAAAAACTGAAAACTGATATTTGGATTTTCTTCTATAGGACCAGGTCAATTTCGGAACTTATCAACAGGTTAATTGTACGCGGGGAGGTTTTAAAAAATGTCCCCAAATGGAGACGCCAGGTCGCAAGAGGTTAAACGATACCCTACACTACAAAAAAAATTAGTTGAAGAACATTCACACACTTGAAGCTTCCTCCGTTTTTGCGTTGTAACATTGCTATATTTGGAAAATGAAGATGTACTTCGACAATTACTTAATTTCCTATGATTGACGAAAACGATGAGTGCAAAAATTAATCCCAAACTTTTGAAGAATCAAAAATATTCATTTGTTTCAGGAATTAACAAAGTAAAAACCAATATGCTTATCGAGAACTTTTATTGTGATTTTACTTGACGTATAAAGTTGAATAAATAATATTTAGTATTATTATTAAGTCCAGCGATAATAAAGATGAACAATTGAGAACAACGATTTTCTGACACTTTTTACTTTTATTCGAGCAGAATTTGTGTCACAAGTGTCATTCGGAGTCAAAAAATCAGAAAATAGGTTCAAACTGCGGATATCCTTTTGCAATAAGGAACTAGAACTCGAAACTTCAAAACGGTATTTCCATGTAATCTAATTACATAATGGCGTGCATAACGTCAATATCTTACGAGGCAAAGTGAAAATATCTTCGAATTACGACGGGAAAGTGTAATGCCGAAAGGTATTTATTTATACACGCACATAACAAATGTTAATGTAAAAGTTAAGAATCTACTTAACCCGCTTCTGTCGTTAAAAAGTTAAATAAATGCATTGAGAAAGACAAATGTATTTCTATTTGCAATTATGGTGTCCTATTTTTGGTGGTAGGCTATGGCTTTACTAAATATTTTAACAAGGGAGGGAAAGAGGGAGAGAGTGAAATATAATTCCGAAAAATTCGCTAGTGTGATATAATTATATTCTGATTATATTTTTGTGTGGTTTTGACAATAAAAAAATTACCGTAATATCAGTTCTAGGGTTAAGGACCCAAAACTCTACCTCAAGATGGTCATTAATGCCAAAAGCCAAAAAATGACAAGGTAGTGATAGAGCTACTTGTAAACAAACATTGAGTTTCGTTAAAGATGAGTGGTTTTGTAAGCAGCAATTTGTTTTCTCTTTAAAGCTCGATATTATGATACTAAAAATTTAACACGTATGTCGATAAACCAACTATCTTGTAAGAAAAACGAAAAAAACTCTGTTTTGCTCACTAATGACCATTTTTTAAAAATCTCTTTTACCTGACTCCATTCCGAGATGACCCAATCCAGGCATGGCTCAGTGTTACACGCTTCCAGTGTCGCGGGTCTTCGGTAGGCGTCGCACAGCTCTTCTACGACGACATGTTTGGAGACGGTGTCCAGGCAGACAGCGTCCCTCTTGCGAGAGCCACCATCGCAACGACTGGAACACTGGGGACAGACAAGGTTTTTCGTTTAATTACTTGAAAGGAATACAGTTGCTGATACAGTTGTTGAAAGTATTATATTAAAATTTATATTTTGTTGATATAATGTAAAACTAGACTATAGCTACCCTGGACTATACCTATATAAGTTTTATAGAAAAATTCTAGATTTTTAGTTTTAGGTTGAGAACTACAATCCCAGACCGTGGAGCCCAGTCGGTTAGGCACTCGCCTAGCATGCGAAAGGTCCCAAGTTCGGGTCCGGGCATCGCCAAAATAACTGCCGACCTATAAACGGACCGTGCAGCCAAAAATATCCGACGATCCTGTGTAAGGGAGTGCGCGTTAAATATCCTTCAAAGTCCTAACGCTGCGTACGATATTGCCCTCAACAGTTGCTTGGGTGCCTATTCAGGTGTCGGCTCGTCACTTGACTGTGGTTCTAAAATACGACGCCCATCGCCAATAGCCCCCGTGTAGTTCTAGTGCGACGATGATTCAAACCTAACCTAACCTATAGTGGCCTAAAGATACAGTAATCAATTGCAACTTATAGTTTATATAACAGGGTGAGGCAAACAAAAGTGGCCCCGGCAAGAGATAAGAATACGAGAGAAATATTGCCAAGTCTAAAACCAATACAAAAACAGGTTTGCTAACTGAAGCTATTGATCGCTTCAATATAAAGCCCAAACAAACGCTTGACGACTTATTTGCCGGCAACTACGATAGGGTTTTAGAAGCTAGTTGAAATGAAATAAAACAAGGTTTGTAGAGCTGATTAAGAAAAGTTCCCACTAGTGATTATTTGATTGTTTCGGTAGTTATTTATCCTAGAGATTCGGACCTTTTTGTTCAATACAAAACATTCTGAATTGATTGCAAGACACAAAATTTGCATTAAGGGACGTCTTTATACAATACGAACTAAGATCGGAGCTCGCCACTAGTATATGAGTAGCTCTAATGTGAAGCTAATATGATCCAACCAATACAAAAACAGGAGGCGACTTCAAGAGTTTTTCTCGCCAAGCATTTCAACGTATTCCAATCTCTTGACCAGGGCCACTTTTGTTTTCCTCACCCTGTATAAGCAACTTATAGTTTGCTAATTACAAATTTACTGCAACTTTATTCACGAGTTTTATGGGGGGGGGGAAGAGTGGAGAGTTTTATGCAAAACATAAGTCAGGTTTCAATTTATAACTTAAAAAATGTTTAATTATCAAAACCTATACAAACAAACCGATAGAAATCACCAATCGACAAAAAAAGCAGTACCTTTGTCCACACACTGACTTTCCAAGCGTATCTCCCTCCCCCGTACTCAGTATTATCCCCGTCATCTTCGAACACGTAGGGGATGAGCGCAGGTTCTTTCTGGATCTTAGGAGGTTCCACCTCGTTACTGATGTTGGCATCTTTAGCCTCTAGTTCGACCACTGGAATCTGAATCACATCTGTAGAGAAAATAGTGCACACAATGTAGGGACAGATATAGGTAAAAAAAAGCCCAGCGCAACAGCCCATTACTGGACCAAAGCCTGCCGTGCCCAGTTCAGCTTTCAAGTCCTAGGGCTCTGGGGTGCTAGGCAGATGTCCCGGTAAGGTGTTTAGCCTCACGCGGAACCCCCAGCGTTTAGTTCCCTAGCATGCTTGGTACCCATTGTATCGACCCACTCAAGGGATGAAAGGCTGGGTCAAGCTCGCCCAGTCCGGGATTCGATCCCCGGACGTGACGTGGCAATACGAAGCACTACCACTCGGCCACTGGGCCTCCAAATATAGGTAAAAGATGGAATATTTTACCCTTTCTCTTGGCAGAAGAGTATAAATAAACTAGTATTCTTGAAAATTTTATTACTATAAGGATCATATATCGTTATTAATTTTTCTATTAAATTGTAGTTGAAAGTTCCAAGAAAGTTTTAGCTGTATATACTTAAATTATAAAATACCTTAATTCAAGAAACATTTAAATACAAAAATGTGAACCATATCGAGTCCTTTTTAATAATAGTTCTCTTCACTGAGTTTTTAAAAAAAAAACTAAATATATTTGGAAAAATAAAAAATAAACGGCTCAATATATTTTATTTTTAAAACCACGAAACAAATAAAAGTTTCAATAAGAGAACAGATTACTCAAAATATAAAACACCTAAATCATTTTACGTGATGGGATTTTTTGCCCAGTAAAATGTTTTTCTGAAGAAATTCAGTTTTTACTACTCATGATATTAAGTACAGTACTTTCAGAATTTGTAAGCATATTAAGCTGCAAAAATGATCTCCATTTTTTGAGGCTCTCTCTCTCTTTTTTTTCGCTTTGCAAAAATAGTTTTTTCTAATATACTAAAACAGTCTTTATTTTTTTAAGAAAAAATATTTTTAACTTATTAATATAAATGAAAAATGCACAATGAAGGAAACCTCACTTATAAATGTAAGGAAACGAAAATGGTCAGATGAAATATAGACAGAGAACTGCGTTTTTTTCCAAAATTGAATGGTCATTTTGATTGGGACTTTCCATTCGAAATAACCTGTGAAATAACCGGCCTTAGTAGCAGGGCCGGATTTCTAAATAAGCTAAGTAGGCTGTAGCCTAGAGCGGCGAATTTTTTGGGGCGGCAAATTTGACGAACAATTAAAGCGGCAATCAACATAAAAAAAATATTACATCGATACAAATATTTTTAAGAAAGAAACAATTAATTTTCATTAACATGTAAATCTAAACGTATATATAGTACTAATATTTTGTAGTAAACATGGTAGCTGTGAGGGCAATTAGACTCTCCCTCCTGATTTGAAAATTGAAAGACAAATAGTAGAACAGTTTAAAAAATTCACCTATTATCTCGATTTCGATTTAGAGAAAAAAAACAGTGAAGAAAACTGTATCTAACGGAAAATCGATCGTAGCCTACAGGCAGCAAATCTTTAAATCCGGCCCTGCTTAGTAGTTGAGCAGACCATGAATATTGACCTTTGGCCACAAACCGCGGTCTCGCACTCTTCTTAGGGCTTGCTTTCGGTGACTCGTGTCCATGCCTGTGCTTGTGACCTGTCTTCTTGGGTGCACTGCCATCTACCACAATGAAGTTGGAGTCTTCGTTGGCACACGGGTTAGGGTTGTGACATTTTTCCTCGGCAGGGGGCTCTGTGGCCTGGTGGCACTGGGTTCCTCCGCGACATGTGACGTTGCGTCGTCGAAGTCCTTCACCGCAAGATGTTGAACACTGGAAAAGGAATATCAAGTTGTTGAAATACTTTGTATCAGATAATAAAGAAGTGAATGGGGGTTGAATGATTGATTTACTATAAGAGTTGTGCAGAAAATAAGTATGAAAAAGGATTAAAAGTGTAATGGTACTCAACGTTTCCATCCACTAAAAGATATATAAAAGGAATGGAACGGAATAAAAAACACCAATTAATACACCATCCCATTTCCTTAGAATTATTTCTCGTGATTCAACTTGGAATCACGGCCGGATGAACGAGGATTTCTAGAATTATCTGAAGCAAATATTTTTTTAATTGAGTGCCAAAAATATTTAAATGATTTTTTAGACCCAGTCCCTTAACGTATATAAGAAGTTTAAGGACGATATACTCGAACTCAGAATATTTTTTAAAAATTGCTTTCAAGTACCATAATTCTCCTTTCTTATACTTCTGGCAAGCAATTGAAGAGCTTACGTGCTATGTGACAAAAATTTGAAGCCGAGAAAATGAAAATTAAAGTTTTTTAATTTGCACTTAGATCCGTTAAAAAAAACGGCACTTGGAAAAGTTTAAAAAATATATATACTTAACGTTTAAAATATACTTCAAATTACCGAAAAAGGGAAAACTTGTTATCTTTAATGAAGGAAATGACATGCTTATTGCTATTTTAAAAGAATTTTTTTATTGCCACATAACAATTGTTTCCACTAAGCTCTTCAATCGAACTAATTTCTATAACATAAATATTTTAACTGCTTCTAATTTTTACAACTTAATGTGTCTTACTTGTGACCAGTTTCCCACCACCCACACGCCGCATGTGAGGTTGGCACAGGGCCTTCTGGAGAGGGGTTTGTCGTCCTCCTTGCACATCCCCTCCTGACTGCAGTACACGTGGCGACTCTGGAAGTTGCACGGGTCGTCACTGCACACCTGAAACAAGCACATTTCAATGTATTGGAACAAAAATAAATATTCAGGAGGAAGTTTGAGACTTTGTTTAAGAGTAGTTCCTTTGTCATTAACTAGCTATGGTTTTTAGTTTATTTGCGGGTGTTACGGGCCGATTTTTGTTACTTATATACTAATTGCTTAAAACCTATTCCGAATGGATTAGAACATCTATGTAAAAAGCCCTTCTGAATCGGCTTTAAGCATTAGGTTTTGATGTAAATACGTAACAAAACCGGACGTAACATTCACAAAATCCGTTCACTAATTACTTTAGTGTTTTGTTGAATTTCTTTATCAATCAACGAAATGGAATGGCAAAATGTAAAGAATGAATTTAGCAGATTTTCGTAATTAAGCATAAGCTCATTATGCTATATCAACTTAAATTTATGGAAATACTTTCTCTTTGTATTTAAATCCCATTTTATCATTTGAACAAATACGTTACTTTAACAACAACAAAATTATGTTTTGCACTTATTTTTATTTTGCTTCCTTAACCCCAGCAAAGCATATGTATTCCCTTAAAGTTATTTCCTACAAAAACAAATTAAATTTCAAGAAGAAATTAAATCTCACATCCGACCACTGCGATGCAGCCCACGTCCTCTCCCCATGACACGGCCTCGTATGAGAACAAGGTTCGCTGTCCGGGGGTCTCAGGTGCGGTTCGCAATCCCCGTCCAGCAGTGCAATTTGCTGGTCGCGGCTCAAGGAACGCACGCAGATTACGGTCCTTTTGCGGACGCCACGAGAACCACAGCTGGAAGAGCAGTGCTGCCAGGGACCGGCCCACCATCTGTAAAAGGAATCATTTCATTAGGGATTAGTATTCATTTGAATTTGTAAAATGCTGGCCATGGACCACAGATGGAACAACAGTGTTGCCAAGAACTAGCGTATCACCTGCAAATAGAATCATTTGATTGGGAATCAATATTCATTAGAATTTTCCAAAACGCGGGTCATGGGCCACAGCTTTAAAAGCAGTGCTGCCAGGGACCAGCCCGCCATCTGTAGAAGGAATTATTTGATTAGGGATTAAGATTCATTGAAATTTTTTCAAATGCGAGAATTTTTTTCCAAATGCATTTTTGACTATCGTACGCCATCTCACCACTTACAAAATTAAGTATTTGATAATCAAAGATTCATTAAATACTGTTAAAAACTGCATCAATAGTGACTGCAACTACTATATAAGTAGACTTGCAACTCCTAGTAGAGGCAACGGCTTTGTGGCGAAATTTTTTACCATATTTTCAGAATTTCGAACCATTCAAACCATCCGCAGGAATTCGACCACCATTTCACAAGTTTTTATTTACAAACTATTGTTATAGTGAAACCAAGCACACAATTTGTAACAGTGAAGTATCGTCAAACAGAGCAACTTTAATGGGGATTGTAAACAAAGGATTTACTTGAGGACTAAGACCACGTTTCTTGATCTAATGGTTGTTTATTTCTTAAAAGATGATGTTACAAGGCTGATTACAGTCAGTGATGCAGTTATGATAACTAAAGTAGTTTGCCCTGTTTTTATTTTTATAATGTATAGTCAAAATCCAAATTATTTAAACTTCTAGGAACTATAGAACACGCCTAAATTAACTCAAAATCTAAAACAATTAAGCACAGGTAAAAAATTAGCGATAGAAATATTTATAAAAAAGTTTTTAAAGCTTTCAAATACCGAACTGTTAAAAAATATAGGGTTTAAGAAAAGTTATCTGAACCCAACATGTCACAAAATATTTTTGCGAACAAATTGATAAATTATGCTTCTCACTTTGCCGGACATTGATGTTTGTTGCAGTCTCTTGTTTTTTCTTGTGGTTTCGTAGTGGGATCGCAATATTTCTCGTCAACCAGCCCAGCTTCCTTTTCTATGCATTTAGCCTTCGATATTTGTGTACCTATCCAAGAAAAAAAATACGAATCACACTCAAATAAAAAAAAACTAGCTAAGTTTTAAAAAAATAAAAAAGTTTAATAAAAAAAGAAAGAAGTTTAAAAAAAAAAGAACTTCTAATAATATCATTTGGTATTAAAACAAGATGCTTGGAATTTAAAGGATCTCAATGTTTAAATATTAACGAAACCACTATTGATCAGAAATGGATAATCTATATTAATGCTCATTTGCTCATTAGCATGGATTCTCTAGTGGTAAAGCAAATATACAAAATCTTACTTATTTTATTTTGGTTATGATAACTCTTATCTAATGCAAAATGTAATTTTTTCACAAGAATTGTATCATTGGTTTTGTTTAAAAACCTGTATACTACAGTTTAAAAAAGGTCAAACGTTAGCTTTACAACATCATCTCATTGAATATTAACTTATTTTTCATCAGACTGATATTCATTAGTCAAAATTAATTAGTTAATTCACCTCCACCACAAGAAACTGAGCACGCCGTGTAATCAGCATAAGACCAGTGGAACTCCGGTTGGCGTGTAGCATTCTCGTTTGGAATCGTATATTCATATGACACGCCAGGGTTTTCAGTTTGGTACAACAACTACAAAGATAAACAGGCTTTTTAATTTCATAATAAATATCAACAGTTTTCTTGAAAGTTCAACAAAGGAAGCCATTTTCAGTATCATATATATTATAACAAAATTATCTAGCCGCCTTTATATCAAAATCGTCTAAAATATCAAACGTTACTAAAGACTTGTTAACTTGCATTATTTCAATATTGTCTAAGTTTTTGTGGTTTGAAAGAAATATACAAATGTTTATATTTTTAAAAAATCTTTTAAACATTTTAAAAATTGAAATAAAACAAAATTTGTAAACCCCAACCAACCTATACCTTATACAGTTAAAATTTTACTGATAGGTATCACCAAAAATATGGCTCCTAGTATCTACAACACGACACCGAAAACGACCTCAAAGTCCTAATACTTAAGAACTGGAGGGGAGTTGCCATGGACAGGGGGAGCTAGAGAAGGCGTGCTGTTGAGGCAGCCAAGGCCTGCAAAGGGCTGTTGCGCTCCTGAAGAAGAAGTATCTGCAACGGCAGTGTAGTGAAATTTTTTTTTATCATATTTTCAGTTTTTTTTTTCATTTTTACGGAAACCATAATCTAAAAGGGGGTTAAACCGAATACCAAAAATATGTTGAAACTTTTTAGCCCAATGCCGTTACAGCTACTAGGAACCACTTTTTTGGTGAAACCTAGTGTCAAATATTTTACAGTGTAACACTCACCAACACGAATATTTTACAGTGTAACACTCACCAGCACACTAAGCGTTTCCCTCGTGGGCCCCGGTATGTGCAGACTCTCCTTCTCCCCATCCCTGGTGTAGTACAGCGTGGTGCCAGCGGCCCTGTATTCGCCGCTCCACTGTATGAACCACCGACCGTTCAGATAGAACTGTCCCTTGGTACCCTGTACTGCCAGGTAGTTGGTGGCTTCGGCCTTCTCTTCGATGCGGATACTGCGGGCTCCACTGGGTACTCGGACTACCTCGACATAACCTGCAAAATACACCTCGATATCTTAGGTATAGTAGTCGCCATTGTAAGATGTATGGTTTATAACTTAGCATTGCAGAAAGAAATAGATATTGACTTAATCAACTTCTTTATGAAAACAAGTTGGTTTGTGGAAATTATCGATTGTAGGATATGCTTGAAGGAAGTAAAGACAACTGCAACAACCACACCTGCCGTGAAGTTACAGATGCTCCAAACGTTGCTTAAAGCCCACAAACAAACCATCCGTCTCAAATTCGTGCAAATTAGAGCGGCTACGCATATCATGGTCATGCCACAGCTATCTCAAACGGCAAACACGTCTAGAAGCGTCTTCTACCTCAAAAAACAAACCATGCTCCACCTTGTTCGAATTGTCCATTGTGAACTGCTGCGCTTAAATAAGGAAAAAAATCCTATGCATTTTAAGATTTTCATTCAATAATGCATTGATCAATGATCAATGGATTTTATGATCAATGATCCATTGATTCATAAAAATGAATTCAATCATTTTCAATAAAATTAAAAGCTTTTATCAGATCTACTTCTAGTCCTTAAAAAAAGACAAACAACAAGTTCAACTATTCTTGCAACACCAATTACTAAATTATAATGCTGGCAGAAATGTGGCGGAACTAGACTTTTGTGTTAAAATAGCTAAAATATTCGGAACTTAAAGATCTTTCAATTGAAAAGGTTTTAAACATTTGGAATTATACTAGTTCATTTCTGCTATTTCCTCGCTGGTGATATGCGTTAAAAAAAACTTCAGATCAAGTTTCTCATAAGTGTTCTCTTTGCAGATCCGCCATTATTCCCCATAACATTTTGTTTTTGTTTCTCAACATTTAGTTTTACGTTCAGGATATTAACAGAATATATTAAAACTGGATTATATAATATTTTCAGAATATTCCCGTACCTATCCCTAAAGGTAGTGTGAAGTTGCCCCGTATAGTAAGGCATTGGGTTCCGTCCCCATGGCACACTCCGCACCGGTCTTCCTGCGCCTCAGAGTCGATGGCCCAGTCACAGGCCACGTGCTGGAACAAAATGTTTGAATTACGCCATTATCCTGGTTAAAACATTGATTTAATGAGTGGTATATGAGCTTTAATAAGTCAGAAAAGGTTGGTTGTTAGGAAATTAAAGAAATCATAGTATATATAAGGAGATTCATGTAGTAAACAACTTTGATTATTCGAGCGAATGGTAGACTCAGTAGAAATTTATATGTTTCGGTATAGGAACACAAGAGGCCCGTTTTCTTCAGAATGGTATACAACTCAAACTGAACATGATAAAAACTCGGTTGAAGACGCTTGTGTTCTCACCGAAACATGTAAATTTCTACAGAATAAACTTTTCGCCAATAATCAATGCTGTTTCCTTCATGAATCTTCTCAGGTATCATGTGCAAAGTTGAAGCTATGGGAATATTTCTTATGATGTCATGCTCTCCATCTTGCAATTTCATCGGTTGCTTTGTTTTCTTTGACAAAGTGTTGAAACAATCTTATTGGTTTTTTATGACGTCAAGCGCTCTAAACCGCTATTTCATTGGTTGTTTTGTTTTCTTTGAAAACGTTTTGAAACAAGCCCATTCTATGAATCATAGAAGTTCTAAAAATAGCAATGGCTGGATGTGGATAGCCGACAACGTTAGGAACTTCAGCCTTTCATAATTGGCTCTTTTATTAATTGGTGAAGTTGTCACTTACTCTTGGTCACATAATTAATGTTATGCACTAAACTAAAACATAATTTATTCATTTTGTTTGTTTTTTTCGTTTCACATATATTTTTAAGGATTTAAGTGAAGAGAAGGGTTCAAAGCACCCACAAATAAGCATAACGTGAATTTTAAATCAGCGAAAACGAACCTATCATTGCCTTTTCACGAAATCGCTTGAAGTTGAGCTATACATTTATAATAAAAAATACTATAGCTTCAAGCATCCTATCAGAAAATAATCAGCCGCAGCAAGCAAATTCTAAAACACAATCGAACATAAACTGAATTTAAGTTCTTAAACTTTGCATCCTTTCAAATTGATTTCCGAATGTTATTCATTATAAACTCAAAGGACAGTTTATACTGACTTAAATACAATTTATATGTATTTCACTCACTTACCCTACATTTTCCATTGATACAGACATCTCTTGTTCCCGGGTTACATTCCGTTCCGTCAGCAACGGTGTCAGAGAGCATGACAGAGAAAAATTTGCCATCCGGCTTGCAATGCAACTGGCAAGGTGTCACTATAAAAAAGGCAATGCAAAGTTTTGAAGGAATCATCCTCTAAGCCAGGGATTCCCAACCGGTGGTACGCGTACCACTGATGGTACGTGGGAATATTTCAGGTGGTACGCGTGAGTAATGTGAGCAACATGATGCTATAAATAGCTACTCTACGCTCGCTGAGCACTCAAACATATTACTCATTATTTTAAACATTAACATTATATTAAAGAGAAATCTTTAATTAACTTCGGGATCGGATTTTGCCGAGTTTGTACTATATTTTATTTGGATGTTTTTAGACCTATAGGTAATAAACGAAACTAAAAATTAGTACAATTTTAATCTTTTTATTTCTCCATTATTATAAACATGTTAATAAATAAACAAAAATATATGTTCATTAAATATGAAGTTTTCTCAGGAATTTTACTCAAACTACTTTTGACCACTTTTAGAAGAGTAAATATCACACGTTTATTAATATATTTAGGTCTGGTGGTACGCCAAAATTTCTCAAAAAGTCAAGTGGTACGCAGGTGCAAAGAGGTTGGGAACCCCTGCTCTAAGCAATTAGATAAGCAAATTGGCAGAAGTGAAAACTTGTTTTCACTGTATGAGCTTCAAATTAAAAGGCTTATCTGAAAATTAAATTTCTTGATTTTTTTTCAAATTAAATTTCTTCATTTTTTAAAAAATATATGTAATTTTGTATAAGAATGGCTCCTCCATGCTTTAAATTTTAAAAAATAAAAAATTATTAAATTTTTAAAAATTAAGAGTTTTGCTGGAAAAATGTGACAGTCAAGTGAAGGGTTTCATACTTGTATCCCACAGAGGGTAAAGGCCGAATCAAAGAATAATCTAGAAATACATTGAATAGTGGTGAATTTTAGTGAAATAAAGTTTTTTTGTCTTTTGAATAATGGACAGCTTTATTATTTATTCAGATTAGCATATTTTTTTGTTTCCCTTTCAATCCATTACCATTTACGTAAATACAAGAAATCGTACACTGAAAATCCAAAATAACTGGTATAGGCATACATCTGCGAATGAAGGTGTATAAAATTAATCGAAGTTCGTCGTTATGTTCAGCAGCGTCTATGTGCAGCTATCATGGCAGGTTATGAAAATTGAAGAGATTTTGAAAGTACCGGGGGTTGAGAAATTGAATTCCATATCCATACATCTCCGAGGTGGATATGAATTTTGGATCTCCACTTACAACAATTTCACGAGTGTACCATGAATATCGATAATAAAGTAAAACATTAAAACTACAACACAGCTGTGGCCTAAAAAAGATCATGCAAAAACGAATCATCGACGACGGAAGAAAATAGTTAAACATGTTATATTGCGGATACGTGATATATACGGCTCCAGAATCCCATATCGATGAATATTCATTAAATGGTTAATAAAACGACACTTGTTCAACATAGAATCGACATAGATGTTTATCATATTTAATGATCAGTTGTCAAAGGACCCGGCTTTGCACGATATTTTTAAGGTCAAAGTTATGGCGTAGATTCAATGTTTTACTGGATTATCGATAATCATGGTACACGCGGGAAATTATGGTAAGTAAAAATCCAAAATTCCTCTCAACCTCGGAGATGCAAGAATACGGAATTCTATTTCTCAACCCCCGATACTCTCGAAATCCCTTCAATTTTCATAACCTATCATGATAGCTGCACATAGACGCTGCTGAACATAACGACGAACGTTGATTGGTTTATACACCTTTATTCGCTGATTCATGCCTATACCAGTTATTTTGGCTCTTCAGAGTATTTTCAGTATACTTAGCATTCGGCTACTTTAATTCGACAGTAGTAAAATTACCACCTTTTTAAGGAAATTTTAAAAAATAAGTTCTTATATTTATAATATAAATATTCTTACATAAAATATTCTTATATATATAATATTTTATAAACAATATAATTTTTTAAACAATATAATATTTTATAAAAATATATTTGTATATTTAATACTCATACATTATGGGAAAAATACTGAAAAAAATTAACTGCATTGGAATTTAAATAATTTCAATTTTTAAAATTTTGCCATGTGGCAAAAATCAACTGCAAAATTCCAATTTCGATAAAAATGACTAAAAAGTACTAAATGTATTTTAAAATAACCCTCTTGAACTATATATATTTTTTCAAAACAATAAATTTGTATTTGGTACATATATTATACTTTGAATGCTGCCAAAGACGTAATTTCGCACAAGTTAATAACTTTACTCTTTAATTTTGAATGCACTTTTACTACTGTCATCTATGAGGGTTATTAGTAACTAAAACTTCAAAATGGAATGTAATAGATGAAAAAACAGATTTGTTGAGAGGGAGCTCTACTTTAATAGAATAAAGTGGATTATGTTACTTGTTGCCGTATGGCAACATTATGCATTAGAGGGTTAAACCAAAGTCATGTATGCACACACAATAAACCCCCGATTGAACATACTTGGTGTGGCTACTGGAAGCCAAGTATGCAGTTCTTCTTTGTAAGGCACGTCATCGTAAGCACTGCACTGCACGGTCCGGAAACTCGGAGAATTCTCCGGACAAACCTGGTAAAGAACAAAGCACACAGTGAACGTGATTTCCTAAGAGAAAAGAAGTAATTGGGCATGCTTAATACCATAATAGATTTCGTATATTTAGTGCTAAATCAATAGTACAAATATTAGAGAAATATCAGAATGTTCTGATGTTTGTTCTTTCAAAGAATATAGTACCTACTGGGTTCGATATCTTCGAAAATGCTCGAATTCTTTTATGACGTTTATTTTTTTTTATATTATTTTTTTTTCTATGTAAATTTTATCATTTGATAATTTGGCGTGGTGAATTTGTTTTGTTACAAAAAATCTAATAATAACTGCAAAATATTTCTTTTTTTTTATCATAGATATCTTTAAAGATAGCACTTGTTGCAGCATATGAATTTTTCAATCAAATACTTATTCATTATTGACAGATGGGTGAATAAAGAAACTAAACCGAAATTATGTTCATATGTATGGAAATCCGAACATCTGTGAAGTTCAAATAACAGCACAATATTTGTATGTAGTATCTAAAACCGATGTTACAAAATATGTGTAATTGCACAAGATTTCCCAAAATTTTAAAATTTTAAAAAGAACAACGCGAGGGTATCCGGACAAAACCGCGAAAGGACAAAACCGCGCGGACAGAACCGCGCGGTCAAAACCGCGAAAGGACAGAACCGCGAGCGGACAAAACCGCGAACGGACAGAACCGCGAAAGGGCGAAACAGAGAATGCAAATGAAAACTTGAGAAATATTAGAACTTGATAATGCAGCAGTAGCTGCATTTTGCGATCAGTGGTAAATTGAATCAATCTCTTAATTTTATCCTGTTTTTGTTTTATAAAATTTATTAACTTTTTACATTAAAACCACCGCTTTATTGTATCAAACCGCAATTTTTAAGTCTTTTTAACGGTTCAAAATTACTGTTAATTTTTTGTTCACCGCGGATAAATATTTTTTTAAGTTATAGTTTATTTTTAATCCCGCTGTCATATTGATGTGAATTTGCCTGTGATACTGGATAAAATGGGTAAATCAAAGTGTGGAAAATCGGTTATCATAGAGATTTGCGAAGGGAGAATAATTGTAATCAAATTAGCATTTTGGTGCTGACAGCACTGAATAACTATATGTGCCTACTTAATATGATACTCTATCAATTTTATTTGCTGTGCTTTTTGGAAAGGTGTCCATAAGGGCATTCAAGCAGTTTTTAGTGCAAAAACACGAATTTCTAAAGAACCTGCCAAAATGTAACTAAATTGGATCCCCAACAAAATTAGAATTTTCGCAGTTAACTTAATGCAGGCACTTAAAGTTATTAGAGAAATCCTGGAAAATTATAATTCTGAACCGAACAGAAAACGAAAACATTAGCAAAAATACAGTAGAGAGACCAAACTTATCAGTGGTTCAACTAAGAAGTTTTTAAGATTTTTATATATTTTCATCATACAATCCTCAAAAAAATTAAATTCTAAACCCTCAAAAGCGATGAAGATAAGTGTAATGAAGTTTTCACACACTTGCAAAATCTTTATAACACCATGGAATGACGTGTACAAAGCAGAAACTTTGCTAGTTTTATGTAAATCTATGCTTTAGACTTGCAGAAATGCAATTGTTATTATAATTTGGTCAATTTCGCTGTATGTCAAAATTTATAACGCATTTTAAAATTATGAATATCATATATATTTGTAATTTTTTTGATTTAAAGTGCTTAGTTTACTATTGGCTAACACACATAAAATTTGCATAATTCAAATTTGATTCGTCGAAAATATCTAGTTTTTTTTCCATTGTCCTTATAATTCTGACCACAACTGCATGAGATCTATTCCACGATTTTAAAAATCATCCAAAAATTCAAAAATCAGCAAAATGTGACAGAAGTAAATTTGGTGCATTACGGAACAGGGGATAACAAATTCCAAAAAAAAAAAGGTATATGCAAGGGTTTACTAAGTCGGTATTTCATTTAGTTGCTTTCGACTCGAGAGACTGATTTTAGAATATGCTGAATCTGCTTGTTATAAATTCCGGTGGTAGTGTATTTTCATTTGAAACGTTGATTTGCAATAAACATTGATTTGCATAGAAACTGCAAGGTTATTTTTTTAATAAACGAAGATCATAAAGATATAAACTTTAAGGTTATTTAAAACAATTTAATTTGCATCAGATTTTGGACAAAAAATTCAACAATAGTTGTAAACTTTAATGAATGTAAGTTCCCGGGTTAACTGTTTGAAAAAATAATGTTAAATTTTGACCAAAGCTTTGCAATAATCACAGCAAAACAACTGAAACTAAAGCACCCAGATTTAGTGTTACGCTACTTAATATAAATGTTGCTATTAGTTTAAATTGACAACATATTTTTTACATTAAAATGAGAGTTATTGTTTGTTTTAGCATCCACATTATTTTTACAACGTAAACTAGTTTTGTAACAAAACATTTCACTTAGTACCGATTTCACACAAAATCCCCACATGTGACTGAAAAAAGCACTAAACACAGCATTTAATTATTTATTAAACTTTAAATTATATATTAAACTAAAAAGTTTAAATAAAACTTTTTTTTAAATAAAATTTCTAAAAGTTATTAAAAAATAGTTATTTCTTGTACTTAAATTTAAAAATTATTTTCTCGTTGAAATTAATAGAAATCCAAAATTTGGTAGTTTTTTAGTTTTGTTTTCCCATTTAGATTCGTAAGGAAGGAATTATTTAAAAGAAACGTTAAACAGTATGGCCTTTTGTCGGCACAATTTTCAGTGATTTCATTTACTATGATTTCCGATTGATGTTTATTTGGTCCAGGTTCCTCAATTTCTTTTATAAATTGCATTCTCAAACTCATACGTTTTTTCTTCTTTTGTAAATAAAAAAACACCTTACAAACTAGTTAAACCTAAAATACTTTACTCTTCAACCGCATTTTTCAGTCGAAAAAAATCCTAAAAGCCAAAGCAGATTCATTAGATTCCTGTCGCCAGCTGACACACCTGTTTCTCATATTATGACAACATTTTGTGTAATTTGTCAAGCCGTACCTGGTCACCTCTTATAGGAAGTCAAAATACTTCTTACAATTCACGGTAACAAGAGACACTACTGCCGTAAGGACGATGTGACCCCTTTCCCACCTTATGACAGTCCTATTGTTAAGATTGGAACACATGTACCAGAAGAAAGGAGGTGGGGACGTACAATACAATGTACCCCTTTCCATTCCAGCATTCTTCGTTTCTAACACAAAGGAGTAAGAAATACCTTTACCCTCCCCCCCTAGCCTAAGGCAAAAAGCCTAGCCCCCTGTCCGAACCTGTTGGTCAACTTTCAGTCCTTGTTTCAAATTTACCAAATTTTGGTTTCTACCTGACCTTGGTATAAAATGTACTGAGTTTTTACTTACACATTCTCTTAAGATGTTATTTATACCTCACAGTTTTTCAATCAATACTCAATAATACGCGTGACTTTTCAGGGTTTGAGTCTCCACATTTCCATTGAACCATCTTCTTAAACTGACACAAAAAATAATATTCAGAATCCATTTTGCAGAAATTGTTACAACCTTGCTACGTAATTTTTTTCTTGAATACCAAACACACTCCACTATGCAGGGAAAGAAAAATAACTTCAGCAAAAAAGAAGGAAACAAAGAAACATGAATTGAAGTAACATTAAAAAGGATTCAGTTCATTAAAAATTACATTACAAAACTAACCTAAAGTTTTGAAATACCAAAATGGTCTCATTTCTATAAATGTGCATTTAAATAAATTTACATTTATGCTTTTTCGAATTCAATCGCCAGCATATATATAATAAAAACATTTTGCTACCTCGTCTAGTAAAGCCCATATTATCGTGTCGATTAATTACATCTTTAAAAATCTTAGTACAAACCTATTACTATACATTAAAACATAAAATCAAAACTGTATATTGCCGACGGGTTTCATGTGCAGGTATTACTCCTAATAATCGTGTTATATAGTATATAATATATATGAAGTAATTTAATTCCCAATAATTCCCATTCGCGGTTTTGTCCGCTCGCGGTTCTGTCCGTTCGCGGTTCTGTCCGTTCGCGGTTTTGACCGTCGCGGTTTTGTCCTTCGCGGTTCTGTCCGTCGCGGTTTTGACCGGGAATCCAACGCGAGTTTTCATTTAGGAACCATTTGAATCGAAAGAGTCTTCTTTTTATAAATATTTGTCAGTTTACTTTAGGTTCAACAAGTGTTCTGTGTTACAAAATGATCGATTTATTGAAAAGTATGATTGATTATGATTTCACGAGTAGCAGTTTATAGGAATTCAAGAATACAAATTTTATACTGAAGGATTATAATATATAAGACAAATTTGCTTATTTAACCATGTTCCTTAACTTAATTATTTTATTCTCCCTCTCAAATTAAGTCCAATTTTACTCCAGGAGGCCATTTACCTAAAGATAGAGCCAAAAATAATTTTAATCCTCTAGGAGCATATTGTTGTCAACAAACACTTTAATCCACTTTAATGATTTTAAAATATAGTAGTTTTTCGGCAACTTAAGCAGTTTGTATTCTATTGGAAAAATCTTTATTATTTTATGTAGCATCCTCAATGCTAAGTCTATGGCGATGACAATGTTCTAATGTTTTTTAAATAATTAAGTTCCAGTCGCAAGAAATTGTTTAATAATATATGTTCCTTAATGTATGACTGTCAAAGATCGAAATTTATATTTTTGGAGTAAAAAATATTGAAAAAATCACGCATTAGAGTATTAAAACAAGAAGTTTTAAAAGAACTAAAATAGCCTACTTTTCTGTTACTTAAATACTTACTAAAATTCTTACCTAGAAGCAACTAGGTTTGTAACAGTAAGTGACATCAACAACCGTTTCTACATTAAATTTTTACACATTAGGAATAAATTTCACTAAACACAGCATCCAGCTGTAATTTAAACTTCTCAAAGTCAAAGTGAACTATTTTTATTAATTTTCTATCGCAAATAAAATAAATATTACTTATCGTCTGCATGATTTATATGCAGTTATAAATAAATATTTAATTATTTGTTGAACAGAAACCATAAAACTACTCCAAGATGCACTTAAGGTAGGCGAATACCCAAAATTCCCCCAAATTCTAAAATTTTTACTATTACTTTAATCTTTTCCAAATTTGGTATAGTGATTTCAAATATAATGAATAATACTATTTAGGCATTTTTTTAAATTTAAATATAATTTATTTATTTTAAACGGTGTTTTTCTACTAAAAAAAGAGGTTTACGCAAACAAGTCTACCACATTGAATTTTCATCCTATAAACATTAATTATGTATTTATTTATTTTAAACGGTGTTTTTCTACTTAAAAAAAGAGGTTTACGCAAACAAGTCTACCACATTGAATTTTCATCCTATAAACATTAATTATGTATTAAATTCTTCGTTTTGAACTGATACATGCAATGATCCTCTAGAGTTACATACAAATTACAAGAAAAGAAGTTATTAAGAAAAATGTCATAAATTAACCCTAAAAAAAGGATTTTTTTCGATTAACTTACACTTGAAATTTTTTTAAAAAAAAAC
The DNA here is from genome assembly GCA_023701765.1 of Hylyphantes graminicola. Taxonomy (NCBI): domain Eukaryota; kingdom Metazoa; phylum Arthropoda; class Arachnida; order Araneae; family Linyphiidae; genus Hylyphantes; species Hylyphantes graminicola. Next base: position 37,459,377 of record CM043121.1, read on the forward strand.
TTAACAAAATAAATTTTGCCTCAAATAATATTATTTTTAAATTAATCAAGTTTCTCATGCCATTGTTGGGTTGGCAACAGCTATTTAAATGACTCGAAATTGAATTTCAATGCTAATCCAAAGGGAAATTCGTCGACAAATGGTAGATTTATGTACGTCCTATCATACAGACGGACAAAAAGTTGGGTTTCTGATGTCATACCTTTCTAATAAAAAAATTATTTTTAAGATCGGATTGAGAGAACCGATTTTGGAAGGGGGTACGGACGGACATCGACCGCATGTCAATACCTACTTTTTCTTTTTTGTAATTATTTCGAATTAAAAATAGAAAAAGTAGGCTAAAAATCTGTCACCTAATCAAAATTTGCGATTAAATATCATCCTTTCTTAATATCATAAACCAACCACAACTACTATTGATGCATAACATAAATCCTACATCAGAACTATTGATCGTGTGGGTTGGGAACATAATAATTGAAAGGGCATTGGAGCAGCAGGTGATGGATTGTATTGTTCAACGCATGAACCAATATATCATGCCGTAATGATTCCTATTACTCAGAGTATCGACGAAGCTCAGTCAAAAGTCAAACGGCATGACACTGAATTAGTTTCGGATATATATTCGAAATATCAATCTAGTGTTGTATATTGAAATAAAATAAATGATTAGAGGTTCGCATGGATGAATTCGTATAGTCTGAACTTGTTGATATCTGACTCGTTTTTAAATTTAAGGAGTACTAGAGATTATAAAAACTTATCGTTAGGAATAAAGAAATTTGTATGAAGCTTAATGAAATAAAATATATGAATCAAGGTATGTACGAATGAATTAATATATTTTAGCTATTTTCTTAACTTTTTGATAGATGATTTGTTGTAAAATATTAGAAGTACTGAACTTTAAAAAAAGAAACTATTAACATGGTATCGAAGGGACTCAGTCGAAAGTCAAACGGCATGACACTGAATTGGTTTCGGATATATTCGAAATATCAATCTGGTGTATATTGAAATAAAATAAATGATTAGAGGTTCGCATGGATGAATTCGTATAGTCTGAACTTGTTGATATCTGACTCGTTTTTAAATTTAAGGAGTACTAGAGATTATAAAAACTTATCGTTAGGAATAAAGAAATTTGTATGAAGCTTAATGAAATAAAATATATGAACCAAGGTATGTACGAATGCATTAATATATTTTAGCTATTTTCTTAACTTTTTGATAGATGATTTGTTGTAAAATATTAGAAGTACTGAACTTTAAAAAAAGAAATTATTAACATGGTATCGATGGGACTCAGTCGAAAGTCAAACGGCATGACACTGAATTGGTTTCGGATATATATTCGAAATATGAATCTGGTGTATATTGAAATAAAGTAAGTGATTAGAGGCATGCATGGATGAATTCAGATATTCTTGAACTTGTTGATATCTGATTCGTTTTTAAATTTAAGAAGTACTAGAGATTATAAAAACTTATCGTTAGGAATAAAAGAAATTTGTATGAAGCTTAATGAAATACAATATATGAATATAGGTATGTACGAATGAATTAATATATTTAGCTATTTTCTTAACTTTTTGATACATGATTTGTAGTAAAATATTAGAAGTACTGAACTTTAAAAAAAAATAAGTTATTAATATACTAAATTTTTAAGACGGTTTTTGAAAGGAAATAACTTAAATTAAGCTATTGTCTATCATTTGTAACACAAATATCCGAATGCAAATATAATTTTTTTATACCATCATAAGTTAGTCAATTTCAAATTGAATTATATACAGCGATTATTTATTAAAAACCCTTCTTACCTCTGTATTACACATTTTATACCGCTTCCTTTCCCCAATGCAATAACGTCCTCCTCCGGCAGGCCTGTAAGAAATATAATCTCATTGATAAATTTTATTTAATGTTAATGGCCATTTGATATAATAACTTATAACTTTTGCGAATAGTTAGTAATAACTTTTGATTTATGTAAAATTGATTTATTTGCTATTGAAGACTTTTTTTTTGATAATGACCAAATCATACTCATGTTAAATTTAGTTTTCTTATGCATGACCCTAGACCCTATAAAAGAACTACGTATTTAAATTGTTTTAATATTTTTAAACACATTTATTACAATTTATACGAATTTTGGATCGTAAATGAGCATCTGCATAACTTTTCCAATTAATTTAATTCGACAACTAGATTGTTATATGAATTTATAAATTAGAATCTGCTTATTTCAACGTATATCCTTCCAGCTCTCATTCTCGCGCTTTCTTTGGTCAGTGCAACATTGGTGTTCTGTTCCCGAGTAATATTGGTTCACCTCACCACAGCTCGAGCTATAATTTATTTCTTTTGGTATTTTTGTTGTCATTCAAGACCTGAAACAAGCCCACAGTTTTGTTTCAACTGAGAATTGAAGACTTTTTTAAATTCTCTTCTAGTCTTACATAATTTTCCCGTCAGTTTTTCCGTGTCGGTAGTAGTTGAAAAACTATAGAATTACTAGTTACGTCTATCATATTGGAACAAATGCAAATGGAACCATTTTTGTAGGAAATTCAATGGCAATCAGAGCGTCAAATCAACGCACAGCTTTGCTTTTCGATCACCAAAGTCCTCGATATATCGAGTTGGCCGAAACACGCAAAAAAAATCTCTAAGGACAAAGTCCAATAATAATGAATACTACATCACTGTTCTTTGGAATTTCATCATAAAAGTTAATTGCCCTGCCATTGGTATTTTTATTTTTAAAAGGAACACACAGAACTATTCAGCTAGAAAAATTACTTACATAAATTGGAATCATTACATTACAATGTGTATGTTTCAAAAAAATATCAACTACTTCCTCCACTTTATAAAAAGTGGTAGTTATGTCCCAGACCAAGGCTTCAAAAATGTCAAATGGCAATATTAGTTTTAACCATTTTTTATAACCACTAAACTAAATTTCTCGATTACCGTTGCCTGAAATTTTGCAGAATGCCCTTTATTATGCAATAGAGTCACACCACTTTCAAACTGTAGCGTCAGCAAAAGTTATGCAATTTACTAATAACAAATATTGCACCACGCACTTCCAATTGGTAGAACTAAAAAAAAAAAACGTAGCAAACGCCATAGGCAGCACCATTAACTAACAAGTGCTAAACTTAATTGGGGTTTTCAATTACCCGTAAATGAAAACCCGCGTTATTTTTTGAACTTATACACATGAGTTTTATTGCAGCGGTCTCCGATAAGCTTGCTTGTGTTTAAAGAGATTGGAATAAGATGGAGATTTTCTCTATTCAAAAAAGTTTGTACAAGGTTTCACCACTATAATGGATCTTTAGTAGCTGAAACGGCAGTGTGGGGAAGTGTTTCACCATATTTTCAGTATTCTGTTGAACCACTTTTCACTTTCTATAAACGAAAACCTAAGAAATGGTTCAACACAATACCGAAAATACGGTGAGACATTTCCCTGCGCAGACGTTGCACTTTGCAGCTACTAAAGATCCATTATAATGGCGAAACCAAGCACCAAATTTTTAACAGTGTAGTGATATATTGACTTATGTACAGAAGATTCATGTCGTAGTGTCAGCGAGTTGACAATTTATTCCTAACTTTGTGCTCTCTCCAGACCAATAACCACATACAGTCAAGCTTGTCAAGACTCAGTGTGCGGTTATAGTCCTTAGATTATACAACGCAAAATGAAGTGAGCGACGCTGGAAATGAAGTGAGGGTATTTGAAGCATGCTTGCTTTGTAATCGTAAGGACTATAGTACATCGAATGCGTAGTACGTATAGTAAGTATAAGTACTCACATGGGGTTGTCGCAGTGCCTCTGCGACAGGCTGACTCCGGCCCCGCATGTCCTCGAGCAGGGGGACCACGGCTCCCACTGGCCCCACTCGCCGTCGATGGCTTCCGGGCGCTCGCCGATCTCCGTGCACCGCCCCATCTGACACCACTGAGGAAAACACGTGACAATAGATTATGTAACAAGTTCTAGAATAATTAAGATTTTTTTTTAAAAAAAGTCTTTTAGTTTAATGATTCCAGAAATTCGTGCATATTTGAGTTGAATTACCGTCACCCCACACAAGGGCTATAGGTGACGGCGTCGCACAGTGTGTCAGAATGACAATTTAGCTGGCAAAAAATCAAAAAATGAAGTGAAGCATTCAGCTGCGAATCCTTAATAAATATAAACATATAAAAAATATAGTTCGGGGCGTCTGGTGTTATGACTTATTCTCGGATTGAGCGCTTACCTCCCCTCCCCCCACCACCACCACGAACAAAGCACTTTGTGTTGAGTTTTAATCAGGTGAAGTATTTTCGCAATATTGACTCTACTTTTTCGGCTTGTTTTGCGGCAAAAGTAGTCTTTCTAAATTTTAAAAAAAGATGTATCCTGAACCCTCAGATATGATATTGATAACGTAAAATGTTTTTCTTATGTTTACGTAAGTTACAATTATATTAAAAAGGTTCTAATTGTAGCTAAGAAAATTTTTTATTTTTTCCTTGTTAATTTATTTTCTCTTAGTGTAAAAGTAAACTTCCCCGCACTTCCCCGCAGTGATTTTTGCAGGAACTTGTAGTGCATACTTCATATATTGATATCCAACAAGAATATGTTGCTTATGTTTGCCCTTTTTTTTATATCTCTAAAAAAACCGCATTTAAATAGCTTTTTGATTGAAATACATTAAACTTTAAATTTCTTTTGCGAAAATTCTAGTAAAATATTTGTAATTATAAAATATGTTATCAAGAAAACCTCATACAACTTGATTTTTGCCCGCAACTAATGTTTAAAGTGGAGTTGTGACGATGTCTCAGAAACTGTCTCACCATTCTCAAAAAAGCTTGGATCTAGTGGGAAATCTATAGTGAATTTTTTTAATTGATAATTGTAAAATTAGTTTAGCAAGCTTTTTTTCTTTCAACTTATATGATATATATGTAATATGTATGTATATATGTCTTCATATAATGTTGGAATGAAAGCATGATCTAACTTCTTGAAGTTTTTTTAGTAATTTTTTGCTTCTAAGCTAGTATCAAGATTGATGTATTGCATAATATATTGCAGAATTACGTTTAAAATAACTTGTTTTAAAAAGAATGGAATTATATATTTTACAATCTTAAAACGAACGAGCGATTGTAACTCAGTCTGAGTAATTTTCACTCCTCCAGTCTGGAAAATGCACTTCTCCTCTTGGAGTGGATCCTTTTTCCGTGTTTTTTTTAATTTAAAAAATTTTATTGAAAGTACTAACGCAGCACATATTTACGAACAAGAAAAACATAACTAATGTTAATTTGAACCATAATTATTTTTAGACTAATTCTGTTTCTTTCTTTAAGGGGGTTCAATACCCAAAAATCGGTGAAAAAATCAAAGCAAAAATTATTGGCTTAAAATACTATTACAACCTTTATTAATAATGTCACAAAGTATCAAGACGATTGGAAAAACATTTTTGACATTAAAAGCCATTTTAATGCCATGGCTTCGTAAGGAAATGGGTTAACAATAAAAACTTTAAATGCGTTTTTCTCAGAACTTGATTTTTTGAACTTCGATGTACCTTTTCTCAAAAACTATGTTATGTTTTCTCGTAAACTTTTTTTATATGATGTAATACATAGTATAGATTAATCTGAGGTTATAAATTTTAATAAAACTTAAGTGAAAAAAATTTTATGGGGCAAAAAAGTGAAAAATGTCATGATTTTTTGGGTACTTTAAAACTTATTTTATTTATAAAAAACTAACAGTTATTTTTAAAAAACTTTTAACCTCAGATTAATATAGGGGTAAGTGGTGTACCTTGGACGTATGTGTACCTCGAACCTATGCTGATTCTAGCTCGATTAGGTTAGATATTGAAACAACACCACATGCAGTTAAAGTATTTGTTACCAGGGACCTCAGTGAAGTTCTATCTGTTTGTTTAAAAGGTCAATTTATTAAAGAGGTTTCGAAAAACTAAATTCACAGTTCAAAAGTAAATTTTTGTCAGATTCTTCAGTATAATTTTTACTCAAACATGTAGTGTTTATTCAGAAACGATGGTTATGCAATATAAAGCAAAGTTTTAGCTATAAAACAGTGTGCTTGAAATTAAGTTAAGTCTAACCTTAACTTGGTGATTTACTATTTTGTTTTTAATGTCCAAGTGGTGTACCTCGAACCTAATACAAGTGGTGTACCTTGGACTGGTCCAAGGTACACTACTATAGGTCTTATGTGCTTCAGATTGTTGAAAAACCCTTTTAAAATTCAAGTAAATTCTTTCCTTTGAAAAATTAAGTATTTTAGGCTATTAATATGCAACCCTGATTTGTAAAATCTAGAAGAATGGAAATTTGTAAGAAATTTTGATATGGTGTGATATAGAATTTTTTTTGTAGTTAATTATTTAGATTTATGGAAGCATATAAAATTTGAACAATATTGATATGACATAGAAAATAATTATTGCATGCTCATCTAAAAAGATAATTTTGATAATAGATATCTAAGAAGAACATCCTTTTTACGTTTAGGCCTAGTTGAATAAACATATGGGGAAATATTGGAGTTGTTATTTCTTTCAAATTTAAGACAGTAAGATCAAAGATAGCAAATGCAGGGTGGCTACAGAATCTGTCAAAACTAATTCCCTGACTTTACCAGGCTAAATGTAAAAAATTTCCCTGATTAGCGGCAATGAACTATATTAACATATATGGTCATTGATATAGGTTGAGAATGATGAAGTTGAATATCATTGCACTAGAGCTCTGGGAAGGGCAAGGCAGTTAAAACAAAAGATTAATAAGCAGTAACTCAACCATTAAAGTGAAAGCCTTTTCAGGATTACACTTTTTGTTATCCTTTCTTTTACCGGTTAAAATGGCAATCTTGGAAATTTTCCCTGATTTTTTTTTAAAAAAATCACCAATTTCCCTGATTTTTCCAGATTGATTAAATTCCCTGACTTTTCCATGATTCCCTGATTTCCCTGATCCTGTAGCCACCCTGAAATGTTTTTCTATGGCATGAAATAACAGTTTAATTTTATGCTACATTTTAACGGATACACCCGAGAAAGATTGCATTGCAGCTGAAAAAGCCAAAAGGGCACTAAAAAAAACTAAGGCAACAAAACCCCTTACTGAGCAAATTGACCTAACATAACCAATTACTACAATCTTGGCTAGAAATAAGAGTATAGGTTGTAAAATGTATTTTTGAATTTTATGTGGCCAATAAATATTGTTTTTCGGACAGTAAATCGAGTCTCTCTACCTGTTAATAATTGGTCCAAGGTACACTACCGGTTGGACCAAGGTACACCGCCGGTGGTGTACCTTGGTCCTAATTACACTTTTCTGTATTTGTTTTTGTAATAGTTGAAATCATTTAAATAACATGTTAAAATAAATATATGTTGTATATAACAACATAAAGTACTTAGTAAAAATATTTTTAGTCACTTTTTGCAAGTAATTAAGAAACTAAAAATTGAAAAGTCAAAATAGGTCCGAGGTAACCCACCTTCCCCTATAAGGTTGGCATGACACACACAGAAAATTTTAAGATGATCTGATCAGTAGTTATTGTGAAAAGGTACATTGCAATTGGCCAATTTAACATTACCGATATACAACATACCGGACCCCCTTAATAAACGGAAATATGAAATACACCCTAAATACTATTTTTTTTATACTTGCTGTCTATAAAATAAAATACATTATTAATACGTGACTTTTGTCTATTATTATATATTTATGGGTGTGAAATTCGCGTTTTTAACTTATGATTAATGAATTATAATAAGTTTGAAACATTTGGCTATGTTTCTTCTGCTAGAGCTAAATTCAAAAAGAGGAGCGTCACTACTTTTGGTGGCGACATCTATATTTTTAAACTCGAAACTACTAAAAATCAATAACTTTGTCCTCTCATGAAAATTGGTCTTCGGACGGGGAAAAAATTGAAAACAAGTCATATATTTTTTTTAATTGAGATTTAAAAAATTATGTTTTAAAACAAAAAATATATTGAAATTAAAAATACTGTTTAATGCTGAATAAAAAATTTTAAAAAATGCTTTGTATCACTATCAATAGCATCGTAAATTTTACTTAATTTGGCTACTTGTAAAATTAAATTTTAAAAAAATACATACTACTTACCAAAGTGAAACAAACAGTATAAATAGCATAATATCATGCAAAACGCATGATTATCGAGCTTACCATATTTCTATCGCAAACAGTACCCTCCGCCGCAGGCTCCAAACGGGTCACACATTTATTGTCTTGTCTACACCAGAGGGTCTGGCATACATCCTGAAAAACACAAAATAAAACTTTATTTAATAATGGATTATTATTTAAAAAATAAAATGTTCAAAAATGCTTTAAATTTTGACTTGGTTTAATTAAAAATAAAATTACTATATTTATCAAGTTCCTGTTGGTATATTTTGATGAAACCGTAGATAAATTCATTATTTATTAATTTACGCTTGATATGTGATTTTTTTTTATTTAAGGCACTTAAATCTAGGTAAGTGCCTCAGTTACGCACAAGGACGTTAACTTAATGCAATATTTTTTATAACAATAAGTTTATTTTTAAGCGTTTGGTCTCCATTGGCCAAAGAAATATGTAGCATCTTTTTTTTTCTCTTAGTCCATTTGTCAAAAATTCAGAAAGCAGCCGATCTCAATCCATTGTCACTTATCTTTAATCAGCTAATATTAAGCCTTGAAGTCAAATTATAAAATACAAAACTAGTTAATTTCATTAGAAAGCTAAATAACCCATCTTCAAAACATTTTAAATCCCTTATTTATTCATTGAACACAGCAATAAAGCAAACAGTCTGCCCCATCAATTAATCGAAACCAATAATTAGTGCATATTCTTGAAAAATGAACTACATTTCAAATTTGCAACCGCACAACCTTGGAGCCATCCTCTGCATTTACCCAAAAGGCATTTAACACCTCCATATCATATTCAATTACTCTTTAAATGTAAAAAGGATTCATGTCCACAGAAAGCTTTCCGTACAAGCTTCTCCTTTCATTTACAATTTAAGGTAGGCGAATACCCAAAATTTTTACTATTACTTTAATCTTTTCCAAATTTGGCATATAGTGATTTCAAATATACTGAATAATACAATTTCGTCATTTTTTTTATTTAAATATAATATATTTATTTTAAACGGAGCTTTTCTACGTAAAAAAGATGTTTACGCTAACAAGTCTACCACATTGAATTTTCATCCTATAAACATGAATTATGTGTTAAATTCTTCGTTTTGAACTGATGCATACAATGATCCTGTAGAGTTACATACAAATTACAAGAAAAGAAGTTATTTAGAAAAATGTTTTAAACTAACCACAAAAAAAATATTTTTTCGATTTACTTACACTTGGACATTTTTTAAAAAAAAAAACTTGTATATTTACACCAGATGTTAGAGGTTCATGGCACAGATATATATTGAAATAGCATCTGTAAAAAATTTCAGGTAAATTAATGTAAAAATTTTTATGCTAGAAGTGTTAGCGTAAACCCCTTTTTTAGTAGAAAAACACTGTTTAAAATAAATAAATTATATTTAAATTAAAAAAATGCCTAAATAGTATTATTCATTATATTTGAAATCACTATGCCAAATTTGGAAAAGATTAAAGTAATAGTAAAAATTTTAGAATTTTGTGGAATTTTGGGTATTCGCCTACCTTAAAAGGAAGAACTGTAGTGGGAAAATCTCCATTGGACTTAACCCCTATTTACATTTAGCAATTCATTTGCAAGGCCGTCTATACGTTACAAGGATGATTTGTGGTGGGAAAAGTACGGAATCAATACCAAAAATACAAAATTTCCTTACTGAGATTCCCTCAAGGATAGAGTTCGATGAAAAATAAATTGTTGGTTAATTAAGACACATATATTCATATCGTTATAAGCCTAAGGCTAAATGAAAGACAAACATATGTTAATGATTGCCTGATTATTGTATGTTATTATATACAATTAAATAAGATATATGAATTTATTGATAGGTAATTTATGATTCAAATTGATGTTCTTTCGATTAAAAACAGAAGTTGGAAAATTAGCTTTGACTTTTGCTCCGCTTTTCTATAGTTTTTTCCTTCAAAATTTAAAATGTTGAATATTTGAGATTTTTAATAAAAGCGCATAACTTCCATAATTTTTTTTAAAACCTGAAATAATATTAAACTCAATTTTTCACCAACTTTATTCAAATTATAAAAGCACATTTAATTGCAAAGAATACAACATTATACACTGTTAGAAATGAATACTCAAAAACGACGAAATTGTTCTTAATTTGACGATGCCGCTTACTGGCAAATGTTCCGAGTTTTTCTTTCCTCAAAGTGAGGAAATTTGATCCGTCATTTTTATGAGGATTCGAATTTCGTCTAATCTAAAGAAATATTTCGTTATTTTTGAGCATTTGAGTACAGTAATGAGATTCAGTTTCCTCAAAATCAAGATACAGAATCGTCAAATCAAGATCGTTAAAGTGAGGATTCGCGTTTACTCAAAAGTCACGTGATATTTTGACGAAATAATCCTCAAAATTAACGAAATGAGGTTTGAGGATTAATGAATCGTCAAAAATGAAAGTGTTATTTCTGAGAGTGTACAAAATTGACCTAATTTTCGACTGAAGTAACTTTTAAAATCATAATACATATTAACATCATAATGTATTAATATTTCCAATAATAATATTCTATTTCTTCCGCTATAGTATCTGTTTCACTGTACTAATATTTGACAAGGTGGTGGTGGCATTAAATGCCATAACTTAAGTATTTAATTAAATCACTACCCCTATAAAGATGTTTTTTCTATTAAAATACATGTTACCATCGTCAATCGATAACTGGATGGACTGCTTCTATTGCTAACGGATATCAGAATAGCGAAGCAATAATTAATGGCAATCTAATTAGCAAATGGTGGCGATAAAGTTCTAAAAGAGCGTTAAAAAGAGCTAAACACCAGCGCCAAAGAACGAATGGTTATCATGCGTGGTCCTTTTAATTAATATTTGTTTTCCAGAGGGCGTCTGTTCAGCCCACAGATTGATGTTTTGCATTTATATTAAAGTCCCTCAATATCAAATTTTCTTTCCCGTCCACAGGCAATTTATATTCCTCTAGGCCGGGGGTTCGCAACCTTTTTAAACCTGCGTACCACTGGACATTCTAAAAATTTTTGATGTACCACCAGACCTAAATATTTGAAGAAACGTATAATAATTACTTTTTTAGAAGTGTTCAAAGGCTTTTTGAAGCAAATTCCTGAGAAAACATCATATTAAATGGTTGGATATTTGTTTATTTGAAACAAGTTGATAGTAAAGGAGAAATAAACAGATTAAAATGGTATTAATTTGCAGTTTGTTTAGTATCCATTGGTCTAAAAACATACAAATAAAAATAAGTCCTCTTCAACACTTATTCTGCTCCTATGTTTATTTTTTCTGTACAAGAGTTCAGAAAATCCATTCTCACACAAGTAACTCGTAACAAATGGCATCCAAAATAGCAGAGCAGTCGAGTTGTTTGCATCTAATCCAGGAGATAAATATTGTGTTTTAAAAATAACGAAGATGTTAAAAATAATGAGTAATATGTGTGCGTGCTTACTGCTCTGCTGCTCATTAGTACATAATCTATTAATAGCATCATATTGCTCACATCACTCATGCGCACCACTTGAAATTTTCCCACGTACCACCGGTTGGGAACCTCTCTGCTCTAGAGCAATAGCTATATCGGCCGTACCGTGCATTCACCAAGCTAAGCTCCAGGATTGCTATATCGCTAAAATTGTCACGACTGATGACTCTCTCAACTTTAATTATATCCAATAACTATTAATACTAACTTACCTCTATCCCTTCGCAGTGTTCAGCCTCGGGTCCGTACTGGAGTCTGCACTGGTGGTTAGCATCGTACATGGCTCCCGGGGGGAGTTCCGGAAAGTAGAACTCGTGGTCAGAGGGCTCGTCATCCAGACAATTGCCCCAGTCACGACTAGAAAGGGGGAAGATGATTGTAGGTTTCATTTAATAAATATGATAATGGACGACTAGAACAGCCATGCCACCGCTACGTCAAACATTGGCGTGAACCCCATAAACAAACCACCCTGCAACTAATTCGTCTAAACTAAAAAGGACACGCCTACGTTGATGTTACAGCTAACCCAAACTGGAAATAATGGAGCCCTCGTAGGCGAATGACTGAAGACATTTGCCTGGTGGCCAAGAGGTGTAAGCGACGAGCCTCACACCGAGAAGGGTCTTGGTTCTGTCCTTGTCCAAGCCATACTATAGACGAATTCGTGCTGGTGTAAAAAAAAAGCCTCTAAAATTCAACGGGGTGCCCGATTACACTGCGATATGCGTGCTCGTTAAATCTGTGGAGTCGAAAGTCCCGACGGAGTTAGCGTACGATGTCGCTCGAAGTTCCGTTGGGTGCCCGCTCAGGTGTCGACTTCGTCCCTTGACCAGGATTCTAAATTACGAAGCGTAATTGGCTGTGTTAAAGCTCCTTAAGGATAATAGAAATAGGCAACCGGAATCGAGTACATTACCCATTACATTACATTTGCCTGAGACTTTTCGAGTTCGAGCTCTGCTATTAAAACCGATTTGTGCTCGTAATACAAATAAATCCACAAATAACTGGGGATACTGAGTACACTCGAACATAATTGTTCGTTGATGTGGAAAGTTCGAAATCCCAAATTCGACTGCAAAGAAATGCTCCCTAAGTCCCTTTGGAAACCAGCCGATAATGGTTGAGCCCGCTATCCATATATTGCATGATGATTTTTAGCTGATGCGTAGATTGAATATTTTTACAACGGACCCAGGCCTCGATAATACAATTTCTTCTGAACAAACTCTCACAATTTTCATTGATTTCTAAATATATTCTTAACAGGTTTATGTTCATTTTCAAAAACATCCCAGGACACATGTCATACATATCTACATAGAATTAACTACTTCTACTAACGATTATAGTTAGTGGACATCTGTCTTTCCCCCACATTAAATGCAATTCTGGTAACCTGATACATTGAAATATTATTCATCCCATCCTCATTTGTTAGCATTGTGTTTTGGTAATTTATGGTACTAAAACTTAAGATAATAATCGCATTAATTAAAATATATAACTAGTTAAGATGTTTTCTATAGTAAGACTTATTTCCAAGAAAATGCACTCAAATTTCAATCGCTGGCATTTTTCATTATTAAAAATTATTAAAATTTAAATTAGGTGAGAGAGAGAAAGAATGAAAATTAAAAAGAATAAGCAATGGGTGATAGGCAAAGACAGAGAAAAGATAATAAAGAAAGTGTGACGCAACTCTAAAAGAGTTCTGTAAGATACGTTGTCTTTACAAGTGTTTCGCGTATTTTTTCATTCTAGGAATCGCAACAACAACAAAAAATCGTCAAAAGACTCGATGTTATTGAAATGTCTCTAATGCCCCGCTAACATCCGACTACACTCACGTTTCAACAGCGTTAAAGAGCCGTCGCTTTCTTCAAAGAGATGAACGAAGATAATTTTCAAGTGGATGATTGCGGGAACAATGTAAAATGGAAAGAGTGTGAAATCACACCACTTTCTCTGAAAGCAATTTCGTGGTATCTACAATGAGTATCTGTTGTGAGGAAATGCATGCATCATCGTCTAAGACTAAAGAAATAGATAAAAAAATAATTTATTTCGTTTTGTAGTCAAAATCTGCTAAGTTAAATAATTACTACGGGATGAGACTACTTGGAAATTGGTATCGTAATACGGAAATGTTTGAATCCACGAACTTTCTAGCTACCCAAACTATTTGGAGTAATTTTAATTGACCTTTTTGTGAAAAACAAAGTAATAGATTTAACCCTTTCAGTCCCAAAAATTTACTACACTATAGAAACATATGATATTCACAAAATAAGCTTATTTTAGGTCAAATATACGAATTCCATAAGGAAAAAAAATCCATTAAAATTTGTTAGATGGTTTTTGAAACAATGCCAAAATTCTTTAACTGTGGAAAACAACAAAATAAAAATATATATATTACCTAAAAACACTTCGAGTTATATATTTTAAGGTATCTGACCATATTATTAAAAAAAATTAGTAATTATTTTAACCGAAATAGTTTAAATTGTGTTTTAAATCTGTGGAACTGAAGTGAACTTATAAAAAATCAGGAGAAACGCTTGTTGACTATTTTCTAAATAAAAAAAAATAGTAGTTCTGACTTCTATTGAGATTAAAGTAAAATTTTGTCTGATAGAACAAAGTGTGAAGAATCGAATGATGTGTGTTTGGATGTCATAGCGGGACATAAACATTTTGAAAAAAATATTGAAAGTGATGATGCCAAATGGCATCACTGGGACTGAAAGGGTTAACTAAAAAATGGTATATCCACTATCCAAATAGTGGTGGCAGTTAGAAAGTTCCAGGATCCCGGTGCAATCTAGAACCAAAATTAACAGTGTATTTCTCACTCAATTATAGCTCTTATTTGTTAAAAGATCGGCGTTGAGCATACAACAGACCGTGAAATCAAGCCGTCGGCCAAATAACTGTTGAATGTAACTATTCACCATAATAATGGTTCCTAGTAGCTGAGACTTATAAACCGTCACCTGACTATCAGGTTTTTCAGAAACATACATAATATTTACGAAATTATAAAATTTTACTGAATTTTAATTGTTGGGGAAGTCCTTTATAATCATCTACTACAGAAGTAAAATTTAAAACACTTTTAATTAAATTTTCAGTTGACAATTTAAATTTTAATCTCACACTGTGAAAATAAGTCGCTTTAAGCAATTTTTTTAGAGGGTTGGCGGCATATGCCTACTTAGGTAGGTAGGCTGTTACATGTATTTTCCGGTTGGTGTGCTTGATCAGAGACAAACTTATAAATCTTCGTCAAGTAAGACAGGGACAAAATTTTTACTGGAACAGAGAGACAGAAATCACCCAGGGTAAACCCGAACCTGGTACAGTGAGCAGTCTGTTAGAGTAATGGGCTGAGATCAAACCCACTAGGCTACCCGGAACCCATATACCTACTTACTCGAGGAACTTGGTGATCTCGTCCCTGCTGCAGTTGGACCACACCAGAGGGCTGGTGTCCGAGTTAAGGTGCGGGGACATGACGTGTTGGCGCTCGCCAAAAGGCGCCTGGCACCCATTGTGGGGACCGTCGTGGGACATGCCGAAACTAGAAGGAACAGTAACAAAAAAATAATTAAAAAATGAACAATATTTAGCCACAAAAAAATGAAGAAAACTATATTTTTCACATACTTAAAAAGTAATAAGGAATCGAGGACTGCAGAAACCACTACAGTCCCAACTTTCAATTTTTTCAGAAGAGAAAAACTGGTATAAAAAAACGTAATCACTCCTCTGAATTTTCAAATATTTGAACTCTTTTTTCTTCGTTGTCATAACATGCATTTATGTGCTAGCTTTCATGCATAAATTACCAAATTACGATATAAATTAGGCTCAGAAAAATTTATCTTTGAAACGGGATCTTGCTGTTTCTAAACTTAACTGGTTTTTACACTCTGTTGAAAATTTGTAAAAACTTAATCTTTCATTAAAAATACATATTTTAAATTAACAATTTATTACACAGCAATTTATATTAATTTAAATTTATTTTAGAATTAATTTACTTGGAACAGAATCAAATATGCGCTGTGCTATTGAATCCGTTAGTAGTGCAGAAAATACTTCATTAGCATGCTCAGTGGGGGTATCTGAAGACGTGAAAAAAACGTCATGTATGTACTCAACAGAATAACGTAGTTCTTGCACTCAACGATCTCTCCCATTTCTGTGACTGAAGATGTGTCTGCAGTCACCTATTTAAATACGACTTTATCATACAAATAAAATGACTGATGCAGTTTATAAATAGCTGTATGCGATCGTTTAAGCAAGGAATTCTACGGTTAATCTTAAAGAGTCGAAAAGAAAAGTATATACAACTTTTATGAACCCCTGTAATTAGATTAGGTTAGGTTTGAATTATCGTCGCACTGAGCTACACGAGGGCTATTGGAGACGGCTATGGGCTTCGTATTATAAGACCACAGTCAAGTGAAGAGCCAACACCTGAATCGGCACCCAACGCAACCGTTAAGGGCAACATCGTACGCAGAGTTATGACTTTGAAGGATAAATAACGTGCACTCCCTTACACGGCGACATTTTTGGCTGCACTGTCCGTTTATAGGTCGGCAGTTATTTTGGCGTTGCCCTGACCAGAAACCTGGAACCTTTCGAGTGCTAGGCGAGTGCCTAACCGACTGGGATCCCCAGCCCACCCTGTAATTCGAAGCTCAATACTTACTTGTGCCCCATTTCGTGCGCCACCGTATAAGCTAAAGCCAGCCCCGTGTCCTCGTTGACATTGCAGCTCCTGTGAGGCTGACACATGCCAGCCACTTCGGCCAGTCCCAGGGTGCTACAGGGCTCGTTGGCCTTAGTGCAGATGTTGTACCTGTTTTTAGAAAAAAAAAGGTGAAGATAAGGTATGGGCACACTTTTCGATTATTGCTTTCATTATGCACTTTCGATTGTGCACTTTCGATGCTTTATTGAAGTATTTATATAAAGCCGAAGTGGCATAAGTTTTACAATAATTGAGAAATACTAAGAAAAATATTTCCAACACATACCTAAAGCTCACTTATACTTTTTTAATAGAATAAATGCTAATTAGTTCATTTTTAAGCAGTGATTTAACAAATTCTAAGTAAAACATTTATTCAACTTGCAAGCTATTAATCTTTTCTATATTTTGACATTCATAAATTTATGTACAACCTAGAACTTTTCTAATTAAATGTTATACAGAAAAACGTAGCAACGCGGAAATATCAAATTATTCTGGTATGCAAAAGTACCAATAGCTACTGACATTGAAATGTGTGCTTGTTTATAGTACAGTATGTGCAGTATTATGCAGAGTGCAGTATTATCTTGTGTTACAAAGTAGTGTGTAACAAAGTAGTGTGTTCTTGAATGTTCAGAGTGCAGACGTGCCATGAGCTATGAGCATGAGCATCATGAGTAATGTGTACTTATGCACAGGCAACACTAGGGTACCTTCAATACACTGTGTGCTGACGCACTGTGTGTGTACGCAGATATTCCAGTAACCCTAGGCAACACTATTGAGGCCAGAGAATTATCTGTGATGTCACGCTAAAAGTCCTGGTCGGGTTGTCGCCTGTTCCAAAAAGAACGGAACGAAATCTGTTAGTAACCTGCAAAATATAGTCTCGGCCGTATAAGAATAAGTTTCGTCCTTTTCTTCAGAAAATCCGACAATCCGAACATTATGGACAGCGTGTCTGTATGAAGAGATTCTGTGGCTTTAAAGTAGAATAGGCCATGACATAGTGAATGGTCATGATCTTCCATAAGACCTGTTAGGTAGTCCGAGGAGCCCCAAATTTGCCCCTAAATTTCACTCTTGCTTTTATACTAAATGTTTTAGACCCTCAAATAATAACTCGCTCTGTAATAGTGTTGTGAATGCTTGTATGTTCTGTACAGTGCAGGGCCATTCCACGGTCACGTGTGGGACATTTGTACACTTATTTCACTTATAAATTGTTCTATAATACATTTAGCATTGAAAAGTATAACTATTAGTTGTTATTTTTATCAAATGCATATAATTCTTCACATTTTGATACTAATTGGATGTTCAAAAGTATTAAATTAAACTGTTTATACTAATGAAAACATGTGTCACGTGTGGGACAGAGCTGAAATAGCAAAAATGTATTTTTTGAAATAAAGTGCAGAATTCAGCTATTCTCCAGAATTATTTTAAGAAATGTATTTTTTATCATACAAAGTGAACCTTTATAAATGATTTCCAGCAGTTTTTGTAATATTATAAATTTAATTCTTGTTGTAATTAATTTTTTAAGTTGGGATTAGACTGTCACGTGTGGGACACCTTATGAATTTGTATGATGTCCCACACGTGACATCATATAAAAAAAGCCATTCAACTTGCTTTTAATCTATTTTAGACCTTCAATAGTTAGTCATACAACATAATAAAGTTATTGTCTGACAATAAAATAAAATTGACAATACAAATTAGTTAAATTAAGTGGGAAAATACACCTTTTTAATGAAATACAAGGAAAATACAAAAAGTTATAAAGATTTACAATTTAAATGACTTTTCATTGAATTTAAATTGCCCTCCGTTGTTTACAACTAAACGAGGATTATTTTTTTTTTACAAATTATTGTTTATTATAAAAGATACAGTCAGGAGGAACTGGTCATTTAAACATCCCTGATGTTCCTTTTGTCTCGTGCATTATAGATACTTGGATGTCTTGGTTTATAATACCCTTTGTCTCACTAGGATAAGTTTTATTATTATACATTACAATTACCCAGTCCCCTTATCAGAGATTTAACAGGTCATGGTGTTTTTCTTTAGGAATGATGACTTCTTTGTCGAGGGCAATGGATTTGGTTATTTTCCGACCATATTACATGATATTGTTTTATCCCAGTAACAGTTAATACGTCATCCCAAGGCTTGCATTTTTCTATTTATTCTATTATCTGTTCTTCATCTATGAAAAATACTTTAGTCTTTGTTAAGAAGCCAATTCAGCGAAGTATTTTGCCGACTGAACGACAATCCCACTTTGTGACATCATTTTCTGTCGAAATAAGCGTTTTGCATTGCCACCTACCCCATCCACGACGCCTTTGCCATGAGAGGTTTCAAAATATTTCTGTATAAAAGTTTTGTTGTATTTTTCTGTTAATAATCCAGTTAACTTGACCATAAATTCGCAACTCTGGTGATGGTCCATCGCCATATATTACTTCCATTTTAGGAACATCATCCTCATTTCTAAAAATTTTCTGTACTTCCTTCACTTCATTCTTTTCTATTTCACTCATCTGTTTCATTTTCTTCAGCCTTAAATCACGAAATCTTTTGTTTTCTTCATTTTTGGAAATCTGGATTTCTTTCTTTCTCTATTTCTTTTCATTCTTTCAGCCCTCATACTTTTTTTTTTCTGTCTTTGACATATTCATTCTATCTAGCCTAAAATACATTGAATAAACTAAGAATACAAAGTAGAATAATTTTGAATCAGAAACATAAAACATTTTCTTTAAATCGTCAGTCATTAATACAACAAAAAATATCCAGAATATAATTTCTAGAAATACAGAATTTATATCCTGGTTCAAATTAATTAGAAAGTGAGTTACAACTAATAATTATATTCAAAGTTAGTAATTTTTACTATCAATTAAACAAAAAAAACCATCATTTTTAAATGTTTTATAAAACTTACAATTTGAGACGTCACGTGTGGGACAAAAGAAAATCTTAAAAATTTCTAAATCTAATGAATACTACTTAAGTGCAATGTGTTTTTCTTAAAAGAATGATAAATCAATGTTTAAAAATAAAATTTGAAGGCATAATAACAATTCATTAAATTAATATGGAAAAAAGAACATCTTTTCTGTCACGTGTGGGACATTTGTTTTCGGTAAAATAAACAATTTATTTCTTAAATTAAATAGATTGTAAATTAATAAAAAGGTAGGGAAAATGAAAACAAATACTTACTTTTTCTTTGTGCAATTAATTAATTGATCAAAATGTAGTTTAATAGTTCAAAATGTCGGCTTAAAAAGTAGCTCCACGTGGACATGAGCGGTCTATTCAGAACAGCAATTTTTGACTTCCTGTTGCCACTCAAAAAAAATTATTGTTTATGAAAACACTTCAAATTCAGTCAATTTGATACCTTAACTGTCAAATAATATGAATATTAGTAAAAGATAAGAAGATTTATTTTTTAATCATTTGTTCCCACTTTTCATGGAATGGCCCTGCAGTGTGCGCTTCTGTTGAGTGCAGTTTGAGCTTCTGTTGTGTGCAGTGTGTTTATGTTGAGCACAGTTTGCTCTTCTGTTGAGTTAGGACCGGATTTCTAAATAGGCTAAGTAGGCTGTAGCCTTCAGCGGCAAAATTTTTGGGGCAGCAAATTTTCCAACCAATTAAAGCGTCATTCGGCACAAAAAAAAATTTATAAAGATACCAATATTTTTAAGACGGAAAGCAAATAATTTACAATATCAGGAGGCAAATCGGTTGTAGCCTACAGGCGGCAAATCTTTAATTCCGGCCCTGTGTTGAGTGTTGAGTGCAGCGTGTGTCTGTGTTGAGTGCAGTGTGGTAGGGTACAAGTGCGCTTACATTTACCTGGTGAGTAAGATGGCGACGTCGTGGTGGTTGGGATGCGCATCGTCTTTCGGGTTCACGAATTTCTGCCACCTGCAGAAACTGCGGAGCGTGTCGTCGGCATGAGGAGAGATGACCAGTTCCTCTGACTTCTTTTACCATGAAAAGAAAGGAAAGATGCAATTACGGGAATTAAGAAAGAAAAATTATCATGACTCCCCCGCCGCAATTTAAACCTTTTTACCATTATTACCGTATATTACGTAAAAATGAATTGAACCCGTGTCGGAAAAAAGTCAATAACTATTTGCAGTGTCTGCAAGAAAATTTTTAGAAAACCACATTAACCGGTTTAAATGACCTATTACTATAGTTACCACCTTGCTGGATCGTGAAGCTGTACTTATTCTCTGAGTGAAGATTTATCACTGAAATGTTTTTTATTTGGAAATTCAGTGCACTAAAATTCAAAAAGAAGTTAAAGTGTGAAACGAAAAAAAAAATCTGATTTCGTTTTTGCCTTGAATTAGTTAATGGTACTCTCTTAAAGTTTTATATACAGAATACAAAAAGGAAATGCTCTGCTTAATAAAGTTCAAATCGGTTTGTCGTAAAAAAGATTTCATAATACATAATTTAAGTTTAAATAAATTACCTAAATAAATCTGTAATTTATAAAACCAAATGTGGAGAATAAGAATAACTTTTATGGAAAAAAATCTGCCCATTTTCTTTCATTACCAAACGCAACTTTGTATCAACATTCTCCCCATAAAAAATACATTAACCGATTCCCACAACAATGGCACACTGGACTCCCAGACAAGATATGAAAAGGCTTTCGTTTTAAATAAACAACTCAGTTGGTAAAACCGCAAAGCGACAGAGGACCTCAACAAAAGAAAAGATGCCTACGAGTTCATTCCACCTCTGCAGATCATTAAATGAAAATCCTACTACAATATTTTTTGGTTTGCATTGGGTTATGTTTGTTCATAAAGCATTATCTCATTTGCACAATTGCAATTTTCAACGGTAAAACATCGATCCCCAAAAAGAACCCGGTAATAGTATAATTTTGAATAACACCTATATATTATAATGAAAAATACTTATAGAATCTCATATTTTGGCGTTTCATAAGATTTACTAACACATTTCTTGTCTTAAACTTTTCTTATTTTGAAATAGGGATTTAAATGTTTTCATAATGTCGTACTTAGTGAATGCAGGGGACGTTCATAGATTATGTGATGTTTTCAGAGAGAGAAGGAGAAAAGAAATCTTTTAATCTTACCAATCTTACCCTATTCACATGGGGGACAGGTGGATGTCTCGTCAAATATCACGTAATTTCTACCCACAAAAAAAGTGTTAAATTGTAAGAAAATTGGACATTGCTAACCGAACCAAAGAGCAGAGATTAGAAGAGAAGCGGAAACCCAACTGAAGCCTCGTGAAAAATAGTAATGCAAAATGCGTTATTTGAAATAAATGCGAGGATTTACCGTAAACGTACGAATTTTAACGGGAATTCGATATTCTCAAACGAGATATGAGAAGAAAGAGAATAGAATAAAATCTCGCCCTTAGACTTTAAGAATTTCATAAAAATATATTTTATCTATTATATATATGTTCCCAATATTTCCTGTAACAAATTCTATGGTATTCTAAACCTGTAACGAATTCTATAGTATTCTAAACCTGTAGCAAATTCGATGGTATTTTTTGGTGGGATCATGTCTTCAACTTTCTGTGAGGCATCGGCACCCGATGGACCATTAAATTGAAACTGGAAGAAGATAAGAAATGGGAAAGGGATGCAAGAAAAAAAAAAGATTTGTTTGGTTTTCCATGATCCAGCATTCTTATCCGAAGCTGGAAGAAAACAATTCACTCTTTGCACTACTGTCTTCAACGTTGGAGAAAAAAAGCCACTCAAAAGTAAAAAAAAAAAAGTACATATAACACTCACTGAAAATGGATAGTGAGAATGTGTGCAGTGAATAAAATAACTCTTCGTTGCCAAACATCTGTTTTAATAGATGGTAATCTATTTTGATAGATGAATAGATAATTGTATGACATTAGATTTATTTTTAAAAAATCATAAAAGTCGGTTAAAAAATCATTTGAAGGTATAGTTACAAAGCATACATTCTCCAAAGCATAACTAAGATATCGAACCAGCCTGTTCACTGACCACTGCTTCCAAAATTGAATTTACCGTAATTAAACGTTGCCATAGAAAATGCCAGACCATGTATCTTAGAATTCTTAAAACATTTATTTAACAAAAGATTCAGTATAATTTTTTTAAAGAAATTTTTTCTTTAGAATAAAGATTTCGAAGTGAAAATGTAAGATAGGATTTAAAAATGAGGCTTACAAACGCTAACATTTTCCCATTATGTACAATAAATAAATACTTGAACAACAAAAATACTTTTTGGAAAATCAATTTTTTACTTAATAAGTCTTAAATAGGTTTATTAGAACTACGAAACCTTGTAACTCTAATAAGCCTATTTTCAATTAAGGTAGCTTTCGTTTATAATTTTTTTAATTCATTCAATATTTGTAAAGCCGATTGACATATCTCGGCCACGTCATGAAATATTAAAGTAATTAAAGCTTTTGATAACATGAAAAATACTTTTGAATGTTAATTGTTAATAAATATACTATACATTTTACAAAAAAAGAATATTTACACCTAATCGTTTCACTTTTTTTTATTAATGCCCAAACTGGTTCTTAAATGAATGTTATGGAAAAAATACATTTCAAAGTACTTGGATTTAATTATGGATGATTACTTTTCGTACACTTTTTTTTATTAATCAAATTTGAAAATTTAGCGTTCTTTGATTTAGTTAAATACACGCTTAAGACAGTATTAATAGCCACTAACTGTCATTCTGATACGCAAATTACTAACTTTACAAAGCAAACCCATTTCTAAAAACTGCCTTTTCTATTAACAAAATATAGGTCATGCAAAACAAGGAGCAGGTTTTAAAAAATTGAATAACTATAATTACTCAAAAAATTAATTAAATTTTGAATTTGAACTTTTTAATGAATTAAATTTTAATAAAATGACTCCCAATTACTCTAAATTGCCATTTCCATTAAAAATACCAGCTTATTCAAATATAACTTCATTTTAGAACAAAATTTTTTGTAAAAGCTAATAAGAGTTCCTTTTCAGAAAACGTAATACATTTATGAAACAATAATAAAATTCGATTCATAAATTCTTTTAAAAAACCAAAATTGGAAAACAGCTGCTTTTTTAAAGAACATAAGAACTAATCATTTCCAAAATTAGTGTAATATGAGAAAGGTGTTTTAAAGGCGTTCTACAGAACATTAGTTTATCAACTTTTCTTAGAAAAGAATTTACTTTTTTTGCTGTAGAACTATAAACTCACAACGTGTTTTTACTGTTGCTGCTATTTTTGTTTTGATTTAATGTAAATAATAAAATGTTGTTTTTTTTTTTAAATATAGGATTTGCTGGTATTTATTCGGTCCCATTTATATTTCAAATACTTTTCAAATGTTATGTTACTTTTGGTCTTAGTTTTTATTATGAGTATAGTTATTTGTTTTAAATAAAAAGATTCACGAGTTATTTTAACATAGACATTTGCATAAGGTAAACGACAGTATATTGCTTACTGGAATGGCTAATTTCCCTTTTAAAAAATTTTGTAATATCTTGAAAACCAATATATAATTTATAACTAACCTAATTTTAAAGCAACTAAGTTAAATCAAAAGTTGTTTTCTTACCTCTTGGTCCTCTGTTTCAATGAGTATCAACCTAACTAAAACTATATTAATGGCGTTTCCAATGCTTGCGTCATGATACAAAGATGAAACCTAAAATGTAATATTCATTTAAATATAAACTTAGCAATAATAGGTTATCAACACATAATATAAAAATCGAAATTTGGAGTTGTATTTAATTCCATATCTAAGCTAAGGAATCAAAATGTAAATATTTTAGTCATTTAAAATAAAATGAATTGCAATGAACTAGTTTCTGACTTAAAAATCTATAATTATTATTTTTATGATTACTTTTTTATTAATCTTATTTTAAATATTCGCCAAACACAAATTAGTAAATTACTTAAGAAAAATTATAGAATTTAATGCAATTGGTGAAAAAGTCGTTTTCTACCAGTTTAGAATAAAAAATACAAACGAAATATGATCGATGATCTATAAATCTCATTTTTTCAGCTAATATCTAAATGAGTGTGAAGTATTTCCATAAAGTGTAGCAATTTATGTTGGCTATTTAAAAAAAATACTATACGATGTTTCAAAAATTTTAAAAATAGTTTTCATTTCAGATGTTTATTACGATTTCCTAAATAATCTTCCATCAAACTAAATTTACTTTGTTTTATCTCTAGTGACCCAATTTAAGATGATTTTGCTAACGTAAAAGGTGAAAATCTTCCCTCTGTTATAACACAATAAATATTTTTTTATTTATAAAAAAACTTAAAATAACCACCATAAATATTTAAGTTCATAATAAAGAAACCAACAAATATTGTAAATTGCTCGATTACGAATTTAAAAATATTATGATTTAGTTTATAATACTCAAGATTACTCTTTTAGATTTACACTCTGTTACTCTCCCTCCTTTTTCAATTTACACTCGGTTTGTTAGGTTATCAATGAATAAAAATAATTCCTTTTTAACAAAAATTGTAGACGTAACAATTCAAAATATTGAAATAATATATTCATTTGGGACAAATACTTTCAAATGCATGCGACAAACTTTCAAATTTGAATGATAGTTTGTTGATACTTGAATGATAAAGTTGAAATGAAAAAGCTTGGTGGAAGAACGCGCTAAGTGACGAAAAGGTCAAAACGAGAAAATGAGCTTCAAAGATTTTTTTGTTTGCACTCAGATCTGTTGAAAATGGTACTTGCAAAACATAAAAAATATACTAAACTTAAAGTTTTTGAAAAAGTTGAACTTGTTATCGATAAAGAAGTTAGTTCTTAGTTTAGTTTGAAATATAGTCGCACTAGAGCTACACGATTGCTTTTAGAGATGAGCGTCGTATTTTGGAACCACAGTCAAGTGACGTTGAATTATCGCCGCACTAGAGCTACACGAGGGCTATTGGCGATGAGCGTCGTATTTTAGTACCACAGTCAAGTGACGAGCCGACACCTGAAAAGTTAGTAAATAATATGTCCATTGACACAAAAACCTCAAATTTTTTCAAAATTGTCACCTTGCACATTCTTCAACTAAGCTCTTTAATTATATTTTATTTCGTTATTTTCTTCTACACCCTCAGAAATAACACTTTCATTTTTGACGATTCATGAATCCTCAAGCCTCATTTCGTTAATTTTGAGGATTGTTTCGTCAAACTATCACGTGACTTGAGTAAACGCGAATCCTCACTTTTACGATCTTGATTTGACGATTCTATATCTTGATTTTGAGGAAACTGAATCTCATTATTGTACTCACATGCTGAAAAATGACGAAATATTTATCAAGATTCGACGACATTAAAATCCTCATAAAAATGACGATTTAAATTTCCTCACTTAGAGAAAAGGAAAACTCGGAGCAATTGCCAGTAAACGAATCGTCAAAATTAAGGACAATTTCGTTGTTTTTGAGCATTCATTTTTTAGAGTGTATCTGTAACAAAGAAACATGTTTTGATAATGCCCCCTACCATATTCATCACAGTGAGAATGTAGGTCTCGATGTCTTCTTCGGAGTAGTAGTCCACCATCATCTTATCCGCCACCACCAGTGTCTCCACATTCCTCTCGGAGCTCACGGATCGCTTCCTCCTCCTGCTCCTCATCTTCATCTTCCACTCATCATCATCATCTCTCTCATGGCTGAGGAATGATGTTGCAGATTCCTCTATTGGTCGCAAATACAGATATGGTACATTAATATGATAGGGTAGACTAACCAGTGAATGAACGCTTAAGCACAATTTGATTTAAGAAAATTCATACATTTTAAGAAAATATAGCTTGTGGGTTTGTGACAATGTGAACACATCTATCATTAGATGTAAATTCTGTTAAAAAAAGGCGATTTTTATATTGCATTGCTTTGGGTTTTTGGGGGTCTAAATACAAAGTGGTACAAAAGCCAAATGAATGAACAGTACTTTTACCAGTGAATGAACACAAAAATGTCCAGTCAATAAACATGTTGGATTTTAATTAATGACCAGGACAACCAATCAGATGTCAGATAGCCTTCTACTAGATGAGAGGAAGTCAGTGTTGCCAATCCATCCAGTGGAATGATTTTTAATCCTTACTTTTTAAATGTATTTACCAACTGTTCATTCACTGGGGCCTGTTCATTCACTGGTCAGTCTACCCTATTGGTACTCGGTATCACTGGACAACAAAATTTCAAAACTTTTCTGCGACTGAGATGAAAATACTCAATTCTGAATGATTTCAACGTGCTAAAAACGAATATCGCCTTAAAAAATGAAAGTTAGCTGTTGTTTTTGAGTTATGATCGCTTTTTTTTATTACATTGAATACATTGAAATGCATGGGCGCAACAAACGAGACATTAATTAAAGTCAATTCTGTTTACAGAATCCCTCCTAATTTTTGTTCATACAGGTTTTATTTTATATTATCAACATTGGGGTGGGAAAAGATGATAACTTTCAAGGCTTTTGCACCAATATTATGTGTGATACCCGTCTAATTAAGTGGATAATATTGTTCGGCAATTAAATCGTGCCAACATAAGGAAACACTTGTGTTCAAACAGCTTAATTGGAACACAAGTATTAGGCTATATTCTATGAAAACCTTAAGTATATAGTGTTTCGACTATCAGTATTTTTCTCTCTTTTCCAAGACATTCCTTCGAATTTAATTCACAGGTTTGAACAGGGTTATCACTGCACCAAGTTAAAGGAAATTTAAATATTTTAGGTATTTTTTCTGAAATCAGATTTTGAAAACTGGCATTTTTCGCTAAAATTTATCAACCCAAATGGCTGAAAAAAATTTCAAGCTTATCATGTACAAAAAATGCGTACCATATTTTAAAACACAAAACCCGTAAAATATCAATTTCGTATAATATTGCAACGTAAGCGAGAAAAATATATATTTAAATAATTTTAAAGTAATATTTTTTGAAGTTTTCTTTAGACAATAAATTGCACAATATATGTACAAGTAAAAGATAACTTTAGAATTAACAAATTCATAGATTCATTAAACGAAAAGAAAAGGAAATGTTGGACAAATTTGCGATGGCGGTTTTTATTATTTGGACTTATGCAACTCCATCTTATTAATTTAAATGTTAGCATTTAATAACCATTTGTTCCGTATACTTAAATCTTTCCTCCAATTTAAACGTCTCTTTGCAATCTTTCGGCTATCTTATTCCTTCGAATATCATTTATTTGTTATCGTTTACTGTAATGTACACCAAGTTGTAAAATTACCAAAGGTCAGTGGCAACCGCCATTCAAAACGACCACACCCCCATTCAGCGGCAACGAGATGAATTAAAGAGGACATCTTTTGCGTCCAGCCATTTAGTAATACGAGACACGGTCGTTTTTTCTGCGACTGTGATATGTGTTTACGGTGTAGTGAGTATTTTCCTGTCGGAAATGACGAGGGAATTAGGAGTGATAGCTTTCATTTGAGTGTGAAGGATTAATTCGCGTGTGCAATAAAACGATAATAAGAAACGTGGTATTTGAAGGGGAGTTCCTAAATTTGTAAGGCCAATATGGAAGTTTAAGATCGTTAAAATAACTACCTTTTAAGTATTTAAGGTTGTTAAAAATTAAATTTGCATTTTATTTAAAATAAAAATGATATATAGTAACTAAAATTATGTAATATAAATATCTGACAGAACCAGTAGTGAAATGGTGCTATTTTAATTTGGAGTCTAATCTCAAAATTAAGCAATGCAATAAATCTCGAATAGATTTCACTTTACTCCGTCAAACATTTGGAGCTTGGTTTCACCATAATAACGGTTCATGGCAACTGCAACGGGTGTGGTGAAATGTTTCACCATATTTTGTATATATGGTGAACCATATTTCTCAGGCTTTTGAATTTCACCGCAAAGCCGTTGCAACAACCAAGAACCAGATTTTCGCAGAAACCAAGCTCCAAATTTTTATAGTTTTTAGATTGACTGCGAATGAACAATGTCTTAGTAGTATGTAAGACATTTCTCCCTTTTAATAAGCCGTAAACTTTGCAGTGCATACTTGTCGCCACATTACATTGCTCCATCCTTGTTATTCCTTTTTTTTTTTAAATATATATGATAAATTCAGCAATGTATAGCATTTTTAATAATATATTTTGTGATCATTGTGTAGATTTTAACAAGCTGGAAGTAGAGATAATAAATAAGATCAATTTGAAAATTTTAGACGTTTTAATCTATATTCTCTTAAAGCAAAAGTGTGAAATCCTCTCCAGTAGGAGAAGTGCATTTTCGACACTGAATATTAACTCAGACTGAGTTAAAATCACTCGTTTGGAGGTGATCCTGTCGGAGGTTTAACACACAAAGGATCCACTCCTTTCGGGGAAGTGCATTTTCAAGACTGGAGGAATGAAAATAACTCAGACTGAGTTAAAATCACTCATTTGTTTTAAGAGTGTACGTTTTTAAACATTAGAGTTTTAAGTTTTTTGTGTTGATCAAAAGAAATATTTTAAATCGATTAAGATTTGTTACAAGAAACTTGAAGAGTTTTATAACCTTCAAGTTTCAAATCCAAATCGATTTTAAAATATTTGTTTCAATCAATAAGATACAGGTTAAAACTATAACGTTTAAAAACGTCTAAAATTTGCGAATTCATCTCTTAAGCTATACATCAAGCTTTTAACCCTTTCGGTCCCAGTGATGCCATTTGGAATCATCACATTCAATATTTTTTTCCCAAATGTTTATGTCCCGTTATGACTTCCAAACACATATCATTCGATTCTTCATACTTTGTTCTATTAGCCAATATTTTACATTTCTCAATAGAAGTCAGAACTACTATTTGTTTTAGTTAGAAAATAGCTACTAAGCATTTCACCTGATTTTTGAAAAGTTCATTTCAGTTCCACATATTTAAAACACAATTTAAACTATTTCGGTTAAAATAATTACTAAAATTTTTTTTTTTAATAATATGGTCAGATACCTTAAAATAGTTAACTCGAAGTGTTTTTAGGTAATATAGATTTTTTATTTTGTTGTTTTGTTTTCCACAGTTAAAAAATTTTGGCATTATTTCAAAAGCCATATAAAAATTAAAATGATTTTTTTTTCTTATGGAACTCTTATTTTTGACCTAAAATAAGTTTATTTTGTGAGATGTTTCTGTAGCGTAGTAAATTATTGGGACTGAAAGGGTTAAACATCTCATTCTTTTAAATGCATAAAAATTGTAAATGGTGTAACTAATAACTCCTTACCTACATTTCCGCATGTGCCTTTGAAGTCGGGCGCGTCGAATTCCCTCAGGGCGGATCTTTTGTAGATGACATGAGTGTGTCCGAGTGATTGATTGGAAGGCAGATGATAAGGCTCGATGAAATATTCTTCATTGCCTTTGCGAATAAGACCAGTCTGTAGAAATAACAGATATGCGTTTAAAAATAAAAACAAAGTAAAATAAAGTTTTAATATTTGTATTAACTGATATAGCATCGAGAAGACTACTGTTTAGTTAGCATAAAAAAAATTTACACTTAATGTATTCTTTATTTTTTAAATTAGTCAGAAATAAAATGAAAATTAGAGGCATATTTTCAATTTTCATTTTGACAAACAAAATTATTAAAATAATGTTATGTTCAAAGTAAATGCTCAAGAAAACTATTATTATTTTAAAAGTGGTAGTAAAACTAAAAGATTGATTATAATGTCAATAAACGCAACATTATTATGTGGTAATATACATTATGTACACTCTTAAAACAAAAGAGTGAAATCCACTCCTGTAGGAGAAGTGCATTTTCGACACTGGAGAGAAGTGAATATTAACTCAGACTGAGTTAAAATCACTCGTTTGGAGTGATCCTGTCGGAGTTTTAACAAACAAAAGATCCACTTCTATAGGGGAAGTGCATTTTCCACACTGGGGGAGTGAAAATTAATTTAGACTGAGTTAAAAATAGCTCGTTTGCTTTAAGAGTGTAAGGGTCAAATATATTTTTTACAAAACAAACTTTTAAAGGCATATATTTAATGCAAGCAAATGTTTTATACTAAAACCAAATTTCTGCTTCAAAAATATTCTTAATGCAGTTTAAGGGTTTTAAATATGTTTTTATAGATGTGAAACGTTGTATATGTCCTTAAAACACACGTTTTTAAAACATTTTTTTTATTCAATTCTTCGAGAAAACTACTTAAAAAAAATATTCCGTACCGTTCATATCCACATATCTTTGTAAACAACTAAATAGAACCGACATTAATAGCACGCACAATTGACATTTTCAACAATGTCTGCCCATTTATGTTTGTTATTCAATAAACCTTGAGACAAACTTAATTTATGCCATAATCTCCAGTGACTTGAAACATCTTACAGAAGTCCAGAACAAATGTCTCCGTCAATGGTCATTTAACGAACTTTCAATAAAATAAACTTTGTTCAATTGATTAACCTTGGTTTTGGAGTTATTTAACGATTCACGTAACCATTATCGTTCAGGAAAATGTAGCTTCTGTTTTATGTTTTACATTATATAAAATAAATTTCCCTGATGTTCAAAAACAAACACTTTCCTTTAGTGACATAATGAAAATAATATGGATATGATTTATTATTTATGAGTTTTATCATAATAAAACCCATAATATATTACTACTATACAAAAGTACGTGGCGTAAAATTTTTAAAGACATTGTGTGCACAATGCAGGCAAATCACAATGCACATGAAAATGAACAAAAACGTTTTAATAACATCAATCCTAATAGGAAATTTTAAATCCGAAAAATTAAAGCTTTTTTTTTTAAGAATTCCTACTGTTTTTTTTATCAAATTACATTGGTACAAAAGCATTAAATATGGTCACAACCTTAGTAGATCATTCGATATATTTATAAGCTCACAACACTGCTGTTTTACATTCGAGAAAGTGGATAAGTTTTCTGGGTAGCAAAGGGGATTGGGTTAATAGTTTTACTTTGTATACTGTGTATTTTGTATACTGTGTTTATACTGAAGAAATAACTTACATAATAAGAAAACTAGAAAACTAGAAATAACTAACATAACTGAAGAAATACTTACTTACTTATGAAGAAAGTAAACTGAAAGTTACTGAAGAAATACTATGAGAAAAACTACTATATAAGTTAAAACTATATGCCAACACAACAAACGTCGTACAAAAGTGAAGCTCGTTTTAAAAAATTTCGAATGATATAATCATGTAGTATTTGCTTCTTAATTATTTCCCTGTAATGATGCTGAACCCTGGCGCTGGTCTAAGCGTTACATATAATGTTTTGCTAATGCATTCGCTTTATTTTTCCTATCTTTATTTAAAGCATGATTTTAATACGTCCGGAGCAGTTCAACAATGTTTTTCGATTTGGGGTTTAAGATTATTTTTATCAATGAACCTAATAAATTGTATTTTGGTTTCTCCTGAGTATCTTAAATATCAATAATATTATTGAATGCTCGTATACATAAAACATTTACTGGGTCCCTCTGGTAATAAAACTTTTTCTAGAATAAAGACATCAGAGTTTATGGCAGCGCGTGAAGTTTAAAATAAAAAAGTTAGCGCACTGTTCTCTAAATTTTTATCTCCAAAATTCCCCCCCTTAAATGTAAGAGCCCACTCTCATGAAAATGTTATCTTTTTTCTCCTTTTGTAAACTTGAAGAAAAAAACAATATAAAAAACGGTAAAACCTCTTTTCACAGTAGCTAAAATGGCCAAATCATGTCTGAAGCTATTTCAGAGAGAAGATAAGATACGAAGCCTGCTCTTTTTTAAAAAGTAGCGGCATGGAAGATTTTAGCCACAAAAGCTATAAAACTTCAGAGCGAAACTAAGTCAAGTCCAAAAATGGTGTTTTCAATCTGTAAGCCTTTTACGATACACAGGCTTAATTTCTTTTAGTCAATAAGTTTGCAATTTAAAATTTTAAACTTTTAAGTTTTTTGCAAATTAATTTATTTTCGGAATCAATCAGCTTTAAAGTTTGTTTTTTAATTAGGAATGAATTAAAATTTTGTTCGATTTTTTGTTAGAAAAGCATGACATCAGACTCCTATCTTTTATGCTGTTGTCCGTCTGTCTGGATGCTCTTACGCCCGTCTGTCATATGACAGTATGTCTTAGCTCCAGTTCTATAACAGTTCGATTTTAAAATTTAGTTTTGTCTTAGAGATAGGACATCATATACTTATATTTAATATTTTTTATCGGTATGTTTATCAATATAATAAGAACTTTTATAAGTATTAAAGTAATAGAAAAAAAGGCTAGTCGAGCTCCTTCAGAACTTCTTATTTTTACTTAATTTCTAAATAGACCGTGAAATTGATAACTGAGAACGATGGTACGTTTAATATTTTCGTGGGTCAAGTGTCTCAACGCCAATTTAGCCAATGTTATCCAATGGCTTTAAAATGTCGTTAGTACGTTAATAAAATATAATATCTGTCTCTCTTAGTACAATGACGAGCCATCATTACTTATACAATGGTGATTCGTTCGGAGATCTATCTCAGACACCCTGGTCAGAACTCTAGCCTTTTGGGAGATGCTTTACATTTATTTAGTATAAGTGATAGTGAATGCAAACCGTTTTATCGGCAATTTTTTTTTGTTACATCCACATTGATTCACTTTATAATCTATATTCATCTTACAAAATCATTATTTTTATAGCTATTTATTACCTACGATTTTTTTTACAGACCAATGCTCTGTTTTAACTATGCTGCATAGTTTACTTGATTTTTTTCTGTTAACTAATAGTATTTAAACATTCATTTTTTCAAGAAGTTACTGTTTTACAATCTTAAAATTGTTCACTTGACCCGCAGACTTTGTTTCACCAATTATATAGCATTTGTGTATGCACCCACCCCACTAAAGCAAATAACATTTTCATACCGTCAATATCAGCCATGTTAATTGTACTTAAAGTATACCATGACAAATGACAGTGAATGCGTCCTCTAGCAGGGAGAGTGTAGGCTTTATAGTCCATTACCCAGCTCACCAGAAGAGACAGTCACAAGAGACATACAAAGAAGGACGACACAAACACATAGACAAATAACAACATTTATTGACAAGCACAAACATCCATGCCTTTTACTGGGATTCGAACCCGAGCCCACCAGCTTCATAAAGTATACCATACTTTTAATGGGTAAAAAATTGATCAGCTTATTCAAGATAGATGGTCTGCAGTGAATTTTCTTAATAAATTTGACTTACCTAACTCTGTCTCTGAGATACAGATGTATAAAGACAATAAGAATTACAGCTTAAGTAAAGAGTCATGTCAAACGGAAGTGCGTGTCAAATCCATCATTTTAGTACCGAAACTTGAAATAAAAGATTTCGCAACAATGTTATTTAATAGATGTCCAATTTGGGTCTGGGGAGACGGGATGTCCAGATAAAAGATGTTTAACTTTTTCTTAATTGATGAGTTTTCTTTAGATAACTAAAAGAGTAAAGAGTTAAAGTGTCAATTAAATTGATAACAGAATGAAGACTGATGATTGGTATCGATAATAACTTGTTGTATGAAGCTATCTTTAATGAATTTTGTTTGTATGTACTCCCATAATAAATGTCAGGTACAACGAAATGGTATCAGAAGTAATTTGTTGTTGTTGTCATGTCTATCGCAATAATTTATTTTGTCCATTTAAGAAGGTAATTTATACAGATATTGAAGTTATAAGTAGTTACAATTCATTACATTGTTTACGTTTCATATTTATATGCTTTGGTTGAGTTTTGAACAATTATTAAATAGCTCTCAGTTCTTCGGAATATGTCGTGTATGAAAACGCTTAGTCGCCAATAAAGCAACCCCTTTGTAAAAAAATCATCAGTTCGAAAATTCCCTTTGGAAAGTTTGAACATCATCGGCCTAAAGTGAAAGATAAAAATAAAAAAATTAAGTTTTTATGAACAAATTTATTTTGTTTGATTCTTATTTTTGGTAAAATTCAGTTATTTCGCTACTATAAGGAAAAAAATTATAAAAAGACCTGAACAGAAAGAAGGATCTATTCGAAAAACAATATTTCAATGTACAAATCTAAGCTTTAATAACAATTTTAAGTTGCCTGTTTCATAGACCACAGATACACCAAAAATTTATACTGAATTCAATTAGACATTTACATTTTTCCCTGTCTTAAAACTGCTGATCTGATTTAAATATTCAATACTTCTTCTATCCGACAACCTACAATTTACAAAAATTTTCTCCAAAAAACGACAATCAACCACAAAACAGCCAATTGTTTTACAGTTTTCTAAACTAGATCTTATCTGGCAACAGGTCAATAAAATACATATCGCACCCTTTCTTAAAACTGTTGATTTATATATCCAATACCTCAATTCTATTCTTATCCAATCCAATTCAATTCCGACAACCTACAATTTACTTAATTGTTCTCCAAAAAACGACAATAAACCACAAAGCGGCCTAATTGTCGTGGTTATTTATTCGATGGACGCAGTCAACATGGTTCCTAGCAGTCGGGGTTCTGTCACAATGCGACCGAGTCCCAGTAAACACGGCATTATCTCATGTTCACTTCATATTTCAAAATTTAAAGGCCATTCGGGGAAAGTGGTTCATTAAGAACTCCGCTATTTTGGATGTTATATGTTATTGCTTCCAATCAGGCTTTTACCACCCACTAGGTATGTGAAAGAAAATATTTCCATGGTGCTTTTTTACTTGTTCTTTACAATGATTTTTTTTTCGGTTTAGGACACAATATCCCAGTACATTATTTTGTACCAAATATAAATTTCCCGTCCATGCACCGTCCATATTACATCCAGTTTTAAGATTAAAATAAAAGTGCCTATAAAATTTACATACATAAATGTCTAATTTTCTTTTAATAAATAGATATTTTGGAGCTTTGCATTTTTTCGAATTTATAATATAGGATACTAATAATATAGAATGTTTAATAAAAAAAACAACCATTTTTCAAACACAGCAACTTTTAAATGAAACTAACAAGAATGACTCCTGAGAATAAATCACTGAGATTCGATTTTCTGACTGTTTAATATTAAGTATAAACTTCTCTCATGGATTTTTAAATGAAATTTAGAATGAACTAAATGAAAGTTATCAATTGACTATGACTTAATGATGTGTAATTTGGATTGTGAAAGTAGGTGACCAACAAACAGGCACACAGCCTTTTTCGATACAATTTGTTCACATAAAAGAATAATTGTCGTTTAAAAATAACATTTCGTATCTCCACCACCCATCACGGACCGCTGTCGAAGTTGGTCGACGCCGTGTCGCGTCTTCTGGCGACGAAGTGTCCCGTAGCGACAACAAAACACGCTTCCCTTAATTAAGAAATATGGGAAACAAATATTAGAAAATCATTCACACGCTGTAAAAAACATAACCGCTTCCGAATCGTCTCTCATTACAATTGGGGTGTAACCTTGGCATAAAAAAGTCTAGAACTTACCCATTTGGTATGTGAATGTCTAAGGAATAACGTCTCGTTAATTTGTGTTTGTTCTTTGCTATTGGAAGGGACATTTTATGCTTTGAAACATCTTAAATAGTTTAAAATTTTATATTTGTCCCCCTGGAACCTTTAATAACATGTTAAAAATTTTGGCGCAAGATTGCACCGGAATCATAGAACTTTTGTGCTGCCACCACTATATGGAGCGTTAATTCACCACATTTGCGGTGTATCAAAGTTGTGCTTTCACAATCTGCTTGATAAATTCAAGCTTCAACTAGTGGTGGCAGTTGGAAAGTTCCAAGATTCCGGTGCAATCTTGCACCAAAATATTTAACAGTGTAGCTCTCTGTCCTCCAACGCCTTCTACCTCAGTTTATCTAGAGGCTTCGTTTTTGGAAATACAGTGGTATTGGGTTTCTTTATAGAGAAATTTGTCAAAGAATATTTTAATTGAATATGCACTTCCAAAGATTTGTTTTATAAAGATATATAAAGCCCATTATTGAGATTAATGGAAAGTGAACATTAGTTTTGAACAGGATAAGATCACCGAATAGGCTGTGGAAGCCCGGGCTTCTTAAACCCTCTAAAGCATGATTTTTTTCAATCCCGAAAAAATATATATACATCTTTAACACTCATACATCAGAGAAAATACTGAAAAAATTTAACTGCATTAGAATTTAAATAATTTCTTTTTTTTTTAATTCTATTTGACAAAAACCAACTACAAAATTCCAACTTTGATAATAAGGACTAGAAACATGCTAAATATATTTCAAAATAACCCTCTTCAGCTATAATTAATTTTTCTAAACAATTTATTTATATTTAGTACTAATATTATACTTTGAATACCTTCAAAATCGCCCTCTTTTAAAACAACCAAGGTAACGTCTATTGCTTTTCCTTTCTGCATTAATTATAAACAAAAAAAACATAAAAATAAAATTTTAACACGAATTCCATTGCCTTGGTTAATGTATGGTAAATGTAGCCTTTAATATGATTTTAAAAAGTTAGTTGCTATTATATATGTGTCAGGTCTTGTAATTAAGTAGGTTCGATGAAAGTAGGGTCCCAAATCAATACAGGCTTCAGTTGCACTAAAGTCTTGATAGGGCCCTAGTTTCGGAAAACAGTTCAAATAAACTATTCTAAATAATTACTGAAGTAACATAGTAATGGCGAAATGTTTTAAGAGTTTCCAAGTACAAACAGCTGATTTGAAGGGGTTTTTTAAACTTGAACAATCCATTCCCATTTATCTTTTTTTTAAAAAAAATGGTACGTTTAAAAACCTGCCAACATAATTTTCCTGCTAAAGAACAGTTCTTCAGTAATAAATTAAGCAGAAGCAAAGAATTGCTGTTCATTAACAACATCACTGATTTCACGTCCTGATCACTTCGAAGATTCCTTTTTTGTCGTAATTACTTTGTGTCTCCGCAGGTCGTTGTAGTATATATTTTTTTCACACTTAAGAATTAAAGTCTAATAATGCGTCCTTCATTCGAGTATTTTGTATCGTACATAACCCATTTTTTCCACCTCTAATGTTTTTTGAAGGTTTCTCCTCTCTTGGGGCCACAAAGCGATCCACATATAATGTATTCAATGTTAATATACCGTAGCTTATTTTTAAAGATATTTAATCTAAAGGAAATTTTCCCTTGAATACTCTTCCATGCGCCACTTCTTTAGCAAGAAGAAGTGATTCAGGAAATTATCTTAGCAACTGAACTTGCCGTGGGCCGTTTATCTACTAAGATGCAGATGTAATAATCTATTATACGCACTTTTATCGCTATTTCGCGGATTATAATGATGGTTGTCGCCGGGTCATTTTCCACGATGAAAACAGTACTTAAGATTTTATCGGCGTCAAGTTGTCCACAGGAAAAGCGTGTCCACGTCTTGTTAATCACTCTGTCAGCGAAAACTAAAAAAAATTTTATAACTTTCCTTGATTTGATGGTTTTGTAACTGTCGCTCGACTGATACTGGGTAAAATACGTTTAAAAATAAGTATTATAATTAACCTGAGAATATAGTCTATTAACCATTTAGTACCATTGTCAGAAATACTAACTAAACAAGAAGTTCTAAAAGAACTAAAATAGCCTACTTTCCTGTTACTTAAATACTGACTGAAATTCTTATCGGGAAACAACTAGGTTCGTAACAGTAAGTGCCATATAGAACCGTTTCTACATAAAATTTATACCCATTAGAATAAATTCCACTAAACACAGGATCCTTTCGAATTTTAAAAAAAAAAGTTGGCTAAAAATCTAGAAGTAAATGCACATTTTTCTGTGAGCGTTTTGAGAAAAATATTTATGGAAAAAAGCTAGTTTCATGTAATATATGTGCAAATTGTCAAGATTTCAGATATGCACTGTAAATAATTGTAATTTCGCTATAAAACTATGAAAATACTACTACATAAATTTGTTTAAATTGTTTTTAAGATTTGTGTTACATATATATACCCAAATACATTTGTATTTGGTTAGGTTGGTTGGTTTACATATATTTATTTTCAGCGACCAGGAATCGATCGCGGGGCCTTCCGAGCCGTAGACCGAGACACTGACCTCAGAGCGCCTCACAGCCCCTATGCATTTGTATTACATTTAATGCACATGATGCATTGGAGATTCGGCATAGTACTAAGGTGGTTTAAAAGGAAAAATTCTAAAACAAATAGTTATTTAAAGAAGTTTACTAAAAAAGTAACTTATTACTTTAAAATTAATTTGAAATCCACTAACACATAACTTTTACTCCTACACGTTAACTAAATAATTAGTAATGATTTCTCTAAAAAATTATTTGCAATAAGTTCAGGTAATTTGCAAAGTGACGTCATTTTAAACTGATTTATGGCGCAAAAAATAAATTTATCTTAATTGTTTGTTGTTGTTGTTGTTGTTGTTACTAATTTCCATCTGGTCTGACGGAGTCAGACCAGATCAATAAATCCGTTGACATTAAGGAAGTCCGAAACCAAAAGGGGGGAAGAAAAAATGTCTTCCCAGTCCAGTCCTAAACAATCAAGAATATGATCAGGTGATGCCTGGATTTGCTGGCACTTAGGGCAAGGAGGGAAGATCTTTTGATTAGCAGAAAACTTGAGACTTTTCAGGTGTCCACTGGCTAGTCTGGACAAGCAGGTGTTAGTCTGTCTGTCACCTGGGATCTTAATTGTTTAAAAGAGATTAATTGTTTAAAAGAGACTAAAATTTTCTCGATCGATTGTTGCGAATTTAAATGGTTATTTAATTCTAATAAAAATGGCTTCGTATGTTTTTTAAATAAACATTAATTTTTTTAAATAATTGAAGTACTTCGAATTAGAATTCTTTTCTAAAATTTTCAATGTATTTTAATTTCGATGCTCTGCATTTTGTGGTATCACACTTTTCCGTTGCATTTGTAGTTTGGGATATGAAAGCAGGTGACGGACTGAAAAATTATAATACATACCTTCCACTTTTTACGAACGTAGTGTGGAGGCTTAAAAAAATAGGCCATTTAATTTCTCCCTATAGTAAATTCTTCTTCAATAATTTAAATTCAAGTCTTCAACACGCACATTTAAGCCAAGTATTTCTTTCAGCAATGTAAGTAATTATGTTTCAGTTGTCAAAAAAATCAAATTAACAAAATTATCTCAAAACCAACTCTCATTATTTTTTATATTGTAATTAAAAATTATATCACATTCTGAAAAAT
The DNA here is from genome assembly GCA_023701765.1 of Hylyphantes graminicola. Lineage (NCBI taxonomy): Eukaryota > Metazoa > Arthropoda > Arachnida > Araneae > Linyphiidae > Hylyphantes > Hylyphantes graminicola. Next base: position 37,499,325 of record CM043121.1, read on the forward strand.
AGCACAGTACATTAAATTCAGCTGGATTATTTTTGCACAAAATAACAGTAACTCTTTTTTTTGATTAAAAAAACTGCAATATTTTTCAAACCCTTTTAATAATTATTCCTTTAATGCGACTCGCCTGTCATACTGCAGTATCTAAAATGTTTCCATTAATAATACTAACAATATAAATACAAGAAAGAAAAACAAAACACAGACTTAAGGTGGAAACCCCCAAACATCCAGGTTACACTATCAATTTCTAATTCTTTTTAGATGAAAGTAATGCATTTTGAACCGACCGTGGCCTTCAATAACACGAAACACAAAAGGGGTATTTCCCTGAGAAAACTCAGCAATTTTTTTCCTTCTTGCTTTATCATTCCTTAACGGATTAGAATGATGATCTTGATCTTGAAGATTTACAGTCAAGATCAAAGATGTTAGTAGGATGAGGTTTTTTATTACTGGTTTTTGAGACGGTATGACATGAAAAAAGTATGATTGAAACCTAAAACCCACATTAACAACTTTTTATGCCTGTCTTTATCTCGGGTTTGTCCATCCTCTGGATATGGAGATTTTATAACTAATAATTTTTTTGATAACTGTTGAATTATTAATCTTATAATAATTAGATAGTGTTCTGTAAAGGTTTTAATCATTCATATAAATGTTCCCTTATTATTTACTAGTTATCAAAAAATTTCTTCAAAAATAGAATTATATAGACTCTATTGCCTGTCTTATTTTAATTAAATAAAAATATGAAAAATATGGTAAAATTAAATTATCTTTGAAGCAGTTTTATGAAATAAATTGACCCTAAATTCACCATGCTTGCATTTTTTAGATGTTTAAAAATTGATTTTAAATTTTTTTAACAAACCAAAAGTTATGATTCCAATTTTTTTCCTTTAAATTTTAGTTTTAAAAATTTAAGATTTTGTCACTCTGTTTTTTTACCATTTCATTCCTGAAGCATAATGAATACATTTCACAAATTTTAGATTTTTAGAATAAAAGATGAAAAGTTGGAACTAAAGGGGTAACAAAAGTACACAAGGTGCTCCCCCTAATTTCTTTGAATTCTCCCCCTTGATATTGTAGAATTATCTACACTCTGAAAATCATTCCTTCAGTTAACGAAAATAGTATTGGCAGTTTTTCTGACTGAGTGTTTTCATTCTTTGACACCATACGGTTGCGTTGGGTGCCTACACTGATGTCGGCTCGTCACCTGACTGTGGTTCTAAACGACTGTCGCCAATAGCCCTCGTGAAGCTCTAGTGCGACGATAATTGAAACTTGACTAAACTAAACTTCAATTTTCCATTAACGACGATTGGCAAGAAAATTTTCACACAAAAATTATCTGAATTTTATCTAAATTAACAAAATATAAGACAAATGGAGGTCATAGTTTAAAAAATTTACCTATGGCCAATAAGCTTATTTTTCAACTGTTGGCATTGGTCTTTGAGTTTCCGGCCACGCATCGTGAAAACTGCCGAAGCCGATGCATCTTCCTTTTTCGTCTTGCACACTGTCCCCGCTGTTCGGGACCTTTTTTAACTTAAATATCTTAGTCTTGCATGTTTGTTTGTGGAGCAAACAAAGAGGAATTGCGTAGCAATTCTCGGGGGTTGGCGAGCGGCAGCGAGCAGGGCTTTGGGTACTTTTACTAGAGGGCTTTGCCCCCTAGTTTGCCATATGAAGACTTTCAACCGTGATATACAGGGTGTCCGTAAAAGAATATTCAAGTTTCAAATTGTAATAGTATCAGCTGTAATCGTTTGACAGTTGTGGTAGAAGGTGTCGAATAAAGAATAACTCCAACAGAGTCCTACCCCTACCCCCACGATTTACCAACCTTGAAAGGTAGAATTGCACAGACTGTTGCTTCCATTACTCCGGACTTGCTGCAGACAGTATGGAAAGAATTTCATTTTCGTTTGGATGTGAGCCGTATCACTAAAGGCTCAAACATCGAACACTTATAGGAAAATCTAGGTTAATTTTCCTTCGATTTCATGTATGATTTGTTATATTTAGTATAAAATAAACTCTTGTAATATACCATATTAAAACTCGGACATTCTTTTACGGACAACCTGTATTTAACATGCACCAATGTACCTTAGACATTAGTGGTATTTTAGTAGTCTAGCACGGCGGTTCTTTAAGGATATCTGGGACTATCACAGAAACTGCAGATCTATATCCTCCGTGACATGACGCCTCAACCCACCGCCTATTAAGGAATCGGTACTCCGAACGACCTTGCACAGCGGGTGCAAGGGAACACGACCTGTGAGGTCGTCTGTGTGTCACGGTAACACAGAGAGTTAGAAAGCGAAACCATCCCGAAAATAAGAAGCGATATGGTAATAGAGGCACGAGGAAGCACACAGCTATTAGCAGTGGCGCCGCATCAGCGTGCCACACTGCGGTAATTGCTCCAGATGAAGGAGCGGAGATGTTGGATGATGTTAAACGTCGTAAGGTGGTGGTGGTTTTCCCTTGTTTTTAAATTTGATGTGTTATGTAACTACACTCCGTGACAACCTAACTTGGGTAAAAACAAAGAGTAAAGTAAAGAGTAAGCAAAGGGAAAAGTTTGATAGGTTCGTTAGTTGGAAACTCTTGAAATGTGACATTTACATACAAAATGACCTGAATACAATTTAACACAAATAAACTTTTCACTCTGATAAAATTGCCAAATTTTCTCAAATAATTTTCAAATCTGTTAGAACTTAAACGAAATTAAGGTTTTAAACAGGTTTTGTGGATGGATTCACAAATAATTTATGGAACTCTTTACATGCGCGGAAGGATCTTCTCCATAGCATATTTCTATTTACACAACTTAAGGTTTTCAAGAAATGTAGTGTCCACGGCTTTCTTTTACATGTTAACTGTACGGCGGACGACTCAACTAGTAGGGCTAGAGAAGCTCTCTGTAACGCCATACTATTCGTCTGGTTCGGGTGAAAATCACTAGTTTTTGTCTCTGCAGCTTTTCAAAATGCCTACATTAGAATAACAGGTTATTTGTGTACGTATATAAAACTCACTAAACAAATTCGAAGGAGTCTGAGATTCAGGATTGATATTTAACAATAGAGTTTATTGGCATGAAAGGGGTCGTTTGAATCCAACTCGTTGTTGCGTATCCCACTTAAGATACACGAGTTCATCGATTGTTAGATAGTCGAAGACTAGAAGATGATTACAATAAAGATCTTCTCTAGAGATTCCTATGCAATCCATAAGGAGAGGTGCAAATTGTAAGGTAGACAACGTGAAGTCATCAAACTTCCTGGTTGGTGCGAAATAAAAACAGTGTTTGGATATGGTATCTCGTCATCTTCTTTTTTTAAAAAAAAAAGCCATTTATATTTTAATCAGAAACATTCTTCTCATTTCGGTGATAAAACATACACAGCATACTCCAAATGATTATGAATACAATCTAAAGACAAGAAAAATTGCGTAATATTCAAACAGCAAGAAAATATTCAATGAATTACATCATAAAAATGCATTCAATTGGACATGAATGTGTTGAACATTTATCTATTTTTAAATATTATCATTATGAACTCTCCATTTTAATAACAATCTATAGTTTACGAAAGGGATGAAGCATCCCAACAACAAGGATGCCTCTTCCAGCGTTCAAGCTGTTCTGAGCTGCAAAAACATCTATGTATTGAGTGCGGTTATCTATGCCTCTTTTTCACCAAGAAAATTCCTTAGACTTCTTAATATGTTGTTACCTGAGTTCTTTTGTGTTATTACCCAACTATGTTATTTGTCGCATAATCTTTATTGGTGATGAAACCTTTCTATTTTCAATCGGTGAATTCCAATAAAATCACAGGTTAAATTTTAATTAAAAAGCTAGTTTTTCTATTCGAAAAAGAAAACTTGATAACTGGAAATGATATTTGGGGTTTTGCTGTTGTTATTCCCTTATGAAATATAGCATCGTATATTTCTTTTTACTTCACGAAAAGCATAGAATTTGAACTTTTATCTTATTTTAATTAAACAGGTGTCTGATTCTTTCTTCTATAGAATTGAGTGATTCGTAGGACTAAAAAAAGTATTTCTTCTAATCGGAAATATATTGAAAGTTTATAAGAATTTTCTTTTAAAACACGACGAAAGGTAGTTCATACGACCAACTTTCTGAAAATTAAAACAGTATCAACTGGCATTTGTTCTTGAAAAAGAACCAGCAGTTTTTATTCTTACGATATTGGGAATTAAATGGGAAAGTATATATGGAATCGAAGTTGATCTTTTGATTTCGGCAATGATAAGGAGTCACGCTCTTGCTTATGCTGAATAAATTCAAAGATCTATAATATATATACTGGATGGGCTGCTTAACATTAAAAAAACGCGATCGATGCAGGGTTGTCTGGAGCCAACAGTTTGGCTTGTTGTCCAACTTTTGAGATGGTTTTTAGCATCTTTTAACGCTCTTTTACAACTTTATCGCCATCAATTAGCGATAAAATTCTAAATGTCAACCAAGAAGCAAATATTTGAATTTCTAACAGGTTCTTTGAAATTAAGAGTCCAGAACTAAAGGCCCATTCATTGGTAATGAAGTGACAAAATCACTCCAAGAGATATGGAGAAATTCTTATAAAATGCAAGCACAATAATTGTAGAAGAAAAGATACAAACTCAGATTTTTAAACAGTTTTTTATATGGTTTCCTAAGAATTGCCTTAAAATTCAAGTTAAAAATAAGTTTTTATAGCATTTGTACAGTATTTCAGTTAAAAATGTATGTAAAAAAATTCTGGTTTTTCGCACATACGTGACTTTTTGAAAATGCAAAAAAAATTGAAAAAACTTTTGTAATTCAGTTCGAAAAAGTCGAATTCAAATTGTTCAAAATATCTGTTTGTGTTGTTGTTTTTATAGATTTTCTCAAATTTTATGAGAATTTTTCATATCTTTTAGATGGCTTATTATATATAATGTCATGGAATGGGCCTAAAGGGTTTTTTCTTGTTAAACCAGAGCAGATTTAGAGATAGCTTATCTAATCAACAACAAAAAGTTAATCAAATTTTACGAGGTTTGAAGTTAGAAATCTTAAGCATTTTGAATAAGCCTCATCGAGTAGTTGAAAAACACACAGAGAGAAAATTTGTCCGTTTACACTTTTATAAGATTTTTTCCCAATTAATATAGATTCACAATATTTAATATCATACGACGCTGCTGTAAATAAAGCATAGTAAAAATATAGAGAATATTTTTTACCTTACGAAAAATAACACATAAAAGAAGAAAACATACAAAAAAATTCTATAGAGAGGCTATTATTACTTAAAGTACTTGAATAATATAAACGTAATAGCATACCTCCAACGTTAATAGCATAGTGCAACACCATATAATTTACCATTTTACTAATATCATTTGCCTATTTTATTTTTTAATTTCTATTTCGAGTAAAGTCACACCATTGATAATAATATTTTTTTCTGTATTTTCTTGTCGGCATTCTGGTCAGCGACCTGGCAAAGAATTTTATAACCTTAAAAAAAATCAAATTTAATTCTTTCGACCTCGATTCATTGCCGGTTTTTTACGAAGTGACACGGGTTCAAAGCGTTTAACTGTCGAACAAATGAATAAGATTGTCAGTACCACATAAATACACTAAAGACACTCTTTAAAAAAAAAGGACGAATTTGATTGAAGATTACTGTGTCGTCCAAGAAAAAATCTAAATGAAAACCTACAATAAATACGAACTCGCTTAACTTCATTCTGTTAGATGTTTTTACAACAAACTGGAAGTATCCAATTAAGGATATAGGTTTTTTTTGTGTGTGTTGGTTTGAGATTGCAAGGTCTGAGAACTTTTATTTGGCTTCTTATTGGAAAGCTTGTTAAACACATTTTCACAATCTTACCACAAAGCTTTATCGCAAACAAATTTCTATTCTTTTGGACAAGGATCCATAAATATTTGTGGGATTTGTATGCATTAAGGGAATAAGTTTGTCCAATCTTAAACTTTGATATAGTCTTTTTTTAAAATATTATTTAAAATCCATTGATAAAATACAGAGAGACAGAGAATCAGCAAATATACTCCTAAAATTTTAAGTAATTGAGACTTTTAAATTTCGAATTAATTTTTATATTGTTCTCCAAATTTGACATTCAACAATCTTAAATTTTTTCGTTTAACGACTGGCGGCGGTGTAAAAGTTTTTCGCTTTTTAAGATTTAACCCATTAAAGACTATTTTGTGAATACCGTTAACACCTTCTTTACTAAATGGAAATGTAAACTTTTAGTTTTTTAAACTCGTTTATCGTGTAACTTAATTTATCCTCATATATTGTTCATTAACGGTCTTCATTTTTCTTAAACTTTGTTTCTTTAGATAAACTTAAGGTGGCCGATCACCTTTGGCAACAAGTTTCTGAAAATTCTATTCCAACTATGACTTCGAGGGATTTTATTATTAGTTATGACTATAAAAATAGTTTTAAGAAAGTAAATCATAAAAAAGTAATTTTAGTATTTGTGAAAATTATGGTAAAATATGCTTCAAAAATCACGCTTACGCACAACATGATATCTTTGAAAATTTTAAATTTTTTTCCATCGTTTAAATTTAAATATGCTTAACCAACATTAATATAGGTCATGAACTAAAATCATTAAGATATCAGTTCCCAAATTTTTCTATAGGCAAAAGTTTGTAGCATTATATCGAAAACACATAGAAACAAGAGAATAAAAATCATATAAATAGTTCTAAAATATCTAATTCTTAATAGTTTCACACGATTCTAGTTCAAAACCTTCTTCATACTGTTACAAAACTACTGTAAAATTTGGAAGCAATTGATAATAAAGAACTACAGTTTTAGTTTTTATACAGTTTGCGTAATGCGTTTTGAAAAAAATGCAAAAACAAGCAAAAAAAGCTTTAAAGTGCTATAACTTCGGTTCTATTAAAAACTAGAAACTAAAATGAAACAGATTTAGAAAGCTAAACGTTTATTTTATATAAAAATTCAAAAAACAAATGCTTTATATGTAGTTGATTTTTGCTGAAAAAAGGTGATCGGATACCTTAAGTGGGAAGCTTTTTTTTCGTTCTTGCCAATCGTCGAAAAGTTTAATAACGCGCTTGGCTACTTTGACCTATTGCAATTCACAAAAAAATAGAAAATATAAAATAAGCTAAGTACGCATTGATAGATATTTTAATTATCTACATACCCTAAAGAAACTTTGAATCACATACTGGTCTAAAACAATACAGTTAAATATAAATTATAAATACGAAAATTAACAAATACCAACAGCAAGAAAAAATTTCCACTATGTTGGTTCACATATTTGAAGTATTATTGAAAGTAGCAGTTAGTGGAAATAAACTATTTAACTTTTTGGTAAAATTCAACATTTCAAAGCCCATTCAGAAATCAATTCCAATAAAATTCATCTGACTACTCCTTGAGATAAATTTGTGGGAAAAAATATATTTCCTATGCCGCCCCGGCGCAATCGTTTGGATGCTAGCCTTTGGAGCTGCTGAGGTCGGGTTCGAATCCCGGTCAGGCATGGATGTTTGAGACCGTCAATAAATGTTGTTATTTGTCTATGTGTTTGTGTTGTCCTTTCTTTGTGTGTCTCTTGTGCTTGTAAAACTCTTTCTGTGTCTGTCCCTTGACGAAAGCTTATAAGCGGTTCTCTGAACAAGCACACGAGCTGGAATATATATGTACCATACCATACCATATTTCCTGTATATTTTGTTCATCGGCGATTTATATATTTTTAAAATTATGGTTAAATGAATAATATTTACTGTAACTTACGAAACTTAGAAATAGCAACTTCTTAAAAATCAATTAAACATAAAAAGATTCTTAACCATAAAACTATGCTACGAAATTCATTAAAATATTTCTGTCATTCAAAGGATGCCGGCAAAACTACGTTATTGTAGAGAAAACTGTTGCTATTTCGAATTTCGAAACCCAAAAATGCTTATACTGACAAAAGGCTATGAAGTCTCTGTAATGACTAAACTGTATGAAAACCATTAAGACACAATGTTGATAATGATTCGTTGACAAAAGAAAGAATTTTCAGGCGGAATGGGCAGAAGTATAATAATTTACAAGCATTTGAGGAGTTTCGTTCAAGAAAAACATATTTCTTACACCATCGTTTGTGCTAAATGTTTCAGTTCACGCCGGTGTAATATCTATTTTCATTCATTTTGTAGAAACTAAATAAACATGTAAAATGCAAAGTTAGTGTAATAGAAGAGTAAGTTAAGTCCTTTAAAACGTAAAAAGAGGATAATAAGCAATTATTTAAAATTAACAAAATAATAAAATATATGTATTCGATTGATAATTATTATTAATCTAAGGTAATTTTTACGCAACTAAAACAAACAATATTGACTTTAGTCAATCGGCAATTACGTATATCGATCAATTGAACTTTGACGTTAGTTAAAAATCAGCAAACAAGGTCTGCGTTACTACTTGTAACAATTGCTTATACGTACTTGAAAATAAAATAGAAAATCGCAACGTTAAGGTAATTTTTCAGTGAAGTATTTGAATTGTAACAAATTTTAGAATATAAGAAGTTATTAACTAAATTAAAGCATATATAGTTAATACATATACTTTCATTATAATAAATCACAAGAAATGCATGAAAAGTGTAGTTAATTAAATAAATTTTGCAACAGTTTTTTTTTTAATAATTTTTGTCAAAAGATCAAAAAACCCTATTTTATTTTTGAAAATACGCGTTCACTTTTTTTTCAAGAAAATTTATATAATGTATGGAAAGCGCAGAAATTATGCCAAACCAAAATATACAAGTCCAAATTCCTAAAAAGTTTTTAGGAATTTGGTAAAACTGGTTTGGATAGAAATTAAAAACTTAACAGGAAGGAAATAAATTACGTTTTTTTTAGCTTACGTTTAAAGTTATCATTAAAGAAGTAATAGCCACCTAGAATGTTGTCATTAAAAAAGTCGTTAAATAACTCAACGCTAAACTTATTTGTTTATTGCTTTAAGGCATGGTCTGAAGAGAAGCAATGTAAAATACAAACATTGATTTTAGAAAATAATAACAAATCACGGGAATTCATACTAAAAACATAAAGAATTATGTACACAAAAACTTTAGATTGAATATTTTAACCTGGCATGCTACGAAATAAAACAATTTCTCATACTTCAACAGTTAATAATAACTTTACTTTTTCAGCAACTAAGTTCATGATTTCTTATAAAGTCAGCATAACATGCTTTAATCCTATACAAAGATACATACTCGTGTATTTTTATCATTAAGGTAGGCGAATACCCAAAATTCCCCCAAATTCTAAAATTTTTACTATTACTTTAATCTTTTCAAATTTGGTATAGTGATTTCAAATATAATGAATAATACTATTTATATCCTCAAAAAGCTAAAAGAACTGTCCATAGATCATCAAATCCACATACAGTGGATTCCCTCTCATGTCGATCTCGAAGGGAACGAAATGGCAGATGCGCTGGCCAAAGCGGGAGCTAGTGAAGTATTGGTTCCACTTGAGCCTCTTACCTACTCAGAGGCTTACTCAAGAGCTAAGTCGCGGGAAAAAACGAAATGGTCCACCCCCCCAGTACATCAATGGTATCGATGCCATCGACCTGGCGGCTCCTTGGCGCTTAAATGTGACAGGCCGGGTCAGACTGCAATCACCCGTTTCCTCAGTGGGCACCTCAGAACTATGACATTTTCAGATGGTTTGAGAACTTTTGACACATGCACCAAGTGCTCCTCTGCGCAGGCTTCACCATCCCACATCTTGGAGTGCCTGGGGCTCAATTATCAAGATCTCCTGGAGAGCCCATTGCTGGTCCTGGACTTTCTCGGGGTGTTTGGCTTCATGGACCTAGTCTAGCTCCGCTGGACTTTGGGGATCGGCAACAACAACAACAACATTTTGGCATTTTTTAAAAATTTAAATATAATTTATTTATTTCAAACGGTGCTTTTCTACTAAAAAAAGTGGTTTACGCTAACAAGTCTACCACATTGAATTTTCATCCTATAAACATTAATTATGTGTTAAATTCTTTGTATTGAACTGATGCATGCAATGACCCTCTAGAGTTACATACAAATTACAAGAAAAGAAGTTATTAAGAAAAATGTCATAAATTAACCACAAAAAAATGATTTTTTTTTATCAACTTACACTTGAACATTTTTTTTTTTTAAACTTATATATTTTCACCAGATGTTAGAGGTTCATATATATTGAAATAGCATCTGTAAAAATTTTCAGGTAAATTGATGTAAAACTTTTTATACTAGAACTGTTGGCGTAAACCCCTTTTTTTAGGTAAAAAAACACCGTTTAAAATAAATCAATTATATTTAAATAAAAAAATTGCCTAAAACGCATTGTTCATTATATTTGAAATCACTCTGCCAAATTTGGAAAAGATTAAAGTATTAGTAAATTTTTTAGAATTTTGGGTATTCGCCTACCTGAAATAACAATATCAGCTCCTATATACATTTTTTACAGCTAAAAGTAACGCAATCCACTCGTAATGAATTTTCTGTCGCCTTAGCGCTGATGACAACTGATATGACAGCGTCAGGCTTTCACTGTCACTTAACTTTCCTGAAAGAAAAAAAAAACTTGGCTTTTTTTTCAGTCTTGAAAAAGAGTAACTTTTTGAAAGATGATGTCGTTTTGGTGGAGAAAAAAGACCCGATGAAGAATTCAAATAGATTTATAAAACTATGAAAGCTGGAAATAATAAATAAGAATAATTTTAGTATAATTAAAAGAATCTTGTCTATCCATCAGACATGCAAATACCGGAACAATAAACCATCTATACAGGGTAAGTCAAAAGTGACCATTCACATAGCAAATTTTGAAACTTTAAAAATGTCTAAAAACTATTGTATCTTGGGTATATATTACTTTTTATTTAAATAAATGAGTATATTAACAAATAATTTGCCGTTTTAGTTTATAAAGTTAAACCGCTATCAGGGGGTAACCACAAGTAAGGAAGTCACATTTCGAATAAATAAGAGAAACTTTTGAGAAGCAGTTAATTTTAATATAAGTTTTAAAAAAATTAGAACAAATTTTAAAACACCTTGTGTTCCACAAAGTATTCCACGAGGCTTACAAAAGTAAGTAATAGAACAACATTAAAGATTTAAATTGTAAATAAAATCAGTAAGAACGACGGAAATTTTAATTTTTCGCACCAGAATCGAATAAATTGTAGAAAATGTAGCTAAAATAGTTAATCAATGTTCTGAAATTATTGGAGCTACTTAATTAGCTATTAAAGCTACTAAATTAACAAAGAAAAAGCTAACATCAGTGGATAAGTTCAAAAAAATTTCTCAGTTTACCATTTTAACAACTTTTCCTACAATTTTATTCATATTTAAATTAATTGTTTTTTTTTAAAGTTGCTCAAATTTGTTATAAATATAATTACTTCAAGAAAAGTTCAATTCTCATGGCCCATGAACTGATATAATAATAAATAATGAGGTATTTTATTTAAGTACTTTTACTAGTTTAAAATAAATTTCTTAGGACAAATTCGTATGGTTGTTTTCACTGGATATATTTAAATTAAAATTATTTCAAATAACATATTTTTTGGTTTAAAAAAATCATAATAAGTTTATTTTTGAAGAAATGAGGTTCATTTTTGAATCTTATAACCATTTCCGAATAAAAAAAAACATTATAAATAAAACTTTATTATTACCAAATTACGGAAAAAGCCGGGTCTAACGTTCGTAGGGATTATTAAGACTATTACACTTATTACTATTTTCAATGTTATTACCGCTATAATTATTGACAACAATATTATTATTTCTCTATCTACTATCATTCATAAAGTTCAAATGCTATTAACATATTAAATTAAAGACATTTTTACAAATGCAAAGGTGCTAAAAAATTTCACTTAGTCATTATCCAAAACGGTAGAAGTTTGAACTGAAATATTCCAATAACAAAAAGTGAAATTAACAAACTAACTAACAGGATTTAACAAAATTACGCAGAAATACAATAGTAGACAGGAAAAGAAAGGAATTTTTGTGAAACTATTTTATATTGCTTCATTTGATAACGCGACCTGATTGCTGAAAGAAAGTTAAAATCTATTTTTAAAATATGACAGAAGGGTTGTCGACGTATATTTCTATACTATTATATTTTTGATTTTAAATAGCTATCGCGAATATAATGGTTAAGAACTAGCAGCAATAAATGTAAAATAAATTTTCATTGTGTTCAACAGAAAAATATGCAATAATATTTTATAAACCTAAGCATTTCTATTTTAACATTACTCTAACCAAACTTAACTATTGAACTATTGAGTAAAACTTACTCTTTAGTTATATATTATGCCTTTCAAAATTGGAAAATAATTTTTAAAAATTTCATCTAAAAAGAAAACTTAAAATAAAATAATTTTATAATTTTATTATTTTTTTTACTTATAAAAATACAAAAAATTCATGTGTTTCAATAAATAATAAAATATAATGGATACAAACTAAATAAACCTGAAAAAGACTGGAACTTATTACTATTTTAATCAACAATCAGAGTTAAAACAGCTAAGTTACCACTTTTTCATTCTATGATTATATATCTAATTACAACGTTAACAACTATCTAGCACTTCGTCTTTAGCTTCACTGCATTGCATATCAATACTATCAAATTAATTTTCATTAGTCTCTTTCCGCAACCATCGCAATCGAACAACTAATTAAAAGATTCCACAGAGAGGGAAAAAATTAAGTCTCCAACTCGACACTCTTCGGTCGTGTTTTCGCACCGACCCCATACCAATGGTGGCGTCAGCCCATGCTGTACTTCCGACATTTTTCTGAATTTCATAGTGAATTTTGGCGTCAACTCCGCATGCGATTCAAGAATTTGCTTTATTTTATGCATGCATGTCTACCTGTTGAAAGTTGAGAGATTATCAAGCTTATTACTACTACTACATATATGGACTGGGGAGCCCAGTCGGTTAAGCACTCGCTTAGCATGCGGAAGGTCCCAGGTTCGGGTCCGGGCATCGCCAAAATAGCTGCCGACCTATAAACGGCCCTTGCAGCCAAAAATGTTCGACGAATAATGGCCCGTGTAAGGGGGTGCACGTTAAATATCCTTCAAAGTCCTAACGCTGCGTTGAGTGCCTATTCAGGTGTTGGCTCGTCACCTGACTGTGGTTCTAAAATACGACGCCCGTCGCCAATAGCCCTCGTGTAGCTCTAGTGCGACGATAATTCAAACCTAACATATCTACTACATATATATCCGGCTTGTGTGCTTGATCAGAGTCCCGCTTATTAAGCCTTCGACAAGTAAGACAGACACAGAAAGAATATTTACAGTCACAAGAAAAGTAAGAACACATAGACAAATAACGACATTTATTGACAAACACAAACATCCATGCCTCACCGGGATTCGAGCCAACTCCGCATGCGATGCAAGAATTTGCTTTATTTTATGCATGCATGTCTGCCTGATGAAAGTTGAGGAGAGATTATCAAGCTTAAAATCGTCGATATAAGTGTTTTCTAGTAAATAACACTCTTAAAACAAAAGAGTGAAATCCACTCCAGTAGGAGAAGTGCATTTTCGACACTGGAAAGTATTGAATATTAACTCAGACTGAGTTAAAATCACTCGTTTGGAGTGATCCTGTCGGAAGTTTAACACACAAAGGAACCACTAAAATAGGAGAAGTGTATTTTCTAGACTGGAGGAGTGAAAATTAACTCATTTGGATAATAACAATCATTTGGAATAAATGGATAGTTTTTACAGTTCGCTTGAGAGTGAATCGTGGCGTCAGCCCATGCTATACATCCGACATTTTTCTGAATTTCATACTAAATTTTGGCGTCAACTCCACATGCGATGCAAGAATTTACTTTATTTTATGCATGCATGTCTACCTGTTGAAAGCTGAGAGATTATCAAGCTTAAAATCGTCAATGTAAGTGTTTTCTTCTAGTAAATCAGGTGATAAGGTCACACGCAGAACAATCATTTGGAATAAATGGATTGTTTTTACAGGACGCTTGAGAGTGAATCGAAACAATATTCTAGATCTAGTATTGAATATTAGAGTACACAACGTTTTTATTATGTAAGTATTTCTAGTACGAAACATTCAAGTACACTGTTAAAAAAAATTACTGAATTTGAAGGAAAAAGCCCGGCAGCTGAGTTGCCGGGCTTTTCCCGTTCCGTTAAGTATTTTCCCGTTACGAAGTTCCGTTTCTTATTTCTCCGTTATTAAAATTTTCCATTTTGAATTTTCCCGTATATTTACAGAAGTCCCGTTTCTTATTTCTCCGTTATTAAAATTTTCCATTTTGAATTTTCCCGTATATTTACAGAAGTCCCGTTTCTTATTTCTCCGTTATTAAAATTTTCCATTTTGTACAGGGTGGCCCAAAAGTAGCCTAACAGTTAATGTTGTACTACTGGTAAGAACTTCGGCTTATTTAGAACAGGTATTTGACATAGTCGTGCTTAGTTTTGTTGGTTGGCTAAAATAAAGTCGTAACTAAAACTAAGCACGACTATGTCAAATACCTGTTCTAAATAAGCCAAAGTTCTTACCAATGGTACAACATTAACTGTTAAACTACTTTTGGGCCATCCTGTATTTCCCCTCGTATCCACCGTAGAATATAAAAATAAATTTAAAACCAGTCCATTATCTACAGTATAATATAATTGTCAAAATTACATATTTTTTTCAACTATAATCTATAATTAAACTATTTTAAAAGGCAACAAACTCTTAGATATTAAATTATAGTGATTTAACACATTGACTTTACATATTAAAATTACTTTGAAAGAAAAACAGCAAGTTTCAAAAATGTAATGCATCATAATACAAAAAATTAAATTTATCTTTCAATGTAAAATGTTCTTGATTAATAACCAGAATTTAAGACACAAATTATGCATTGTAAAAATAATACTTTTAACCATAAAGAAGTAGAGATTAAAGTTTTTCATACTGTTTTTCTTTTTTAGCAAGTAATAACTAAATAATTTTATAATAATATATATGTATCGGTTGAATAAGAAACCAAAGCAATTTACAGATATTTTTTTTATTTCAACAGAAAAAAGTATTACATTTACACTTACCTTGATTAAATTTTTAAACAAAATAATCCAAACATTTCCAACAAAAAATGTAGTTTCACAATTTCCAACACACATATTTTAAAAACACTTTGAGCTTGTATATGAAAAAGATTGAACATTACGTCTGTGAAAAACATCGAAAGTGAGAATATCGAACCAAGCAATGCGACGATGGGACACTTACCTTAATAATTTTAACATAATAATCCAAATAATTCCAACAAAAAATGTAGTTTCACTATTTCCAGCACACATATTTTTAAAATACACTTTGCGTGGCATTAAGTTTGAAATTCTAGCATATTTAAGTGATAAGACCTCGAAATAATACAGCGAAAACCACGGTTTCCTTTTGTAGAAAACGAAAGTAATGAGCAGATGCTTGACACCCGGCTTTTCACTGCAGTATAACTTCGAACATGTTTATTTTCTTTTCTTCAGTTAGACATCATCTGTAGTCATAATAGTTCTGTACAACAAATTCTAAATCCGATTTCAGCTGCCGGTAAAAAGTCGTAACAAAATGTATGTTTTAAAATCATCCTCTTTAAGATGGCTCGAAACATTATCTCACAACTTTTTACAATTTTTAATATGTCTTTTAATCCATATTCTATCACATGCTGATTCTGTCGAAATCATCGAGAGAAAACGAAAAAAAGAATTATTCTTTTTGCATAAAAGAGGAGTTGAGCAGTACCATGCAATCTTCAAAAGTTTTTCCAAACGATTTACAAATATTTAAAGTTGCTTTAAAAAACTATTTTTTAATTATTTAATGTGTTCTAATCGTATTTTCAGCAAGAACTGTTTGCTTTACATATTGCTTGCATTTTTATTATACGATTTTTATCAAACTGTTTGATAGAAGTTTGCGAAAACAAAGCATTCTTTGACTGCGCTAAAGCTCAATTCAAACACGTAGTGTAAATTGGACTGAAAAGCAGCTGCAATAGTAAACAATAGTTATAATTTTGTTCTATCTTTACAATACTTACATATTCTAATAAAGACAATCAGTTTTGCTATTAAAAACATGCAATTTATGTTCTGAAAGGCAAAATTTAAAATTCGAGTTGCTTGTATACGTGCTATGGATTTTTATGTTTAGGCCTAAACTTCAATAAGCCGCCATTGTTTGTAACACTTCGCTTCTAAAAACGGGAAAATTCCGTTTCCGCTCTTTACGGACATTTTCGGTTCGGTTTACGGACATTTCCCGTTTTTAGAAGAAGAAAAACCGTTTTCAGAAGGAACAAACCCGTTTTCAGTAGTTACCGGAAAGTTCCGTTAAAATCAGTAATTTTCTCTCCTGAAATTTCAGGTTTTTTTTAACAGTGTATCTGTAGCTTGAACTTGCACGATTTATTTAACATTACATATTTTCGTGAGTTTATTTTTAAGCAATGAAATAGTTTTGAGAATTCAGAAAATATGTGCTGATGCCTTGTTCTTTTTGAGTCACCGGTATTAACGAGTACTCTATAATTTCAAATATAATAAATTATCATGACACATTAAACTTGAATCTGAAAAGTTCTTTTAGAAAAGAAATTGGAAAGCATGCAAAAAAATTAACTGAATTAAAAATTTAATAATAGCAAATTCGGAATTAAAAAATTTCTAGCAACGTTAAAAAGGCTCATGTCTAAATATGAGCATGTGAGGGCCTCTTTTTGGGATAGCTCATTTTTCTAACTTAACAGCGTCGAATGAAGAACTAGGAATGATTCATTCGGATTTTTTTCACTACATTTCATTATTAATCATTCAATAAGACATTTTCCTTTATGTACAAATGTTAAAATTCCTACGAGCAATTTGATGTTGATAATTTTCATTAAATTTCGGTACATATTTATCAAATTGAGAAAGAGGACAAATGATAGTCTATATTTTGAAATAAGGTAGAAAATTATGTTTTTTTATGATTATTTAAGCGTACATATTTTTAAATGCTCAAAATTGCAAGGACAGTTTTTTTTATATTGGCAGTTCTACCATAACTTTTGTATTTTAGGTATAAAAATTTTTGAAAAATAAAACTTTAAAGTTTAATTTCAAGTGTGTATGTAAATGCTTATTAGTGTTTCTAGATAACTAAAAATAATTTAAGCAAATATCAATTGAAAAAAACTCAATTATATTAGGGGTATGGTGAGCTTTTTTGTGAAAAAAAAACGGTTTCTTAGAATACTGTTATTTTAAAGTTTCGGTCATACCGATATCCTGTTTAAATTCACTTAAAGTATTACAAAAGCTGCATTCACCATTAATATATATTCCCTCTGCATTAACTAAAAAAAGCATAAAGTTTAGAGTTTTTTATGTTCTATTCCTTTCAAATAAAAACAAACTAAAAAGACCGAATGAAGGAGAACTTTTATGAGGGAACGGACGCGGGAACGGACGTCTCCAAACCGAAGTGCCTCTGCTTTAATCCAATAAAAAAAAATAAGTTTTTAGGCAGCTTTTCTCTTACTGTATTAAATATTTTTACAAACGGTATTTTTGTATTATAAATGCAGCTGATTCATAGGACTTTATGATCCCTCTTTTTCAAATTGGTTCTATTTTTAATTCATTAAATAATTTTAGGAAATAATTAAATTCAAAAAATAATTTTACTTAGGTTTATAGAGTGTCCATTGCCCCAGAAAGTTTGCTTTCCCTTTAACTACTGGACATAGAGTCGTTGATATACTCAACAAGCAAATCTTAAATTGTGAGAAAAATCATATTTTTCTCTAAGCTACACAACACAAATGGACAAAATTACAATCAACAAGTTTTCTGTGATTTAGCCTGTAGTTAAAATTTTTACATATTACTTTTTTTAATTTGGAAAAAAAACATAATATATCTAAAATATTAAGTTTTAAATGCTTTTCAAGACTTTATGCTTAAAAATTTTATAAAATAATAGAATTAGTCCATAAATTTATAAATTATGTATGTGTTTTGCACTTGTAAGCATGAGGGCAATATTTTGAGCTATTCGGACTTCTAAATACATTCGTGAAAAATTGAACTAATATTATAGTTTTGAAAGCTGAGTTTGGAAAAAAAAACGAGAAAGTTCCATCGCTTCAATTTTTCATAAATGAATTGAACTAAAATTAACTAACTGAACATGCTTTTTCAGCATATTTTCGGCAATTTTTTGTATCTTTACTATTTTGATTTATTTTTCTTATAATAATATACATTAGTATATTTGGGTCCTTAAAATTTTCTTTTCAGGATCACCAAACTATGAAAATAATAGGATGTTGTTGTTTTTTACAAAATTCACACCAGTTTTAGACACAGTCTGCAGATGGTAAATGGCCAAAAAAGGGAAAATATCGTTCTCTTTATAATTTCAGCAAACAAAAGTAGTATGAACTATATATTCAGCCTATGAAATATACAAATTTACGAAACTTATAAGACTGAAATATCGACAGTGTTGATTGAAATATTTAAGGTCCCAAGTTGTGTAGAAGGGGAATGGTGGTAGGAAGAGTGACCCGATTTATTGACGGATTTATCGTAGTTGCTGTATATGGAGACATAGGGACGCCTTGCAATATCTGTGGGAAAGAGTTGATGTACTATTTTTTCAACACTTCTACGACTGGAAACATTTTGCCTTGGCCTCATACAGACATCTGAATGGTTTTTTTTTATTTGGATGTAAACCTAAACATAACATTTTGCTTTTCATAACATCAGATAGTGTGGGAACCAAGGAAATAACATGTTGATTTGTAAGGTTTGAGATTGTGTGGAAAACCAAAGAATTAATGTTTTGATTCGTTTGTTTACTCTCCGTACAAAAAATGGTTGAAAATGGGAAGTATGACGACTTAGACACTTTCTATTTTTGAACAACACATTTTTAAAATCGTCAGAAAATTGCTATTTAGAACGTACAAATGCAATATTAATATCAGAACTGTATTAAATCAAAACATGGTAACAGAAGATATCAGCGACAACATTATTTGTGAGCTGATGAACCAATATTTAACTATTATCTTCAGTTATCGTGTTCAAGCAAGCATCTACGAAAGGGTAGCTTTACAATTAGTTTAAATAAATTAATGACATTTAATTAGTTTTAAATATATTTTAATCAATATTTTTTAATACAGATGATTATATTGAATATGAAATTTAGAATTAACGGCTTTACGGAATTAAATGTGAAATGATATTTCTTTAATTTTGGAAACATTATAAATAATTTGTATTAAGGTACCTTTTTAATAAAGAACAAGTTATTTTAATAATAAATTGCCACAAAATAAAACAAAACTATGGATTTTGTATGTTATGACCTTAGAGCTATTAGTTATACAAAGGTGGGATATAATTTAAGTAGAGCAAAGGGTTTTACCATTCTGTTGTTTGATTAAATTTTTACAGAAAATTTATAGATCAGTGAAAGAAATTATCAATATAGGTGTCTTGTACCATTTAAAAAGCAACTGTAACGCTCTTAGCACTTATTTTTTTGTATTTATTCCGAAAAAGCTCATTAAAATTGGTCCAAAAAAACTGAAAAACACGTTTTGGTCCACCTTAAATTAACTATTTTAGAACTTTTTTTTATAAACCTTTGTAACTGCACAAAGATTGAGAAGGTACAAAGCACCAATTCACAAATTTTCCTTAGATTATTAACCCTTTCAGTTTTAAAATTTTTTATATGGTTTTTGAAACAATGCCAAAATTTTTTAACTGTGGAAAACAACAAAATAAAACAATATATATTACCTAAAAACACTTCGAGTTATATATTTTAAGGTATCTGTCCATATTATTAAAAAAAAAGTAAATATTTTAAATTGTGTTATAAATATGTGGAACTGAAGTGAACTTATTAAAAATCAGGTGAAACGCTTGTTGGCTATTTTCTAAATAAAAAAAATAGTAGTTCCGACTTCGATTGAGATTAATGTAAAATATTGTCTAATAGAAAAAAGTGTGAAGAATGGAATGATGTGTGTTTAGATGTCATAACGGGACATAAACATTTTGAAAAAAATATTGAAAGTGATGATGCCAATTGGCATCACTGGGACTGAAAGGGTTAATTTATTTTCTCAAAGTTTTAATCGAACAACTGTATGGCGGAAGCTTAACTAAAATTCTATCGCACTGCTACTGAATGGGACCAATACAATTCATAGAATTTCAATAATGATATAAAAAACCAATTCACATGGAGTAGTTTGATGTAATAACATAAATCATTAGTTTAAACTAATAAACTCATAATTTCAAAATGTTTAATTAATTTTAAATATAATTAAAATTATGAAATAAAAAAGGAGTTATAATTTTTAATAAAAAAATTGCGAAAAACGTCGACGTACTAAAAATGTGTCTTAATAACATTTATTGTTAATTTTTCTAGAAAAAAACTACCAAAATGAAAGCAGTTAGTTCAATATGAATTTTTTTACTGCTGAAATGGAAATTAACATGCCTCGGTAGTGAGGTCGGTGTTTGCATTTAGGTAAATGTTAAAGAGGAAGTTGAGACGCTCACACATTAAAGCTTATATTAGGACTATTCAGACCAGAAAATTTTCAGAAAAAATAAATATTCACTCTTCAGTGTTGATAGAAGTTAAATGTTCACACACTATTGAAATAATGAATGTCTCAGACCCTTGTTAACTGGAAGGGATTGGTATCTGTATTTCGAGATACGTTTCAGGTGGTAGGGCTTGTGAGAGACCCTCACGCCTTAGAGCTTACACTCTTAAAACAAAAGAGTGAATGAAATCCACTTCTATAGGAGAAGTGCATTTTCGACCCTGGAAAAGAGTGAAAAATAACTCAGATTGAGTTAAAATTACTCGTTCGGAGTGATCCTGTCGGAGGTTTAACAACACAAAAGAGTGAAATCCACTCGAATGGGGGAAGTGCATTTTCGACACCGAAAGGAGTGAAAATTAACTCAGACTGAGTTAAAAATCGCTCGTTTGTTTTAAGAGTGTAGACTATTTAGCACTATTTGACGCCTAGAGAGTCCTAAAAACCCAAAACTTTGTACATATATATTTTTTCCGGTTTTGAACCTGAGTGCAATGTACTATATCAAAAAAGGACTGCTATACAAAAAAATCATAACTTATAATAAAAAAATTAATAATCAATCTTCAGTGTTGATAGACTTGAAATGTTCGCAATATCGTCATCCTGAATGTCTCTGACCCTTGTTAATCGAACTAAGGCGCCGTACTCCATGCCCGGAATTCGAATCAATAAAATAAAGAAAATGAAGAATACTAACGACGTACTGGCTAACTAGCTGAACTACTAACGACTACAAACTACAGGGTGAGGCAAACAAAAGTGGATTAGGGAACCAGATGTGCGAGTGTGAATGGATGTGTGAAAGGGACCGTCCTGTAAAACGGATGTGTCATGCTGACGGGCAACAGTCGGACTTCCTCCCTTGTGGCGCTCAATAAAAAACGGAAGCCGCCCCACTTCGCCTTAAATTGTTGCAGTTCTCTACTCCGGGCTCGGTTTCCGAGTGGTATTAGAAACAACAATAGATGTTACTATTTGACGCCTAAAAACCAAAACTTTATACATGTAACTTTTTAAGGTTTTGAACCTAAGTTCAATGTGCTATGTCTAAAAATGACTTCGATACAAAAAAAAATCAGAACGTATAAGAAATCAAAATAAATAACCAATCTGTAGTGTTGATGGAAATGAAATGTTTGCAATATCGTTACCCTGAATGCTTTCATGTCTCTGACCCTTGTTAATCGAATTAAGGCGCCACAATCCATATCTGAAATTCGAACCAATAGTAAATCAAATGACCTGCGGATAGACCGACGCTAATTACAGAGATAGGGCAGAATTCATTGAACGGAGACATCTACTTACTATCACCAATTTTTCATTCATGTGAATCTTATCGACTTTTAAGGAAGTTGTGAGCTTTTTTTATTGGAATTATGTTGTTTTATTTGATAGTAGATATAGTTCACAGATATAGGCCATGTTTATGTATTGTATTGACCATGTTTAGTTTATTTCCGTTCAGTTGATCAGACTGACGCGAATCATCCCGCAGAGTTTAGATCCCAAACTTGCTTGATCCTCAATTTATTGACCTACTGAAAGTATCAAAGGTTAAGTTAACCTTTCCCAATCTGGAATATAATCCCTGGATCTCTAGCAAGGTGGCCAGAAGAACTTCCACTCAGCTACCGAGCCTTAAGCTCTTCTCCATTACTTCATAAGATCGACACAATTGAATACACGGGAAGAACCGCTTTTTTTTCTTTAGAGTCTTTCCGTAATTATGTCTGCTTGGCGGACATTGGCAACCGGAAACAGGTTTTTTCTTTCGGTTCTTCATTCGCGGTACAAACGTGAACTGACTCGTTCCAATGATCTCTGACCTGAATCAGGGTTGCCGCGAAAGTTAAAATAAGCGAGTAACCGGTTTCTTTACACCAGTTTAGGCGATTTCTCGCTATCATCCCCAAAGAGGCTTTTAAGGAAAGCCTTCTACGAAATAAAGCGTTTCTTCCCCACTCTTCAATTAAACAAAACTAAAAATATAAACATTAAGTAATCACTCACCAAGCCATCACAAGTCGACAATGCAGCCGAAACAAACGTCCCATTATCCACCCTATAACCACGAAAAAAACAATGTTTCCTAGTATGACCTGAGGGCCTTATGGTCCCTCTCCTTTCAACCACCATGGCTGGTGCAAGAAGTCCATGATTGGGTCGTAGGTTGAGCACCGTCTCTGTGCCCCCAACGTGCACTTTGTAGTGGACGATGTCGTGCTGTGGGGACCGTCGTGTCCTTCTGTCGCGAGTGGGGTGCCTGATGAAGTGTTTGAGGTCGTGCGACAGGAACGTGCCGGTTGGCGTGACTTTGGTCGGTGTCACCAGTTCGTAGTGAGAGAGTTCGTGGGACAGGAAGCTGGCTGAAATGGGATTGGATGAATAAGTATTGGGAATAAAGACTTGAAATAGATTAAAATTGTATGAGAGATATAAATGCACGGTTAGATCCAAGGAAAACACATTTAAAGTATTCCATTTCAACTTCAATACAATTTGATGCTTACGGCAAACTACGTTTGTTGCATATCTAATGACATAAATTGTGTTTTGAAAATGGATTCTGTGTTGTTGCAATGAGGGCTGTAGGTGTACATTTCAAGGATCTTCATACCGCAAAAAGACAGTACTAGATGCCTAGAAACCAATTAAAGCGTTTTTCGCAAAGTTTTTCAAAGTTTACTTTCGGATGGTTTTTTTTTCTTTTGCACTTTTTGGCGCTGACAGCTCGGTTGTCAAAGGGGATTGTCAGAGGAGACTCTTTTGATCCTGACAGATTGCGGGTTTGCTATCTTCATCCGTCAAATGATGAAATATAACAAATTGCACACCAAATATAATCATCATTTTAAAATGTGTACTTGTGCACATTTTAAGAAAGAGTTTTAATGAGTCATTTAAAATTATTTATTTTGTAAATTCTTGTGAATAATTTTTCATGTATCGATAATTTTGATTAGTAGTTAATTTGTAGTTATATTTATATTTGTGCATAGTTTTTTTACATGTATTTTAATCAATAATTTATTAGTTGCTATCGTTGTTTTATAATTTATTTAATGCTTGATTTGCAACTCTAGGATGTTTTATGAATGAACAATGTTATTACAACAACGTTTATTTTTATTAAGAAAAATAAGGGAGGCCATTGATTTTGTTCAACGGAAGATAAAGAGCATCTTTGTAAATAATTTTTAGAAAATAGTTTTTAGTAAATATTTTTTACTCAAAACTTAACCACTTTTCTTACGAAAATTTATCAGGTAGCATAAATTTATAATTTCGTAATATTTTCGAGGGGAGAGATTAAAACCATTGCAACCAACAGGGTGAGGTGGCGGACCATGACGGAGACCCTATGCTCTATGTTGGAGTGAAAGAGGTATAAGTAAAGTAAGTAAGTGATCTTTTCGAGGAAATTCGAGAAGTCAAATATATCTTTTTAGCTTTTTTTTTGTTAAAATTATATTTCTTTATTAATTCATTAACGACAATTGCCAGGGAAATTAACCATGCTAAAAAGTGCTTCCTACACATGTTTATCGAAATAAACATAATATAATACATGAAAAAAATGAAAACCTTAAATTAACGGGCTTTTTTCGGTAAGCAAGATACTAATGGTATCCACAAATAGGTCGTTAATAATTTAAAGAAAATCTATACATTTTCGTCAATTCTATTGCCTTACTAGCGTAACTTCTACAATAACACAATGCAAAACATGTTTGCTTTATTAGATTAGTCAGTCAGTGATCAAGACAAAAAAAAAACACAGAACTCATAATTAGTAATGGACAGATGTAAAGGAATGTAATAGGAATATACAGATGTATGAATAATTATTCATTAAGTTTCAAAGGTCAATAAAATAAAGCATTTGAATAAATTATCATTTGTAATTTTTTGTGTTACGTAAGATTTTATGCATGCATCTTATTAGTGATGGAGGTAACTGAACGGAATATTTTACATTATGCATAAATTTGTACAGATCTATAAATGTCTGCAAGAGCATTTTAAAATGAAGATTTTCCAACTTTTTGAAAAATGTGACAATTATATTGTCGATAAAATAGAAATTACATAAATTTTATTAGTCGAAACATTTTATAAATAAAAGGAAAAGCATTTCTTGTTACTTGATTTAGTCTTCAATTATGTATATACATATTTAAAATTTTAATTTTTGTTACTTAATTTTCATCACAACATTTAAATGCATTGATTTTATCTTCAAATATGTATATATTTAAAATTTTAATTTTAGAATTAAAATAAATGTTCTCATTAAAATGTTGGCAAAGTCATTTAACGATCTGACATCAAATGACAAGGAGTACACCTATGTAATTCATAAAAAAAATTCAAAGACCAATTAAAATAAGTCAGATAATTCGGCATCTTCATTCTTTATCTTTGGAACATGGAAAGTAAATACTTTTAGAGTATTTGTTATTATTTGTTTCCAAATTTGGAAGAAAAAAAACAGTACTAATAAAATTATATAAAGTTTTGCTTAGTATGTTATCCAGAAAAGGTATACATTGGTCAGAAAGGCATATGTAAGAACTATATAAGAACTGCCTTTTTGAGAAAAAAAAAGCTTTCCAAAAGGTTTTTTTAATCAAAAATCCGCAAGTAATTTTATAATAAAATTTCAAGAAAGAAAGTTTTATTATTTATTAAGTTGGCAATTTTTAACATTTTCGGAAACCGCATACTACTACGAGTTGCTGCATAAAAATCTTTTCGGCCGGCGTAAATTGCTCTTCCTGTTTCGCCCTGAAGTTTCCTCATAAAAAGCCGGCCGCTTATTACTTAGCAAACTTAGGAAAGGTGTACCTTTCTCTTAACAAATTGCATTTACAAATGGTCTATGTAAATGTTATGTAGACTTGAAATTATCGTTGGTTTACTTTCTTAGAACCAAAATCACACATAGGTTTTGAAACTGCAAACAGACGTTTTTATTTGTATCGGCTTTTGTAAAGTAGAAATGTGCAAATACTGAGCAGGATTTAGAATACAATGACAAATGTGAATTTATTTTGAGAAGGAAGGAATTTATTTAAGAATGAATTATTCAACCTTTGGTGTCAAATAAATCAATAGTGATTTTTTTATTTCATAATGTCATTTTAAAATATGAATATATTTTTTTAAATTTTATTATTAGTGTTTTGACCCAAGAAGACGTTTTTCAGTATAGATTTTTATTTTTCTTCAATAGAAGCTTAATTCTCTAAAAATTCAGTAAAACTATTTTTAGGTTTATAAAAGCACTGTGTTACTAACTTAAACCTGTTCAAAATCTCCGTATTTAGAAACTGCTCACATTTTTGCTCGGGTATTTTCTTTAAAACCTTTAAGTAATTTTTCCTATTCAAGCTTCTAAGCAATTTGATTGAAAGTAAGAATTAAGCAAATAACTTTTAGAAAAATTGAAAATTTGGATATTGTTGATTGGAAAAAACTTTGCAATTTTACTTCATTTTGTTAATACGATTTTAAAACAATTATTTTTTTTTAACTTTTTAGCAAATACAATTTTCTCTTCGTAGAGCTTTTTCCTTAACTTCTAGCAATGTGAATTCCAATAAAGAATTAAAATTTTAAAACTTTTGTTCCAAATAAAATTTCTGAAAAAGTATTTACAGAATGATTCAGTCATAAAACATAGAAAAATTATAGATTAAAAACATAGCAAGGGTTTCAAAAAACTCACCTTGCCGCCGGCTTCTGTGAATATTCCCGCACACGACTGTGCACACAACAAACATTGTAGTAATAGTAACTGCAGATAATTCCATGCTTTCTCAAAAACCACGTTGAACTAAAGTTAGACGAAATATATCGTCTGATAATTTAAACAACTAATTTGTGCAATCAAAAACATCCCGGAACATTTAGGAAACCGGAAAAGAATATCATCTATATCCATTGTGCATAAAATTTAAAAGTTGTAACATATTGCAAAATTACTACTTTAATAATCTGAAATTGATAATTCTAAGAACCAAATGAAGTTTACACAATATACAGTACGCAAACCACTTTTAAATGCGAATTTTACAAATTAATGAATGAATAAATAAATATGCAATTAAATAAGAACTTTCTCGAGGAGTGGTTAAATAAACTGAATGAAAAATGGTTTAGGAACACGCTCAGAACCGAAAAGTCGTCTGCTCTTGATCGGAGAAAAAGTTCCATTGCCGGTGGCAGCAGAACATCTTATGTTAGGAGGCAGCGCCAGTAGCGGCTTTTTACTACCAGAATTTGAAAGGGTTTTCGTTTTCTTTCTCTTTTTTTTTTTCCTTTTACAAAGAGCTTAAATTCCCTTTCTGATTCGGATAACCTTACAAGACGGGTGACTCACTTCTTGCCTGCTTAATCATACCGTGATAGGTGAAAAAAAAGTACGATCGAATGGCATTCATGGAACATTAGTTTTTCGCATGCATAGAAAATAAGACAAAAGGGTTTAGATTACCTCTCAATGCATTTTTAACAAAGCTTCTTTTTTTATCCAAAAACTCTTTCAAGAGCATAAAACTGAAAACAGTATTATAATGTGCGTATAAAATTTTCAGTACTTTTATACAAGAGCATCCTCTAAATATTTCAGCAAATTAAAATAAAGCAGTTGAAAATAACCAAAAAAAGCTTAATATTTACAATATTGTTAAACAGAATAGCTTTCATTCATTTATGCGTCTATTTTTTTTATTATAAATGCATTAATATTTTGTAGTTATAAATTATATTTTATAATCATAAATTAATATTTGAAATTGTAATTATATATTTTATATAATTATAATTATACATTTTATATAATTATAATTATATATTTTATATAATTATAATTATATATTTTATATAATTATAATTACATATTTTTTATTTATGATAAAATGTATCCCTTCCTATAAAACTCTCAAATAGTTTTTCTGAAATTTAATAGATGAGCGACTAATAAAAAGAATTATAAAAGTTGGAATAATTTATACTTCCATGTTTATGAATATCTTTTTTGCAGTTAAAAATGAAAAAATCGCTTCTAAATTACTATTAATATAACTCTTTTCGTTGTAAAGTAACAAAACGTCAGGTGTCTTATTTCTTGAAAAATTGTGTCATTCCTCATTAAAATATTCCAAACTACTTTTTCCTACAGATGCCTGCAAAGGCAAAAAACTGCATAATTATATTGAGAGTGGCTAAATTGCATTATTATGCAACAATCTTTTAAAAATTTAAAAAAAAAGAATCATTCCATAAACAATGCGTATTGCTTTAATTCACAAAATAGTTACAGCTCCAAAAAATATTTTGTGTTTCACACCAATTGGGTCATAGGTATCGGATTAGATGCATCTCGAAAATTTATTTGGTTAATTTTTGTCTATTTTCTGCGGTTAAAACCACAACCAAAGGTAAATGAACTTTTCCCCAATCATTTAAGATAACCCTCAATTGCATCGCCCCTCAGTAATTTCAATCGCATAACTCTAAAATAAAACACATGATGTCTGGCATTTAAATGAAAATGAACATGGAGCAGTACTATTTATTAAGAAATTATTTACGTTTGGAAGACAGACTTAGGGTATAAAATGACAGAGCAACGACATGCGACCCTTTAATTTTACACTTAGTTGAAGTGCCAATTTCGTATTTAATCTGCACATATCGGCTCTCTACAAAGGCACGTATAAAGAAGATGGAAAAGTGTTGTAGTGTGGTGTTTCGGCTATGTATTCATGGCACCACAAGTATAAATTAACTATTTAAATTAGTTTGCGTAAAAGGTGATAATTTGGCATTGTTATTTTTTTATGATAACAGTTGTTGCTTGGGTGTGAACTCCAAAATATGTGGATTAGGAATGTTAAAAAAAACGCTTTTAAAAACAAAAGTAAAAAGTAATATTGACAGAAATAAAAGTTAAGTTCGAAGAAAAATTGCAGTGGTTCTATACAGTCCTATGCTGTCAACCTAGTTCGTATACATGTCTGGTAAGTTATATGGTTGCACTTTTTTTAACTTATCCACCCCCAATTTCATTTATATATTATTCAATTAATTAAAAGTATATCTATATACATAAAAGGCGACTTCTGTTTGTCTGTTTGTATAGGACGCAAAAACTTAAGAACCACGCAACAGATCGTCACGAAATTCAGCACAAAAATTCATTTTATCTCCAGAACAAACATAGGCTAAGAATTTTTCGAATCGGACCATTCCTGCTATCGTTTTCGAACGTTTTAAGGGAAAAAATACACCACTTTCGCTCAAATCCGATCATTTTTTCTCTTTCGTGATGCCATCAGGCAGAAATATTTAAATACAACTTTTTAGAAAACAATTGATTTTTTTAATTTATTTAATATTTGTTCATTGCCTTCAGAAACAAAATTAATAATTTGAAAAAATAGTTGGATATGTTTCAAGTTACGTAATCCTACCAGTCTCCATTCTATTATTTTATTGTGTATATATGATTTTAATTATGAATTTTTTAAAAGCATAGTTAAGCTTTTACTGAACTATGTTGTTTTTTGAAGACCGTTGCACTACAGATGCATATTAGGGTTTCATGTCTTCCTTTTTTCGCCAATTACTTTGCCAAACTCGCCAAATTATTACAAAGAACGTGCAAAAGAGCATTTTTTTTAATAGCTTTAGGTTGATTGTGCGATGGTCTTTGCACCAGAGCTGAATATCTGTAGTGGTAGCTACATATTTTCCTCTCCAAATTTTTCAAACACGCCAAATGAGCTAAAAATGTTTTTATTCGGGAAATTACTATGACATTATCTGTTAATTTTCTAGCATTTTTTAATTTTTTAATTTTTAATGTAATATAAGTAGCGGGATTTTTTAGCGGGAGTACTTTAATAACGAACGGTATCAGCAACATAAGCTTATTAAAAAGCAAATAAACTTATAAAAAAATGCAAATCGTTTGCTGTTTGCTGGAGTAGCTTATTTTTAATTCTTACTGATTATTTTTTTACTTAAATATGTATTCTCTTTAATTTGTGCTTCTTATCAAAGGTATTTTTGAAATTAATATTAATTATTACTATATCCAAGATGGGTAATTAAATGGAAAAAATTACTGGGTAATCTTCATATCTTATGTAACTCAAATGAAAGAAAAAATAGTTAAATTGACTATAAAACTATTTTTTCACCTCTACCCGTGCAACGTCGGGTATAACAGCTAGTATCTTATACCTAATCATATAATCATAGTTTAATTTGCAATAGACATAATACAATACTTAATTATAGTTTTATTATGTTTTTTTTATCAAATCCTGTTCTTTGCATACACTTTTTTTTCAATTAATTTGTCTTCTTATTGACTTCATTTATTCGGAAACCAACACAATTTCGTTTATAATAACCCTTTTTTTTTTCGTCGTCTCATTCATTCATTCAAGAATGAGCGATTGAAGTGTGTAATTTCCAATAACAGTTGCCTCTTTTCTTGTTATTTTAAGTAAAATATATTAACAGGTTCTCTTTTTTTTTGTAAAAAATGGAGAAAAGGCTGTATGTTACGCAATAAAAAAATTACATGTACTACATACAAAAAACTAAATACAGAAGCTAATTTATTGCTTGTCACTTTTAAATTCCTCCATAACATATAGTTATGCTTTCTTTTTCATTAAAATTTAAATCAGAAGGCTGATACGCTATTTAGGATAATAAACCCAAAAAAATATACATAAATAGGATTTCACCGTGTTTTTTTTTCGCAAGTAATTTCTTTACACATATTCAGTCTTGTACTGCTTTTCAATTCATTTATAAGACTCTTTTTTTCACATACAGACAGTGGTAGGCTAGTTTTTGTGATATTTTTATTCATAATTTATTATTGAAAAAAAAAATGAAAATTTACTTCAGGATATACAACAATTTATAAACTTCAAGATTATGAAGTATTTTTGTTTAACGTACCCTTTCAGTCCCAGTGATGCCATTTGGCATCAACAAGTTTCTGATCTAAAAAAGATAATCGAGCTGACATCTATTGGGATTAATAAAAAATATATTTTCGAATAGAAAAAAGTTTGAAGAATCGAATGATGTGCTTATTGATATCATAAATGACTATAGGCGATCAGAAAAAAAAAATTCTAAAATGATGACGCCTGAAAAGGTTAAAGTTGCAATGAAAGTGCACTACTACTACTCTCTCTCTACTACTCTCTCTCTCTCTCTTTCTTTCTATAACCTAACTAATAAATAGTTATTTAAACTAGGTCATTGAAACTAGCACCATACGAATTTCCACTAAATATTAGATATTGATACTCTAAAAATTCAGTAAAAGATTTGTGCCCACTAGGTTAATTGTATTAAATTTAAAACCTAAAAAGTTCTATTTTAGACACCCTTTGCGCTGGCACGATTTTGTGGAAGAGCCTACACCCAACAGGTTTGGGAATTTACTATCTAAAGTTCAAACCTATGGATCTTTTGAATCCATCTAAAGAGTGATTTCAGACAAACAGACCGATGTTCAAAAAAAAAATAATAATTTAGAATCAACATTTTAAATATGTGGTTATTGATTCCCCGAGGACAAAAAAAAAGTACTCATTGTGTGCAGTTATTTTATTCGTGCGAAATTTTAGAATTATTAGAAGTTGGCTTTTAAATAAGTTAAAACTTTTTATATATTTTGTGTGTATAAACCATATACAATACAATAACAAGATATAACACCAGTTTTGTGAAAAGTTGTTTTTAAGTATTTCAAAAAACGTGTGTATTGCTAAGAAAACTTAAATTTTGCGTTTGTAAGATGAAATGTACGAGAAGTGCCGTTTCTTGGAGTAAATCCATTTAAAATGTTACGGCCTTTTTTTTACTGAAGATGGTTCTTTAACAATTTGTATTATAAACGATATTTTGAGAAACATGATATTGAATAAGAATAAGCTCTTTCAAAAAAATATTTTTGTGGAACTTTTTTTAAGGTAGAATTATTCTTGATTTTTTTAGTGTTGCTATTGTGCAATCAGAAGCAACGTGTCGAGCTCAATTATTTTCTATTTTCAATAGATTACATGAAATGTCATAATGAACTTCGTAAAAATAATTATTAAATTCTTATGAAATATTTAAAATAATTTTATGTGGAACTAATTTATACATTAAGAGAATATTTTTCTTAGATGCTAATTTAAACGAGTTTTCCTATTTTCGCCTGAACAGCGTTTGTTTTCCCTAGGCGCACATTTGTAACTGTAATGTTTTTTTTGTTTTTTTTTTTAATAATAAAGATTAATATAAATACTATTATATTTTGCTACACGAAGGTTACGGTGACGGGTTTCGTGATTTTGGAACCGCAGGCAAGTGACGAGACTGACAACTAAGCAGGCACCCCCCAATGCAACCTTATACTGACGTCTTGGGGGCACGGGCGACCTGGTGGGTTTGATCGCAGCCCACTACGCTATAAACAGTCTGCGAACTGCATACCGGGTGCGGGTTCGATTCATAATACAAACGTGGGTGCATTTCATAATACAAACGTGAAATTCCTGCTTTCGCCCTGGCTTCGATTCCTGCCTTCGTCCTGGATGAAACATCTATCTCTGTTTCAGTAAAAATTCTGTCTGAGTCTAACTTTCTGGAAGAAGGTTTATAAGCGGGTCTCTAATAAAGCACGCAAACCGAAAAATATATGTACCAACCTACCTACCGACGTCGTACCTGGAAGCAGGACTTTGTACCACTACAAATGTAAAGTGCAAGAATCGTCTCTTAAACATTGC
The DNA here is from genome assembly GCA_023701765.1 of Hylyphantes graminicola. Lineage (NCBI taxonomy): Eukaryota > Metazoa > Arthropoda > Arachnida > Araneae > Linyphiidae > Hylyphantes > Hylyphantes graminicola. The sequence goes on from CM043121.1 coordinate 37,532,015, forward strand.
GCTACTTATTGGCGGAGATTTTTTTTTTCTTTTGCCAAACACAATCCGTTAAAATAAGATGTCTAATGGCGAGGACAGAACGTGGTATGTATCCTCAATCGCATACCGCCTTATCCAACTGCACCATGCCGGCGCTTATAGCTAATTTGTTTTTTAGTAACTTTTTAGATCCGTGGGAACCTTGTATCATCTAATATGAATGAGCATTTCAAAACCTCAATTAATTCTTGGTTAAACTTTGCTGTTCAAATCCCTCAACAACAATAAAAACACCAAAACCTCGACGGAATTTTTCATACATTAGCAGGAGATGACAAAATGATGACACGTTTTAACCATAAATTGTCGCGTTTGTCGGGTGTGCTAATTCTGACTATGTAATCTCTCCTGAATCCGCGGAGGAATGAAAACACGCTCGAGATTCAGATTAATTAAGTGATCATTTCATTAGTGGTCTAACTACACTGTAAAAAAAATTAAGGTTAGGTTAGGATTAAATTATCGTCGCACTAGAGCTACATGAGGGCTATTGGCGACATGCGTCGTATTTTAAAAACCACAGTCACAAGTAACGAGCCGACACCTGAATAGGCACCCAACGCAACCGTTAAGGGCGACATCGTACGCAGCGTAAGGACTTAGAAGGATATTTAACGTGCACTCCCTTATAGGGGTATTATTCGTCAGATATTTTTCGCTGCACGGGCAGTTTATAGGTTATTTTGGCGAAGGCCCTGACTCGAATATGAGACCTTCGGCATGCTAGGCGAGTAAATAAACGGATGGGCTCTCCAGCCCGTAAAAAAATTAAGGGGTGTGTAACACTACACGTCTTTTAATTACCGCTCGATAAATTAAAACATATTTAAAGCTAATTATATACTATGTAATGAATTTCAGTGACGTTAAAACCTAAAAAGTTATATAGCAGCTATCATTTTAAGCATGGGCGATTCCTTCAAAACCTAATAATGACGTCTAACTGGTTCTAGGAACTCGCGTACCAAATTTGAAGTCAATATATCGCTTTCGTTTTTTTAGCAATACCTTAAAATAAATAAAAAAAATTATAAATAAGTACCCTTATTTACGCATGCGCAATTTTCTCGAAAGCCTTATTATGAAGACTAACAGGTACTAAGAACTCGTATCAAATTTGAGGTGGATAGGTATTTTAGTTCGAGCTGTCGAGTGGTTTCATACAGACTGACCGATGTTCAAAACGCACTTTTTTTCCAGAATCAGCACAATTCCAAAACGCGTAGAAAACACAAAATCTCGATTTTGAAATTCGACCCCACAGTATGACTTTCATTACCTATATGTCATTGAAATTGAAAGTAATATACATTTTTCTTATTCATTAATTATACTATCTATTATCGATATTTTTTTAGTTTATTAAGTTTTAGGAATCTATAAGTATTTTAGTGCCTTCAAGAACCTAACGCGATACAATATCAATCCCTTTAGCGCACAAAATCTTGGACGAATTCGGTAGAAGACGATAGTTAAACCACTCTTAAAATGAGCATTTCATATTTTCGAAAATAATAAACAGTAGCATAAAGAAAATGTATGCAGATCTAGTTGAAGACTGTAAGCTTTTATAAAATATGAACTGTATGGCCTAGGCCTGATTCTCACGGCATGAGGAGTAAACTAATTCTTAAGTTATTATTATTACGAAATTCGAGCTCAGTATCCTACTTTTGAAATAGTAGTAAATTTCATAAAACTGTCACGAAATAAGGGAAAACAAAAAATGAAACTTTCAATTAGCCACTGGGGCTTGATTAAAACCACCTTTAATCAAAGAAAGGGGACGTACATAAATTACGTCACGCTAAGAAGGGGGGAGGCGTATACGTCAACGTGACGGATCGTGACATGGAGTAATAGCTTGCGTGACGTAACGATTCGAACATTTCTAATTTTGCAAGGAAAATCTGTTTTACATAAAATAAAGTTTTTGCATAACTTAAAACCACAGTCAAGTGACAAGCCGACACCTGAGTAGGCACCAACAGAACTTTTATATTCTTACAGTAATTTGAGAAGTAAAAGAAAAAAAAATATTTTATTTTTCCAAATTATCAATAACAGATTCAAAATAATTTAGACTAAACTCGGAAATAAAACTTTTTGTTATATTTGAAACTTTCAGGGAACATCTAATGAGTTATACTTCAGAATCTATATCCTTGAAAGAACCCATGTTGAGATGGTTAAATATGCTTTTAAAAATTTAATGTTTTTAGAAATTGAAGTGCAAATGTTGCATTTTTGCTTTTTAGTGCACATACCTTACATATATAAGTTCACGAAATGTTTAAGTCAGTTGAATTCATAGACATTATAAAAATAATTAACCCTTTCACTGTCCCAGTGATGCCATTTGGCATCATCACTTTCAATAGTTTTTTTTCCAAATGTTTATGTCGCGTTATGACATCCAAACACACATCATTCGATTCTTCACACTTTGTTCTTTTGGACAGTATTTTGCATTAATCTTAATAGAAGTCAGAACGACTATTTTTTTTTATTTAGAAAATTGCCAACAAGCGTTTCACCTGATTTTTGAAAAGTTCACATCAGTTTCACATATTTAAAACACAATTTAAACTAATTTCGGTTAAAATAATTACTAATTTTCTTTAATAATATGGTCAGATACCTTAAAATATATAACTCGAAGTGTTTTTAGGTAATATATATTTTTTATTTGTTTTCCACAGTTAAAAAATTTTGCCGCTATTTTAAAAACCATATAAAAAAATTAAAATGATTTTTTTTTTTCTCGTGGAACTCTTATTTTTGACCTAAAATAAGCTTATTTTGTTGATATCAGATGCTTCTGTTGTGTAGTCAATTTTTGGGACTGAAAGGGTTAAGAGCTAAAAAAATTGAATTAAGTATGAGGGTCCTAAAATCATTATGAGTTTATATGTAAATAAGGGATGCCTACGCTCAGGTTAAGTGAAAGTTGTTTCCATATGAAATAAACTAGCCTATAAGAGAACAATAATTTGAATTAACCAATTCAAAACGATTTTGTGAACACCATTAGTACAACTATATCTAAATAAAAACGTAAACTTTTAAGTTTTTAAATTTGTTTTTTATGTAACTAATTGGCCATTGTAAAATTATTTTAAACCATGACCTTCATTCGTCTTATATTTTGTTCATTTAGATAAAATTTAGCTCATTTTCATTTGGCAAATTTTCTTGCCAATCATCGTTAATGGGTAAATTGAAATTTAGTTTAGTTTAGAGCTACACAAGGGCTTTTGGTGAAGGACGTCGTATTTCAGAACCACAGTCTGGTGACGAGCCGACACCTGAGTAGGCACCCAACACAATCGTTAAGGGCAACATCGAACGTAGAATTGGGACTTAATAACTTTGGAGCATATTTAACATGAACATTGTTACTACACTACATGAGGTATTGTTCGTTGGACATTTTTGGCTGCAGGGACCGTTTATAGGTCGGCAATTTTTTTTCGATGGGTAAATTAATATTTAAAAGTAATTGTTTTGATGAATTAGAGGTGCCTAGAGCTACACCATTGAGTGAAATCGAAAATTACATTTGATTTGAGTATTACAACTAAAAATTTCTTAGAATGCATTTGGAATTGAACAAGGTTAGTAAGTAATAAACTATACGTTTCTAGTTTTATGTACAAACTATTATCTTTCCGGAATTTGAAAAGATGGATAATTTATTTTTGTATATCATTCAATAATAACAGATCTAATGAATTGAAAATATCATTTAATTTTCCCAATCAGCAATATTAGACACAAAAGAAAACTATATATACACCTTTTAAAAATCACACAAAACATTGTGGAATCATAGATTACACACACATGGAATACAATTTCGGCTTGTAAATAAATTAGTATTAATTTGTATATATTTACACACACTCACAACATATACAAACCCTAACTATTATCAGGTACAATGATAACAAGCCACATTTACAAATTTTAGTGAATACAAAAAGGGGTAAATAAATAGTTAACAGTACAAATGCTAACATTTTTAAATGAATGTAAGGAAAATGAAAGTGACTATGAGTGCTTGAAGTAATAAATTCATTATATGTTGGTTAAACAAATAGTTTAAAATTCAATATGTATCCTAGATCAGTGGAGCAAATGGCAATATCAATGTTTTACTCTTGAAAAACTTCAATTCTGTTTTCTAAGTAAAATACCCCTTTTTCCTTTTACAAAATCTTAGTTGTTTTCAAAAGTAAATGAGTTATGGTAAATTAGACAGAAAAATACATGCTGGGGCAAAAAAGACATGAAAAAAAAAGCAAACATCCAAGCCATATTTGAGCAAAGTTTACAATTGGTTACTTATTAAGAAAACAAAAACTATGTCACATAATGTTTTTTACCATTTAATATGGAATGGATTTTTAATAAAAGTAGTTTCTGTGTTTGAAGTATTAAACCAATGTGCCTTTGTGTTAATCCAAAGGGGAAAAAATTCTAAGACACATTTCTCCTGCTCCGGATTTCTCGAAAATATATTTTTTAAAATTTTTAATACATAATTTTGCAAAAAATATTCAAACTAATTTAAAAAAGTGGAATAATAAAAACTTGTAAGGCAGTTCTCTCCTTGCCAACCTAACTTGGGTAAAAACAAAAGGTGAAAAGGAAGAGGGAAAAGCGCGATCGGTCCGATAGTTGGAAACTCTTGTAAGGTAATATTTACATACAAAATAATCTTAATATTTAACTAAAATATACTTTTCATTCTGATAAAATTGCAAAATTTTCTCAAATCTGCTAGACCCTAAACGAAATTAATGTTTAGTTTGAAATATGTTTTCTCGATGGATTCGCAAATTAATTTACGGAACTCTTTACATCCGCGGAAGGATCTTTAAATGTTCTGTGTATTTTATAAGAACTGCATTTGACATTGTTAAAAAATGAATGGTCGATACAGATAACTTTTTTCAATTAAATGCCCCTATAAAACAAATCCATCAAGCATTGTGAAATTAACACAAATTATATCAAGAAACAATACTAGTTTTTAATGTAATATTTTAGAAGAGAATATTAAGAGGAATATTAAACATTTGAATGTTCATAAAACAATCAACATCTTTAAAGCAATATTAAAATCATATATTACAATAGGAACTAGTATTTTTAGCACTTAAGATACAAGATCAGGGAGTAAAACATAATGCTTTCATCCTTAAATTTATAAGCAAACATTTTGTCAGTACTTAAATATAACATCAGAAATTATCACTACAATTTTAAATTTAATATACATTAATATCCAAAAGAATAAAAACAAATACAACTAAATAAAAGAAAATACATAATTTACAGGTTGTTAAATAATCAACTAACTACAATTTACAATTTCATAGCCACTGCAAAATATTTACTATGAGGATGTGCATCGTTAGTATTATAAAAATCCTTGTGTCAAGGCTAGTAGAGCGTTACAAAATCACCCACATCTAGAATGGCTAATGAAAAGGTTGCCACTAACATGAAATTAAGAAACAACCTGACTTTTTACATGATTTTTCAGATGTATTTCAGTTTCCACTCTGTCTTAAAAGTTTAAACTCAAAAAACATTTGCCGGCAAAAATTTTAACTTAAAAGGTTTGGCTGAAAAAAAATGGTAATAAGGATCAGGTACATATAAATGATATGTAAAAAATACTATTAAAGATCATATTTGTACATTAAAATTGGTGGGATAATTACTCCTTGTGATTAGAAACAGCCCAGTAAATCAAATATATTATCAAAACCTCAAAATTTGAAAATTTTCTTAATACTCAAATTAATTGGATAATTTTCAATCGGTGTTCTCACACAAAATTTAGTGGTTTTTTAGGGGCCAAGCAAATATTTTTAAGGCTATATATATATGTGCATCATTTAAAGTAAAAAGAACAGAAAAAGTTCTCATTTATAAGTGGCTTTCAATTCATACGCATTGGCTACTTCATAAAATTCAGTTTTAGGTGGCACTAGAATAGGTTTCACCCTTTATTATAAAATAAATGGAAAAACAGGTTAAAGTAAAACCGATATTAAGTTTGCAGTATACAAATGTTCTACGAGGAAAAGGTCAACCAATCAGAGCAGGCGAAATTTCGGCGCCAGCAGCATTGTTTACGCAGTTTCCCCCACGTAGCATATTTCTCTGCTGCAAACTTAAGGTCGGTTTTTGTATAGTAACATGGAGTTTTTAGGGCTGATTCGGAGAAAATTAGTTCCTGGTGGTTTAGATTAAATGTAGAGGCATTCTAGGGAACCCTGCTTTAGTGAAATTCAACTTTTCCAGGCTATCCAATTTCTAATTAGAATGGCAACCCTGCAACAACCTAATCGCTACTCCACCCTTTTCCGCTTGGCACGCGTATTTGGAACACGACAATTCGATTTGTCTTCGTGGGCCACCCCACGCTTAGCCTGGCGTCAAGATGGGAGGCAATCCATAAGAGTCTCTCGTGCACTGTCCGAGAGGGAATCGGGGAAGTTTATCGAGAAAACCACGATCATGTCTCCTCGCCTTGTCGCTTCTTTCGGGACTGGGAGACCGTGTCCGGGGAATCTTCGCTCCGAATTTGGCTGGATGACGTCGCTGAGGCAGACGCCAAGTTTGTCTCCGGTAAGAGTTGGGACTTCGATGGTTCCCCCACAAAGTGCCTGGAAAAGGATTTTTGTTAAATATAAACGTAAATTTTTGAATCCCAAAAACATATTAGTTAACTTAAGGTAAACTTTTACTTAAAGTATGAAATCTAAATCAACAAGTAGGTTTGCTTAAATCTTTAAAGAAAAACTATACGTATTCTATTATATTTATTCTGTATACTTCTATTAATACAAAAAGCTTGTCTGAAGTACTTATCTTAGAGTAGTTAAAACAAGAAGTTCTTAAAGAACTAAAATAGCCTACTTTCCTGTTACTTAAATACTTACTAAAATTCTTATCTTGAAAAGTCTGGGTTCGTAACAGTAAGTGACATCAACAACCGTTTTTCCACATCAAATTTAAAATAAATTTCACTAAACGCAGCATCTAACTAAACACAGCATCTTTCACTAAACACAGCACTAAACACAGCTTTATTTGCAATTATAAATAAATGTTTAATTTTTCGTAGAACAAAAACCGAAAAACTACTCCTCAATAAACATTTACTTGCTAAATTCAGCTAGTTTCATTTATTTTATTTCGAAAATTAAATAATTATAACTTAAATCGTTTGCAAAATTTTTTATTTCAAAGAATAAATATGTAATATTCCTCGCTTTTAAATAGAATGAACACAATTTATATCACCATACAAAGATCTCGTAGTGAAATATATATTTGACGTCATCTTAAATTGATCGATGTCTCAAAAATAAATTTATTTTAATTTATTGTCTAAAAGAATTAAAGTTTCTCAAGCAATTGTTGTGATGGCAATGGTGATTTAATTCTAATAAAAATGGCTTCCTATGCTTTTTAAATGAGCATTAAATGTTGGCGTTTTTTAAATAATTGAAGTACTTCAAATTCGAATTCTATTCTGAAATTTTCAATGTATTCTAATTTTAATGCGCTGAATTTTTTGACGTATCTCACTTGTCCGTAGCATTTGTAGTTAAATTCAGCGATCTAAATGACTCGAAATTGAATTTCAATGCTAATTCAATGGGAAATTTGTCATCAAATAGTAGATTTATGTCCGTCCTATCGCACAGACAGACGGACAAAAAGTATGAAAGTTGGGTGTCTGAGGTTATACCTTTCTAATAAAAAAATAATTTTTAAGATCGGATAGATAGAACTGATTTTGGAAGGGGGGTACGGACAGACGGACGGACGGACATCGACCGCATGTCAATACCTACTTTTTCATTTTTTTTTTTAATTCTTCGAATTAAAAAAAAAAGAAAAGTAGGCTAAAAATGCATTGGGTTGGAATAGTTAGTTCAACTCAGAGGTATATATTAAGTTGTTGAAGTAACATTAAGTTCACTTATCGGATGTCAAATGCAAACTGTAGAGACATGCACTGATTCATTGCAGAATAAATCTTAAAAAGCCAGGAATTATAAAATAACGATATTTTGATCATGTACTATTAATTTGGTGCTTCGTGAAAGTTATTAGTTGTGCAATTTTATAGATTATTTTCATGTATTTTACACTTCAAGTTAAAACATGGATGCTTCATAATTGAAGGTTTTTTAACACTTCAACACGTCTTATGTTAACACCTTCCTACTATTTTAAGTTGAATATTCATCCTCGCAAAAATAGAAGATTTATACAAAACATGTAAGAAAAAAAATATTAAGTTTATCTACTAACCTGTTTGAGCGAAATCTTGCATTTATACCTAACATCACATCCATCTCTCTCAAACATAGGATGCGACTTATCCTTCACCACGAACACAATATCCGCTGGGATAGAATTAGGATTCTGGTCCCCCTCCTCCTTGAAAGTAATCTTTGTCCCTGCCTTCCACCCCGGCTTGACGTTGATCGTCAGGATCTTCATCTCCCTTCGTGTGGTCTTCTGGTCCAAGTTCAGGACGTTTCGCTCGATCTTCATCCTTTTCGTGCAGCCAATCAGGACATCTTCGAGAGAGACGAACAGGTCGTGGTAGATCGGGGAGTCGCGCTTTTTGGGCTGGGGCTTGGCGGGTTTGGCGCGGGAGTGGCCGCAGCGGGTGGATTGGCTGCGCTGGAAGGGGTTATTGGCGTAGCCGGTTGAGTTGAAGTTGAAAGGGTCGGCTTGGCCAAAGAGATTGTAGAAGTCTGGAAGTTAATGTAGTTTGCATAAATATAAGAAGTCATGTATCTATGGTTATTTGCGTATTTTACAGTTATAAAATAAAATTTTTTTTTAAATAAATATTATGTTTTTAAATAAAATCAGTTTTCAAAAATTTCTCTCGTGTTTTTTTTTCCAGTTTCGATAGAATTAAAGCATAAATGTAAAGGTTTAATTTAATTTTTAAAAAAATACAATTAAATTTAATTTAGTGAGATCTTTTAACAATTTAGTCTGGAAGTTAATGTATTTATCAGGAATATAAAGCGTATGATATTTCAGGTCATAAAGTATATAATTATCACTAATATAATTTTCATTTTTTAAAAATTCTTGTATAATTTGATTAAAACCACCCTCTGTTTTCATGAAATATCCGTATTTGCGACTTTTATTGTATTAGGTTATTAGTTACATTTTCAATAAAAAGTATACCTTACATGTTTAATTGGAAATACTTTCTTACAGAAATTATTTTAGCCTGACTCTATTTTTCTCTTAAAGTAGCAAAGTGAGCAAGGTTTTCAAAGTTCAAGGTTTGAAAGATGATAAGAAAAGTAAAAGATGTTTTTGAGGTGAAAACAAGATTAAATAACCTAAACAGCACATGCAATGATATTACAATTAAAAAGTTTAAGCATGATCATTTAGAGCAACCAATTTAATATAAACTTAACTGCTTTCTAAAATTAGTCCTAAAAAGAATCTTAGATAAAATAAATTAGTATTCTTAACAAGTTAGGGTAAAGCTATGATATAATGGCCAGTTTGTTCTAGGACGAATTTGAAAATTTAAGGTAGGATTACAATACCTATCGTATTGTATAAAATAATAAGTGAAATATTTACCCCATTTGGACGTTTTCCTTGTTTGGCACATAATGCAAAGTGCCAAATCAAGACCAGCCATTTTATCATAGCTGCTCCCAAATTAGTAGTTTCTTCACATTTTATAATTCTATTTTGAAAACCTTTACCGAATTATTCTAGACAACTATCATACTTACTTGGCGAATATTGATAATTAAAATTGGCATTTGCCCTGTGTGGCTCAAACTGAACTGGATTATCCCCAAGCTTGTCATACTTGTCCCGTTTCGTCTTATCACTGAGAATTTCGTAAGCTTCGGAGACTGCTTTGAATTTGGTTTCTGCTTCTGGAGATTTGTTCTTATCTGGGTGGTATTTCAACGCCATTTTCCTGTAAGCCTTCTTGATGTCATCTTCCGAAGCATGTTCGGGCACGCCTAGAGTGTCATAATGTTTCTTTCCCATTTTTATGACCTGAATATAAAAAGATGTTAAATAAATTTATGTAAGTATAATTTTTATTGTATTACTCAAATTAGCTGCTGATAAAAATTCTGGTATAAAGTTTATTAAGCATTAAGGGACAATTTCAGTGTCGAACACAAAAATATTTTAACTGGTTAAAATATTTTTAATACTAATCCGTGAACATTGTTATGAAATTCAAAAAGAATTTCAGAAAAAGATAATTTACTCAGTGTATTTAGGTGTAAGATGTAAAATAATTTAGCGTCCACCTTAAAGTGGAACATTGAACCTCATCAGTAAATCTCCTTTTTTTTATAAGTTACATTTAATTTAAGAAATCATTAATAATTAATTTCACAAAAGATCTTCCCTCCTTGCCCTAAGTGCCAGCAAAACCAGGCATCACCTGACCATATACTTGATTGTTTAGGACTGGACTGGGAAGACATATTTTCTTCCCCCTTCTGGTTTCTTAATGTCAAGTTTCTGGTGTCTTAATGCCTGGTTTCTTAATGCCCCCTTCTGACTTTCTTAATCTCAACGGATTTATTGATCTGGTCTGACCGTCAGACCAGATGGAAATTTGTAACAACAACAATTTAAGAAATAGTTTTTATGCCTCACAACTCTACAGGCGTGGATAAATATTAAAAAATACATTGGAACTTTTCCATTATGCAGGTGCAAATCCCTGCGGAAGGAATCTTTGGTGACAAAACACAGTATACACAGTTAAAAGTTACCTTTGGGAAATATTTGATTTTGAAAGCAGTTGTATACTTTTGGTAACTTTTGCTTGGTACCTTGGTTTGTGCTGTCAAATAAAAAAAAATACCAGAAATTTTTTGCACTGTGCGCTTTGTTTGGGTGAAATAATATCACACTAAATCTACACACGCATTATTATTCGCCATAGTTTTTCTTTTATATGAACTTTCTTGATTTTGATTGTAAAGCTTGATATTGAAACAGGTTGACAACACCAGTGGAATCTCCAGGTGCGGATTGTATGCAGACAATTCTTTCTTTCAAAGAACCAAATTTACATGGGTGCAATTAAATGAGTGTATGTCTGTTTCGTAAGGGTTTTGGTACGGATTAAGGTTTAGAAAGTGGGTAGCATAAATCTTTAAAAAAAAATTCTAAACATACAATTAAAACTATGAATATATTTGACTATTTGTAACTTAAACTCTTCAATAGTATTCAAACTGGTCAAGCAATTCAAAGATGACACTCATTAAAAAAGATCATGGCTTATTTCAAGAGGAACATAGCATGGTCCCTCTCATAGGAAGTCCTTTTTTTTTTACTTTATACTCCTTTTTTGTAAAAAAAAATTCATTGAAAAAAAAAAGATTCTAAATTTTGATCATATGGAGCATACATGGAGTAAATAATTAAAATCGTCACATCGAAATAAAGTAGAATTAGAAAACACTTATGTACAAAAGAAAGAAATTCCATCTTAAGATAACATATCCGATTTATACCATAATATAGGACTAAATTGTTGTACCAATTATCGGTGAATTTATAATTCATGCTAATTGTAATGATAACAAAACTTTTTTCGGCACTTTAAATAGGCTATGTTATTCAAATACTTTTTAATTTCTAGCTCAAAATAAAAATTGGGAAATAATCAAAGCACAAGAAAGAGACATTGACAAATACTGATTCCCTAATAAATATAGCCCAAAATTAACAAAAAGAAAAGAAAACAATGCAAGTAAAAAAGACTAAAGAAATGCTTACTATTTTCCTGGAATTATATATAAATTCTTTTAATTGATTTTAGCGTGAAAAATACACCAAAATATAACATTCATTCATAACAATTCAAGAGAAAAATGAAATTTTATAAATAGTTGTGGTTGCAGTGTCATCAAGGCCCGACTTGGTTTAGTAATTGTTTTTTTTCTCATTTAATGAATTTTATATTTAAATTTTAAAAATCCTACCCCAGAACACATTAAATTTTAATTCAGAAAAATTTCTTAAAATTATTATTTTCTTATAAGTTAGATGGATACCCATTTAGATATACTAAAACTATTGACTGCAACTGTGCCTTCAAAAAACAAAATAAACAAATCGCATGACATTTGCTTTATTTGCGGCATTCTCTTTGATGCTGTGCTGCCTGCCTGATTAAATCGTTGATCTTTTGGTCACAATTATTAAATTTTAAATTAACTAATTAATTTGTCTCGTTTGAATTTGTGGAACATTTTATTTTTGTTGTGAAAATCTCATTCCAAGCAAACCACTTGTTACGTAATTCAAAGAAATATTTTCACTTAATATCTGAAGTGACGCAACTCTTTTCAATGGCATTCGGTCATTTTCTTTAACTAGAAAATGATGCTTTATTGTCCAGCTAACGTTACTTTCTTAAAGCCATGGGTAGACCATGGGCTTTCTCATTGTTTTGCCGATACAGTATCGGCCTCTTTCGTTCTACTGTTTATTTATATCTTTGGCGGTGTTCAAATTGGAATGTATATGAAATACTCTTCTGACTTGGATGTGCGAATATTCCCCAAATCAAAATTATATAAAATGCAAATTGCTTTTCACGTCATTCTACCATTGGCTTCTTTAGTGCGTTTAATTTTGGAGATGACTTTTTTGTACGATCGGTTAATTTATGGCTACATGATACTGAGCGCTAGTTTTTACTGTGCTGCCTTTCCGATTGCTGTGTATGTACTGTACCTAGAAAGACATAAAGCATTGCCTAGTGTTCCGTCTAATGGACACGGGTTGGTTTTGCTTGTATTTTGGACAGTGGTGTTTATTGTTGAAAACCTTACTCTCTTAAACTTGCAAAACGAAAAGTGGTGGTTTGATTTGAAAAGGTGAGTAGTTCTCTAAAAATTGATTGTAAATTATCAGAAATACTGTAAAAATTGGCATGCCTGTCTTTTCATTGGCGACTTCTGGGAATCACAAAAAATTAACACAGTCTATAATGGTATGTTTAGCATCCCAATTAACTTATACAGGTTTGTGTTTGTGTAAGGGTAATAACTAGCATATCTTTAGTAATAGATACCCCTGAAATATCACATATAGCCCTCCTCCCTGACATATAGCAGAGTGTAGGGGTAACACCTGTTGCCGCCTCGGTGGCACACTCGTTAGGATTCTAGCCTTTGGAGCTGCTGAGGTCGGGTTCGAATCCCGGTCAGGCATGGATGTTTGTGACTGTCAATAAATGTTGTTATTTGTCTATGTGTTTGTGTCGTCTCTTTCTTTGTGTGTCTCTTGTGTCATTTCTGGGGCTTAGTACAATAGACTTATGGTCGCAGTGCTTGGCGCTCTTGCCTCCCACCAAGAAAGTCATAAGTCAAGGGTAACACCTAGAAGTATGATGTTAGCGTCTTTAGTAAAAAGTGCGTCTGATTGACATGCACAGCCAAAAATTAATGTAGAGATGGGCCTGATCTACCATAAGGCCCAAGCTAAGGGCATTTAATTTTAGTATGCACTCAATTCTAAAGACTAATTAAATTTCAGTAAATTATTAAAAAAATCTAATTTGTTTTTAGCCTTACATAGACACTGACCTAACATGTTTGGTTTGATTGATATCATAAGAAAGCTGTTAAAATGGTAGCAAAAATATGATATATCCAGCAACTACCACCTTCATTATCGGCAATCATACACAACGTTTTCGGCACAAGATCCTCTTATTATATATTTTTTGTGCCTAATGCCTATTGCTCGAGTTTTTTCTAGATCAGACACTGATTATACCTACCGATTAATAAGTTGTATCGATTTGATATGTTTACCTAAAGCATGCGTTTTTGCTGCTGACAACATAAAAGAAAAGTACTTGCTTTGAGAAAAACCAAAAGAGCACAGCAGCCACTCATAATATTTGAAACTTTTCTCTCAAGTTCTGAGTTATTTTAGTAAATTTCACCTGGAGAAGTTTAAATGAAATCATGAACTAATATATCCGTGTTAGATTTTTATGTCAAACAGTGTTTATGTTCAATATCCTCTGAATTTAATAAATTAAGGGGCTATTTCAGTTTAGTAGGATTGGTATTTAAAGTAATTCACTCTCATGATCAAGAGATCATATTTTTATTAATCACTTTTAATGCTATTTCACTGTTTTTTATTATATTTGCAGTTTGTCAGATAAGATTGAATTTGGATTCTTCGTATTGAGATATGTGTGTGGTTTGGCCCTGTTTACGTTAGGATTGAAAGCTCCTGGCATTCCTAAAGCCCAAGACCACTTTGTGTTTCGACAACTTCATTTGCAAAGTCATTCATCTGTAAGATGTTATTCTTGTTTTTAGTGTTTATCATTAAACATTTTAGTGGATTAAGATACAAAAAAAACACTATTTTTCTTATTTGAGGTGTTCAGTCAAGTCTCTTTAACTCAACTCGCTTAACACAAAATTCTGCTTAAGATGAACTGAAAGCATTTCCCCAGCCTATAAAACTTGTGAGCAAATGAAAAACAAATCTCTTAACACAAAATCGCTTTAGGTAAATTCCCATACAAAAAATTTTGACTTTTTTCCCCCTTAGTAATTCAAATTTTCGAATAACTAAACAAAGCATAAAAAAAGGCAAGAAGTGGTTCGCATTTTAAACATATTGATTTTCATTCGAAATTAATCAAGGCAGCAGGCATTTCTTTAGAGATGAAACAAATTTTCTTAAATGAAATTGACGACAAATGTTTTTTTTTAAGCAGAAATTTTGCTTAAATATGGTGTAGCTTCTGTGCTGTAAACCAATTTGAACCTGCAAGAAAAATGCATTGTTATTATTGCAAATTTTCGATTAGCAAATTAAACAGAGCATAAAAATGACAAGAAGTGGTTCGCATTTAAACTTATTGATTTTCATTCAAAATTAATCTAAGGCAGCAGGCATTTCTTTAGAGATGAAACAATTGTTTAATTCTATTTTTTGCTGTAGTACACACTACACCAAATGATCTTAATTAATTGAATTACTAATTTAATACATGTATTATATTACATTATAAAATGAGAATATCTGCAGTCAGAATTAACACCAATATAATATTCATTACACATGTTAACTACATGACATGCATTCTTTTGCTTAAAAAAAAATGATATAAATTTCTGTTAATTGTTTTCAAAGTTATATTTTAAAATAGCAAAAAAAAATGATAGCAATAATTAAGCATAAATTTATTTTCTTTTTGCAATGAAAGCAAAAATAATCGTACTTATTATATAAATTCAGTTGCATTTTACATAAATTCAGTTTTCAAAAACTGTTAATTGTCAGGAAATAAAAAAAAAGAAAAAAGGTTTTTTCTTATAATTTTAATATTACTTACTTAATCTACCGATTTTACTATATTTAATATTCATACATTATCAGGATGGTAACAGAACCTGGAAATCAGGGAATCCTCAGGGGATTTTTTCCCATTTTGGATTACTTAAATAGCAGGTTTAGGTTCTTGTGATCACTATTAATGGACACTTAAACATTATTTAAAAAAAATTAAACACATTAAAAAAATTCTAGTTGGTCCGATTTGCCTGAAGGATCCATCATGGAAGAAGGATCAATATTTCACTCAAATCATGTTTTCATGATTCTCTGATCGCATGATTCCTCTTAACGTATTCAGATTTTCGGAAATGTAGAAAAGTTAGGTAGGCTAACCAATAAACCGGAAAGTTGTGATTCCCGCGATGTCTGGATTAAATTTTCTGTACTGTATTGATTTGTGTGTATTGCATATTTTCTAGGTAATTGTAGAATCAGGGAATTTTTTGTAAAATATCAGGGAAATCATGAAAATACCAGGGAACTTTTTTTTCTAGGATTTTGTAACCACTCTTATTATGGTATGTAAATGGTTATAATATGATAATTCCATTTTAGGAATCTTTATTGGAAAGTGGAAATCTGGCCGGGAACAGAAACCAAGAAAATCGCTCGGCATTTGCTGATTTGAGGAAGAAAGTGAAGAGGCTCCTGCCATTTTTGTGGCCCAAGAGAAGCGTCCAACTACAGCTTAGAGTTCTGTTGTGTTTCTTTTTTCTAATTGTGGGAAGAGTCATCACTGTTTTTGTGCCTCAGTACAATAAATATATTAGTAAGTACAATATCCACTTTACAAACTTATTTCTTCAGTATCATTATTTGTTTAGATTTCATTACATGCATTTTTGTTTGCAAAAATTATATCCTGAGCTAACAAGTAATGAAACCAACATACTTTTTTTTTAACAAATGAGTAAATGAAAAAATAATTTTTTTCAATTTTAAAACCTGTCCCATGGTGTGTTTTTTATTGCATTAATTTTTATTTTTTCTAAAAATCTTTAAAGCCTTAAAGGTTTCTGAGCAATATAACTGCAGATAAAAAAATAATTATCAAAAATTCAAATTGGAATTACTCGTTTTAAAACCTTTTACTCTGTCTAAAAGGACTTTTAACAAACAGTAAATATGCATTTTTACAAAAAGTAAATGTGCAAAAAAATCATGTCCTTAAAAATTGTGGTCTCTTTAAGACAATCATTGCATTAGTGTGTATAAAAAGTTTAGTTTATATTTTTATAATTATAAATTTTAATTTTTAGTTGACAGTTTGACTTTGGGACATGGTGCACTAGTTTTCCGATGGGACTACATTCTTATCTATGTTGCCTTCTGGTTTCTGCAAGGCCAAGGTAAATAAGCTTCATTTTAATAGTTCTTAACATCCATGTGAAACAGATTTTTTAAGAAAATTATTTTTGTTTTAATTTTAAGGTAGCAATAGTTTCATGAACAACATTCGATCTTTTTTGTGGATAAGAGTTCAACAATACACTGTTAAAGAAATCGAAGTTAACATGTACCAGCACTTGCACAGGTTAGTTTTAGATGCTAGATTTTTTTTTTAGTTCTTTAAAAGATGTATTACATGTTTATTAATTAGTATGGATAAATTTTGTCCCTTGGAAGCATAAAATATATATCTTAAGATTACTTTTAAAAATTTTAGTATTGTAGATATGGACTAAACTTTTCATCTGGAGTAAACTAATTCATGTTCTGTTAAATTTAAAAATAAACATTAACAAGAAATTTGAAGTATTATAATTGCCTAAGCAAAGGCTGATACAGCTTTATATTTTATCCTCTCATATTTCAAGACTAAACTTTCTTAGCTATTTAAAAAATTATTAGGATGAAAATGTAGTTGCAAAATTTCCTCTAGTTGTAATAAGGAAATTAAATTAGATTTGTCAGTTTGTCCAATTGTCCTTACAGAAATTTATTATAAAATTTTTTGTCCATATTTTATTATATGAATTCTGATCATCCCCAAATATAAAGATTGCACATTCATTTTTCTTACATCTCAAACCAGAAATTCATAAATTTGATTCACTCTCGATGTTTTTGTGATTAAAGTAATATTTTTTTCATTTAGCCTCTCTTTAAACTGGCATATGAGCAGGAAAGTTGGAGAAGTTCTTCGTGTTATGGATCGGGGTACAAGCAGTATTAGTAGTCTTCTAAGGTATTGCTTTCAAATTTTAGATTTTTTTACATATTATATTAATTTATGTGATTTGATGTATATGATCTTCTTGTATGATGTGATAAAGTATTAAGGTTTTTTTTGTTGAAGCGTTAAAGAAAATTTATTTTGTTCCTTTTGTTGCAGCTATATTATATTTAACATTCTGCCCACCTTCGCTGATATATTCATTGCTGTGATATTTTTTGCTGTTACTTTCAACATCTGGTTCGGTTTGATTGTGCTGGTGACAATGGTTGGTTATTTAAGTATGTATTTAACTTTAACTTTTATAACTTTTAATTTGTATTGTTTATCTTCTTTATTTATTGAAACTGAACATGACTTAACTTTATGTATCAAATCTATTCATACTTGGAATCTGTAAATAGCATTAAAAAGTGATTTTTGAAAAAATGCAATAAGATGTTATTACTTATCACTCTTCAGTTACTTGACAATTTTTATAAAGTGAAGTGCGAAGAATTGTTTGCAAAAAACTTTTTATTAAAGAATTTTTACTCTTTTACTTAAACTTGTAAAGCTGGAAGAGCCGGTAATATTAATGACGACTGTATTGTATATTTTAAGTTTCCTCATTACTATTTTAAAAGTATTGTGAATAATATTTTTAAAATACCTACCGTTTTTCTTTGCTAATATATTTTTATCTTCAAATAGCTTGCACAATTTTGCTTACTGAATGGCGAACAAAATTTAGAAGAGATGTCAACAAACTAGACAATGCAGTAGAAGCTCAATGTGTTGATTCCTTACTTAATTTTGAAACAGTAAGCTTTCTCTAATTTTTCAATAGTTATATTTTGTACATATTATAGGTACTTAAAATATATTCTAATGAGACTCCTACAACATCCTTCCATTTTAGATTGAACATTATTTTTTTGTTTTTTAATCATATTTCCGTTTAAAATGTAACGAATTTATCAGATTTTTTTCTTTTAAATTGCATGGATTATTTTTAATTCAAAATGTTTAGATTTTTCTTGATGTGTAAAATGTGGATATTTGCTTTTTTTTTTTCGATATAAAAGAAGGCTAGATTGTTTGTTAAGTCTATTCAAATTCTGCATGTGCTAAAATGCAGCCAGAAATTTAACTTCTTCTTAAGTTCAACTGATGTCTTATATTTTAACAGTCTATAAATATTACAAAAGGCTGCATATAATGCCATTGTTTAAAAGAAAAATAAACATTTTTTAATAAAATTTACACTATCAATATACTTTGCTTACAGGTTAAATATTA
The DNA here is from genome assembly GCA_023701765.1 of Hylyphantes graminicola. Classification (NCBI taxonomy): domain Eukaryota; kingdom Metazoa; phylum Arthropoda; class Arachnida; order Araneae; family Linyphiidae; genus Hylyphantes; species Hylyphantes graminicola. The sequence continues at coordinate 37,550,961 of CM043121.1, forward strand.
TAATGCCGAATTATATGAATTAGAAAATTACAAAGAAGCAATTGATAAATTTCAGGTATGACTTTTGAAAGTTTAAACCATAATATACTATTAAGATTACTTATTTTCAGTGTCTATAAATGAAATTATCTCTTTCAGGGTGCTGAGTGGGTTTCGCAGGCCACTTTAAGTTTGCTGAACACTGTGCAAAACGCAGCTATCACTCTGGGTGTGATGGCTGGGGGACTTTTGTGTGCACATTACGTTGTGGAAGGAAATCTCACTTCCGGGGACTATGTTCTTTTTAGTTCGTACATACTTCAACTGTACACGCCACTTAACTTCTTCGGAACATACTACAGGTAAATACAATTGCATAGATATATTTTGATTTGTAGTGAGAATTTGTATTTTAAAGCAAATTTTTTTAGTAATGCCTCCTTTAAATATTACAAGATTACCCTTTTTCAATAACTTTAAGTTAAGTATATGTTTTACCTTTTGGAATTGCCATATATCTAAGTACAAACGAAAAACTTTAAAGCTTATTTTCTTGTTTTCACCTTTTTGTTACTTAGCACCTTCTTCCACTAAGCTCTTTATTCATTTATGTACATGTATTTTTCTTTTTTTAACTATCAGCAAAAAGTTATTTGTTCGTTCACCTGATTCGATTAAGCAGATTGTTGACTTCATACAGTTAGATGTATGTGCTAAAAAATGTGTATTGAATGTAATTCCTCAGAGTTTTTACTATTTATCTCTTAAAAATAAAGCTCAATTGCTGCTTCCTTTGTTCTTATTAGTCTATATTTATTTAATAGTCTGCTTAGCTACCTGCTTACATTCTGTTAAAAGATTGTTTTGCTTAAAAAATTTTTTTATGTTTTTCACTTAATTAAATATGGGACATTTGCTGATAGAATTTAATTGTTCTTCAATTAAAAAAACTTCTATACATTTGAAACTATTAAATTGTTACTTTTTTACTGGAGACAATTGGTTGAGCTTTTTTTTCTTTGGAAACTTTGTAAAAGTAATACATTAATTTTTTTATCCCGAGTATAATGTTTCATTATGATCAACTTTTTTTTTGTAAAACTTATGCTGCTGTTGTTTAGCACAAGCTTTTCTTCAAGTAACGTCTCACTTAAAATATTATTTTTTCAAAAAGTGAAAACTTATTTTTTTTAATTTAGGGCAATATTATCTTGATTTAATAGTAAAAAATTAGTGAAGTAGATAATTATTACTAGTAAAATTTTAGACTTTTACCAAATTATTTTGACAAACCAAACTTGTGCTTTAATCTATATGCTAAATTTGTAATATTCATTGTCTTCATATATAGTTGATATATCCCCTAAACTTTTTTATTTCTTTTTCACAGAATGATCCAGACAGCTTTTGTCGACATGGAAAACATGTTCAGTTTGTTTGACACTCAACCAGATGTAATTATTTGTTTGATTTAAAAGATTTCTCAATTGCTCTCCCATGTTTACTTTTTTTTTAATATGTAAGAAATTTTCTTGTTATATATACTTATGTAAGTTAGAATTTAGGCTTGGAAAGCCTGGTTGGTAGAGCGTTGGACTGGCATTCCTTGTGTTGAGAGTTTGATCTGAAGACCCTTGTTTTAAATGGTATGTTAAACTGTGTCGTGGTCATAAAGTCCTACAAGTTTCATGCCAAGAAATAACGCTTTTGAAAAGCGGGGCTGGGGAGCCCAGTCGGTTAAGCACTCGCTTAGCATGCGGAAGGTCCCAGGTTCGGGTCCGGGCATCGCCAAAATAGCTGCCAACCTATAAACGTCCCGTGCAGCCAAAAATGTCCGACGAATAATACTCCGTGTAAGGGAGTGCACATTAAATATCCTTTAAAGTCCTAACGCTGCGTATGATGTCGCCCTTAACGGTTGCGTTGGTTGCCTATTCAGGTGTTGGCTCGTCACTTGACTGTGGTTCTAAAATACGACGCCCGTCGCCAATAGCCCTCGTGTAGCTCTAGTGCGACGATAATTCAAACCAAACCTTTGAAAAGCCAATTATTGAATGATTAGCTTGGCTAGACTTGAAGAGAGTGTGGTAGTAGTGTTGTCCTCTTCCATTCTGTATAAAGAAGCAATGAACACTTCGGCTCGATGTTGAGGGTGGCTCCTTCCGCCGAAGTTCTTCGGGGTTAGCACAAAATGCTTCATAAGCAAAGGTTTACCCTCACAACAGACAACAAACAGATATATATTTTTTTTGCAATATCAATTATAATTGTAAGACGCTTTTTATTTCCTAATTTAAAAAAATATGAATTTTTTAAGTATTGAAATCTTACTAAAAGTTGCTTTTAAAAATCTTATTTATTTATTTTAATGTAGATTGTTGATGTACCCCATGCGTTACCATTAAAAGTTGGAGATGGTTGCATTGAATTTCAAAATGTTAATTTCTCATATGTGCCTGAGTAAGTAACCCTTTTTCATTTAATTTTTTTTTCTTTATTTTCTTCAGCACTACTTCTTTGGATGTGTTTAAGTCCTTTAAAAGCTCACTAAATTTTAAAATTTAGCTTCCCTTAAAAGATCAAAATGTGTACATTTAATTTTGGAAAAACCTCTAGTTTTTACTCATAGTAAAACTTCCACTTTATTAAAGAATGTGTTCAAAAAATAGGCTATGCTTAATTAATCTAGGCTAATTTAATTTAAACTTATTAAAATGTCACTTTAATAGTTTATAATTAGTGTGTATAAATATTTAAAAAAAAACATTGTTAAAAAATATAATTTTTTTTAAACAATCCTAATTAATATTTAAATGACCTTAGAAAGTCTCTAAAAATATCTTAATTTTGTGTCAGAGTAATAATAGAAATACTCAAAATAGTACAATTTGCACTTATTTTCCTCTTTCTTCTAGGCGACAAATATTGCATGACATATCCTTTAAAGTTGAACCTGGTCAAACAGTTGCTTTGGTAACTCTAACTTTATATTTTTGGAAATTTCCTTATAATATCCTCTCTTACCATTGCAACAATAAATATTTTTATTATTTACTAATTTTTATACTTCTGTTTTTTAGGTAGGACCAACAGGTAGTGGAAAGAGTACTGTTACACGGCTATTATTTCGTTTCTATGATTTACAATCTGGTCAAATCTTAATTGATGGACAAGATATATCTAAAGTAAGTTTCGTTTATTTGTACGGCTCAATTCAAGAGCACACTAGAAATTAACAAGTTATTTTTTACACAATTTTAAATAAATTTCTATTATTAAATGACCATTTTAAAGCTATTGTGTTTTAAAAAAACAAGCAGGTTTATGACAGAAAATGTTACTGAAAACTGCTGTCACACAAAATTCATGCACGTAAAAAAAGCATCAAACACAGCTTTTAGTTCTATTTTTAACTTTTATGCACTAAAATTCAGCAATCTATTTTCCATAAGAAATTATTATTTCTTATTGATTGCTAAATTTATTTTTTACGAGAATAACTATGCAATATTTCTCACACTTAAAAGAAGTAAAACATTTCATATCATTATACAACATTGAATCTATCCATCACCTTCCAAACATTAGTAAACTAATTCATTTTTAAATATATTCGTTAAAAAAAACTGATAGGAATAAATAGTATTAAAATGTCTTTGCTCATTAATAAATGCTTAAATGTAAATGATAAGTTATGTTTGTTTTTAAAATATTAGAACACCTTATGTCTCATTCTAAACAAAGAAAAAAACATCAAAGAATGTCATTACAACATTTATTATAACATCCTTCCTAACAGATTTATGTGACAAAAATAAGTTTCCTTTAAATTTTTATTTAGCATCAAAAAATTTTTGTGATTGTTGTAAGTGGCAATGATGTTTATTCCATTAAAAATTGACTTCTTCTATGTTTTAAATGAGTATTAAATGTTAGTTTTTTAGTGATTGAAGTACTTTAAATTATTTTTTTCTGACTTTTTCCCATGTCTTATAATTTTGATGCACGTAGAATTTTTTTAAACCAATAACACTTGTCTGTAGCATTTGTAGTTTGGGCTATGAAGGTGGGTGACAGACAGATTGGCTTTTTTTAAAAAATATGAAAGATTTCATTTAATATTTTATAAAAGTAGTGTGGAGGAGTGGTTAGGTTAAAAAGGAAAAAGGTGGATTATATTCTTGATTTCCATGTATAATAATTTCTGCCGTAGTTGATCTGAATTTGTTTTACTTTGTAAAAAAGAAAAAAATTAAAGCCATTCCTGTTACTAAAATTATTTATAATATGCTTTAAAAAGGTGTTACTGATCTTTGAAAAGTAACATCTAATATCTAATATGCTTTTTTATGTATAACAGGTTGCACAAAAATCTTTACGCCAGAGCATTGGTGTTGTTCCTCAAGACACTGTTCTTTTTAATAGAACAATACGGTATGTTTTCTTTCAAGTTACCAATATTTAACATAAAATATCTGTGCTAAACTCATAAAAAATATTGAAATTAAAAATTCAGTGGTTTATATTACCCTTCAAATTATCGCCTTATTGTATATATTTGAAATTTTCAGTAGAAGAACCCCTTTATTGATTAGGAATCTTCCCTTTTTCTGATCTGCTTGGTGGACATAGGCAACTGGAAACCAGTTTCTCTCTTGATTCTTCTCTTACGGTACAAATGTGGGACTTGTGTCTCACAGGAATCATTGTTGCCATTGTTGAGAGAAGAACCAAGTAAGAAACTGTCTTTCCTACATGGTGTAAGAAAGTCAGTTTCTTACTTGGTTCTTGTCAACCTGTTTAGGCGATGACTTGCTATCATCGCCAAAGAGGCTTGATTCAGACAGATTCCTCTGCAATGAAGGAGTTTTTCCCTGTACTCTTCATGTTTTCTCAATTAGGAAATTTGCAACACCAAATTTTAGCTCGATATCTTAAAAAGCTCTGATGTGCATTTAAACAGATGAAATTTTTTTACTGCTATCAGATAATATTCTGTCAATGTCAAGTATTAGATTTGAAGTACTTGGTTTAATTAACCATTTTTTTTAATTTATGGATTTTTAAAAAAATATTTTGAAAACATTCTTTTTAACTATGAGACAAAAATTAAGTTGTACATATATCTATATTTTAACTTTACCTTTTGATGAAATTATTGTATACAGTTAGTTTTTATTGTATACAGTTAGTTTTAATTTTTCTTCTAGTTAGTTTCCTTTAATTTTATTAAATAACTTTGTCGTTGTTTCAGATATAATATTGGCTATGGTAGGCCAACAGCTTCTGATGAAGAAATCAAAGAAGCTGCTATTGCAGCAGAAATTCACAATCAAATTCTGACTTTTCCCGAAGGTACGACTTAATTGCTTCTTAAGTTTGTTTTAGCTATAGTATTTATCAATTTAAATTAGTAGATTGTATGCTGAATTGGCACATTTATATTGTGAAAATTGTAGGTGTAGTAATAAAAGCATCTTTTGGTAATATCAATTTGATACCACAAATAATTTCTATGGTTTTTTTAGCCCAAACTATCTACAAGACAAAATTCAAGAAATATGCAAATTAATTTGTTTAACATTTATCCAATTATAAAATATTTTATAATTTACGTTGTTTACCAGTTGTATTATCATTGCTGAATGTTATAATTTTTATATTTATAGTATTGTAATAAAAACTGAAAGTTTTATGTTGTTGTGTGCCTTCAGGCAATAGCCTGGAGGGCAAGAGAGGTGCAGTAGCATCGGTTGGCACAAGGCTTTGAGTACCCGTGAGGGTGGATGTCCAATTTGTACTACAGGAGGATGCTAAATCCTCAATTTAAGCATGTCGCTTTAGTGGAGGAGCATTTTTCTTCAGGCAACCTGCACTCATGGTACTGCGCTATGACCAAACACAGGACTTTCTGACCCGCAGATTTAAAAAGCATGTACTCTGGACAACACATTAGATTCATACCCAGGCTTGCTTGCTTAACAAGCAAAAATCAAAACCACCATATGGGCTGGGCAAAAATGTGTTATTTTAGAAAGTTTAATTGATGTAACTAACAAATAAAACAAAATCGAGTTAAGCTTAAAATTTCGACCTAGCTAGTAGCTGTTGTAAAATGTGGTTACCATTATGTATATTTTTAGGGTATAATGAGATAACAAATAGACTATGGCTACATTAATATATACTACACTGTTTTTATATAGCATCTGTAAAATTTACCATCTTATTTTATATCCAGGTTATGATACAATCGTTGGAGAAAGGGGTCTAAAGTTGAGTGGAGGCGAAAAGCAGCGAGTTGCTATTGCCAGAACTATCTTAAAGGCTCCATCTTTTATCATATTGGATGAGGCATGTTTCAATGTTAACATTTTAATGAAAATATTAATATTTAACTGCATTTTTTTTGCTCTACCACTTGTTTATTGTCTAAAGATATGTTTTAATAATTTTTTAGGCTACTTCATCTCTTGATACTCAAACTGAAAGAAATATCCAACAGTCATTGGCCAAAATATGTGCTAACAAAACAACTCTTATAATAGCTCACAGGTAGGGAAAACCTAGTTTTTCTTGATGATTTTAGATTGTTTCATTTAAATGTGTTTATTAATAATCTATAATAAAAAAATTAGTCCTAAAATGAATTTTTAAGGTTTAATTTATTATAAATTTCAATAAATAAAAGTTTATATGCCACATCTTAAATACATATGATTTACAATTTTAGTTACCAGTTTTTTGTGTGGAAAAAATTCATTATATATTAAAATATTTAATTTGATCTTATTCCATTATTCTTGTACTATATAATAAGAGAACTATTGTGTTCCTTAACTAACTAATAATTTGTGGAAAACTGCTTAAATTATAAAATATTTTGAAATCATCAAATATTTTCTAGACTGTCAACAATCATCCATGCAGATGAAATCTTAGTTCTGAATCAAGGACGAATTATTGAAAGGGGAAGGTAAACATTAGTTTAACTTTGATAATAAAATATTCACAGGTCTATTAAAGATGCAAATTATAAAAACACAGAAAATCTTAAACAATTGTTGGGATTAGGATCTTGAAACTTAATGAAGGCAATTTAAATGGGCTTTCGGAATTCAAGTATTGGAACACTTGTGTTTAAAAAAGGTTTTGAGGTTTCAATATTGCTATGATCTATGTTTTATTTTATATGCATTACAATTATTTACAAATTTAAAATAGATAGTTATATGAAATTGGAATAAAACCTAAGTTAGCTACACAGAGCTTTGAACTCATCAAAATTACTAAGCAATCTCATGGTACATACATAATAGTGCTAACTGAAATTGTAATTATAAAATTCATTGAGAGTATAGCAATCCAATATAAATAACCCTGTAAATACGAGTAGAAATTCATTAAAAATAAGTTTTAATATTTTTTAAAAAGCCTGATTGGCAGAAATTTTAAAAAAATTTGAATACTCAAATTATATGTTTTAATTAATGCACTTTAACCAACAAATTCAAAAATATATATATTCCCTTTAGTATTCTGTCATTCGACTCAATTTTCGTTTTGCATTAAAGGATAAGTGTTTGCTATCCATTTAATTTCTGTGCTACTTTTAAATTTAGTGTAATAATTTTTTTTTCATACTTTAGACACAATGAGCTTTTAGAAACAAATGGATTTTATGCAAATATGTGGCAAAATCAACAAGAAAATGAGCAAGAAGAATCATGAAATTTAATAGTGTTTGTATTGTATTTAAAAATGAAATAAATATGTTAGTTTTATACATTTTTGGTAACATTTATTTATCAACAGAAATAACATAATGAAGTATGCGAAATATGAAGAAACAAGTATATTTACATAAAATAACATGAACTAGCAGAACCATAGATTTTGTTGACTTTTAACATAGGAACTTAACAGGCATAATATTGATAGTATTTTTTATATAAAAAATATGACACTCTTTGTACTGGTAGTAATTCAGTGTACACAATCACAATTATCACAGCTTTAAAATAATTGCAATATAAAGATATATTAACAATAAATTAAGGACAAACAATACATGACATGTCAAATGATACCTAAAATTTCTCCCAAAAATAAAAAAAAGTTGTCCCCTTATTCTTTAATGTTAATTTGTAGGTAAACGTAAAGACACCGATCTTTATAATCTTAATTTTCCTCAAGCCATTGGGTTTATTAAAAGAATTTTAAAAGAAATTTATCTTTATTTTGATTATATAAAGTAATAAAAATATCGGCTACTTTGTAAATAATAGATTAAATGTCTCTTTAAAAAATTTGCAGTCTGATGAATTTTAAAATATTTGATTTAAAAAATGAACACCTTTGATTGCTAAATTTGCACCATCAAGAGCATGTTTCTACAGATTTATATCAAGATTTTCTGTATTTGAAATGCCAAACTCTAATATTACTCTTTCTTATTTAACAAAATAACACTTATTTTTCTTTCTATTAAAGTAATCATAGCCAAATTTTAACTCAGACACATGGTTCATGAAATTTAACAGTATTTTTCAAGCTTTATTATGTAAGTTGCCATGTCTTTCCCCTACACAATACAAATGCTAAATCACGAACGAACCACACGTGATAAATGCCCTAATTTATACAAACCCTTTTGACTCAATTACCCAGTTGCAACTTCTCAAACTTTTCTTGACTATCCCATATTTGCCTGTGCGGCAATCCTAATATGTGATAAATGCCCTAATTTGTACAAAGCATATAAATCCAAGAATGCAATCCATCCAAACCAAACACTCAATATCTATTGCTCCGTAGCAAACTACGACCGAAATTGAGGGCAATTTTTTTATGATTTTGATATTTGCCCCATGCTCCGAAGGGCACGATCACTGCGGTCGAGTTGTCCTCTGAACCAAACTGCAAAGCCTGGTCAGTGACAAAGTTGGCCCCCTCCACTGGATCGTGGCAGATATTGACCGCATCGCACACTTCTTGGTCGTTCATGGCGAAGTTGACACCGTCTGTGGTCAGTATTAAAAAGGCGTCTTTTCCATGTTTCACCTGTAAAATAATATATATTGAAAATATTAAAAGATAAGTCAACAAGATATCAACAATCAAGTTGAGATATTGTTTAAATATCTTGTCCCTGGTATATTTATTGATTCTTAACCAAGAATTTTTCTTACAAGCTAGCTTAAAAAAATTATATACAAAAAATTAAAATCTACCAAATAAGAAACTATTATTGATACATTTTTTATCAGGTTTTCATGAACTCAGTTTATTCAATATTTCAACCAAACAACAAATTAAGGGTAAGTTGCAAAACTCTTATTCTCCAAAGTTATAACTAAGATTCGGTCCTGTCATTGGCAACCTTTGATAATGGTAAATTCAATTGGGCGAAATGGCCAATAAATGGGCCAGGTTGTATATCTTGGAAAATAAAAGTTGTGCAACTAAACCTTTCAAAAATAAAATACATCCTAGCAGAAACTATTTCTCTAAATTATGAATGAAGGTGTGTTATTTTAAATTGGAACTTGCTAATTATTACCATTCCTATTACAGCTAATAAATAAAACAGCTATATGCAACCTTAAAAGGAAAGTTTGTACCTCTAAAGAACGGGTATCAGGCTGAGCTGTCACACCGTAGGGTTTCAAGTCCAAGTCCCCTAGACTTCGAGTCATAGCGAGTCTTCCATTCACAAGGTGCCTTCCCAAGCTATCTACTCTAATTGTGCCACCAGATTTTGATATTCTTTCCTTAAATTCAAAATTTTGATAAGCATGAAATAAAAAACCTTTTCACATTTTATGTAAATTAACTGTGATAGTTACAAAATGATGGGTTTTTTTCATTTGATACCAGCAAATATCGAAAGAATTCGATAACTTATTCAAAAGAATTTAAACAAATTTTGTTTCATGACAACTGAATATTGTAGATATAAAATTAAAATTTTAAACATTTAAAAGACATAAATTGCATGAATTAGGAGAAGAAACTCAAACTCGTATTGTTTAAATTTGCCCCCAACTTCAATTTCAACAATATCTTTTCAAGTCACTAATTTCTAACTATAGCGTTATGAGCATATCTGAGTGATAAAAGGAAAATGTTATAATTTATACTTACAGAAAAAAAAATTTGAAAATTTGCAACTAGATTTCAGTTTTGCAACCTCTAACACGTGTAATATAGCAATGAATTAATCCTTTCATTTTCTGTAATGCTCAATTGAAAATATCAATTTCATTTATTAAATTAAGTTGTCTACAAAATGATTGCAATACAGATCCTATTGTCTGATTCATTTTCAACATATAAAAAACTAGTAAATTAGGGTAATATAATTTGCAAATTTTGAATTATTGTGCCATAAAAAATAATCTTAAAACAGCAAATAAGTGATAAGAAAGCTTTACTTTTTCGGATTTGGTTTCGCCCGAGTGATCAGTGGTAAGTTTCTTGGTCTCCCCATTTCTGCAAAGGAGTGCTCTGCTATCGCCAACATGGCCTATTACTAATTCCACACTGTTCCGAAGCAGACACACAGTAGCTGTTGTTCCTGCAGTAGAGGCATCTTTTCCTAGAAGGAAGTTAATAAATAACTATAATGAACTAAAATACTTGGATGTGATTACTTTTAAACTTGATTAATTCTTTTATATCCTATGGGGGCAGGATGCTTTTGCATGTGAAAGGTCCGAATCCTGGGGGCCGACCCATAAACGGTCTGTTAAACCAATAAGTCCTTCAAATAGAACCCTGTATAGAGGGGATGCACATTAAATATGATACGGTTTTGGCATGATTGTAATAAGCGAAGAAAAATTTACAAATCATGATTCTTAATTCTCTTCTGACTGTTATTAATCTGTCATTGCGATAAATATTTACACAAGTGATTTAACAATAGAATTAAATTTTTGTTTTTGTAATATTATACATATATAAATTTACATCACCAAAATAAATACAAGGAAAAAACATTAGTTTTGCACATTTTGATATTCAAAAGTGTAATTTTTTAATGTTTTTAAGTTTTTTTATTTTTGTAAAGAATCTTTTCATTTTGGGATTTTGATTAAAATAAAGGCCCCAAAAACCATCAAGGAATTTTATGCACCCACAAGTTGCAGACTGAGATTCCAAGTATTCAACAGTACAAATCGATAGAATAATTTATAATATGAATTTTTTAGTAAGGTCTTACAATTTAAATATAACTGAAAAAATTTTGACAGATTGCTCCCCTTCCACATAAAGTTATAAAACAACAACAATAAATTAGATTAAATTACTAAATTTCAGCAAAAAGCATAAAATACCCCAGTTCCATATAACGTTAAACCCTTATCCTTTATATTAAAAAATTAAATAAAAGTCAAACCTACGAGGACAGTTAAAAGTAGTATGCCTTGCATAAGCATTGTTGATCTCTTGGAAGCTGTATTGCAGGATGCTCTCCAAGTCCTTCTCTCCTCGTGATAGCCAGTGCAGAATGAACTCTTCCATGTGTGCACTGCAGAAGTCTGCACATTCTGGGCCCCCGTGACCATCAAACACAGCAAAGTACAGAAGTTCGGGAAGCAGTTCTTTCACTCTGAGGAAAAATTAAATATCTTATTTAGGTGGCACAGCAACCCCTCGTTATATTGCGCTTTTCGGGAGACAAGCCAAAAAACATGATATAACTCTGAATGAGCAATATAATGAGCGGCTTGATAAATATTATACTTTTGATGTATTTATGCTCAAGACAATTTTTTTTAAACTAAAGCACAGTATGTATTTGAAAGATAAAACTAAATCTCTAAAAGAAGAAGCAAAAATTTGGAAAGGACTTATTAGTACTATAATCATTACACATTATTGCACAGGTAATACTATAATATTTCACTCATTTTCTAGTAAAAATTCATCTAAAGTTAGCTGCTTTAATTTTGCTGGTAAAACCTGCTTCCCGGCAAATTTCAATCAACGAAAGTTTAATAACTGCATCTCACCAATATTAGATAAATTTATCCACCAATATTAGAATCGATTTTAAAGAAAGTACATACTGATTTAAAAAAAAAAACACGGGTAAATTGGGAGACATGATACAAGGCGCAATATAACCGAATGTGCTATGTGACGCGGCGCAATATAGTGAGGGGTTACTGTAATTACTCAGGGCAGTATTAGAGGGATACTCTCCCTTACTCTCTTGCATTGTATATTCTCTAGTTTGGTTTAAAAAAACAGTGAACACAATGTGGTTAAATTAAAAAAGATAATTAAGTTAGTCAAAAGTACTGTATTATAATTTTTTTATTTATGTACAGTTTAAGTTTCTCTATGCTACTTTTACGAATACAGCACTGGATTAATCTCAATAAGTATAAGAATTAAAATAATTATACAGTATAAATGTATTAATAAAACGAGTCAGTTTTGACGACACATCATAAATGGATAATTCAAATGTCATACCTGACTCAACTTTGATCAAAGATAATTTCCTCATTCAGTGACTTAATCAAAATATTTAATCTGAAAACCTCCCTCTTAAATGCAGTTGTAGTTTATATCAAAGGTTAGGTTTATCGTCGCACTAGAGCTACAAGAGGGCTATTGCCAACGGGCCTCGTATTTTAGAACCAGTCAGGTGACGAGCCAACACCTGAATAGGCACCCAACGCAACGGTTAAGGGCGACATTGCACATTGTACGCAGCGTTAGGACTTTGAGGGATATTTAACGTGCACTCCCTTACATGATTGGGGTATTATTCTTCAGACATTTTTGGCTGCACGGGCCGTTTATAGGTCGGCAGCTATTTTGGTGATGCCCGGACCCGAACCTGGGACCTTCTGCATGCCAAGCCAGTGCTTAACCGACTGGGCTCCCCAGCCCTAGGTTTATATCAAAAGTTTAATTTTAATTAACATTATTTAATCGAAATATTTTGATTTTAAGCACTTGTAGGAATCAAAGAAGGAGGAAATACTAATTTACCTGAATCTATCTTCATTAGTCTCTCGTCTACCGATGACACTAGCAGTTCCTACATTGTCCACAGAAATCTTGGGTATAGGTCTCCCATGCTTGATACTTGCTTGAAGTAATAAAGGCAAATCAATTCTGTTGTCCCACGTCCCTAAAGTATCGAAATTTTCGGGTTCATTTCTCGGACTTGTTTGACTTGATACCGGTCGGGTGGAATTGACATTCTTGTTGTACGATTTCGGCCGAATGTAGGATCTTGAATAATGTCTTAGAATATTAAGAAGGCTCTTGGGTGCCATCCAATTAAGTGGTTAGGCAGTTCTGATGCAATTAGAAAGGAATTCGTCCGTCAAACGAAAAATTGGATTATCTTTTTTTTCTTCTTTCAAATTTCGGTGAGATCGATTAGAAAATCTGTTAGTTAGATAAATAAGAAATCAATGATAAATTTTGGCAAGTGCTACGTTCGTTAGTCAAAAAAGAACACAATAAGAATAACTTCCGTAAACAACATTGAGGTTTTCAGACTTCTCGCTTTCCTTTCCTTAGCTCAGGTGATTTTTGTTGACAATGACAACTGAAAAAGAGACGGAGCGGAGCACAATAATAAAGAGCATTTGGCGAACATTCTTTGTAAAGTAACCCTGTCATTTACATGGCATTCTATGCTCTCCATTAGTAGGTTGGTTCCTATATTTGGCTTCATATCGTAGTTTTTGCCAATAGTATTATTAAATGACGCAATATATTTTTGCGATTACGTTGCGTTCAAAGAGGGACTGACTAAAAATAACGCTGTTTACTGTTTTCGAGAAAGAAAACTTGAAAGTAAAAACTTACTTTTTTCCATTTATTCAGTATTTAAATAAAGTAACAGGTTTTAAATAAAAAAGCTGATATTAAAAATAAAAAAAACCGATATTAAATAAAAAAAAATTATTAATCAAAAAAGCAGTAGCATAGCATTTTGAAGTAATTCTATTCTGTTTCATGTAAAAGGGGGGAAAAATATTTTGAATATACATTTGAGCACAGTGCACAGTCGAATCAGTTATTGTGAACCTTTTCAGTTTTTATGGCTTTATATTAGTTTAACAATCGGATCCAGCCTGCTGTGAAATTTTATATCGATGTTAGGTAACAGTAATAAGCATTAATAAAATACCAATTATAATATCGGAGAAATCAACATTTTAGCAATTTTACAAAATCAAACTTAAAAAAAAATACCCGCTCCTTTTCTTCTTCAAATTTTCGGCTTATAAACGAATACTTCATTAAAAACAGCTTTTTCCTAGAAAATGGCTATCTTATGTAGATTCTATACATTTTATTTACTAATGTCTATTATCTCTATTAAGGAAGAAAGTTGTCTGACACATCCACGTATCGCCAGCCAAAATTTTAATGACTTCAAATCATACTTTAAATTTCATAGGAGCTTATTCCTTTCGTACAGAAGACGTCATTCAACAAGCTACAGTCTTTTTTTTTTTTTTTTTTTTTTTTTTTGTTAGGGCAGGCGTTCCTAACCTTTTTGCACCTTGTGTACCACTTGACTTTTTGAAAATTTTTGGCGTACCACCAAATCTAAATATTTTAATAAACCGTAAACGTATAATATTACTCTTCTGAATGAGTTCAAAGGCTTTTTAAATTAAATTCCTGAGAAAACTTCAGATTTAATGGTTAGATATTTGTACCGCCAATAACAGTAAAAGAGATAACTAATTACTAATTCTGGATATGCTGAATACATAAAATGTCAATTATTTTTACAAAGGATAGTCTTTTGAGGAGATTGGGGAAGGTCTCAAATTTCTCGAAGGGACAATACTGATTTTATTTTTAATTAATGCTGCTATCAGTAGGGCCCCAGGGCCAGGGGGAAAGAATAACATCGTAATAAAAAAACAGAACGCTTCGTCGCGCGTCGGGACGGTCTGGGGCATATTTAACGTGCACTAATTCCTCTACACAGTCAGCGGAATTTTTTTCTGCATAGACCTTTATTTATTGATCGGTAGTTATTATTTGGCAATGCCCGGACCCGAATGAAACAGAAAACAATTTTATGGTTCTAAATTTAAATGAGTTAGGCATTAGGAGGTCTCATGTCTTGATTTGCTACAGCTCCACAGGAATAAGGTCTTGATTGGTTAATCAATGTATGTAGTGCGTTTGAAATGTGAGGCTAAAAAATTTATTCAGATAAAAGAGAATGCAGAAAATTATGCTTAGTTTCGTTATTATATCGTTATTATATTAAAATTCGTTATTATATCATTATTGAATTTTTATTGGACTTTTCAACATTTTCTTCAAAAAACGTCCTAATTATTTCTCTGAAAACGAATTACTGAATATGCGAAATTAGTATTCATTAATATATACTAGAAGGGTCCCTAGGAGACTCATAGGGGATATCAGTATTTAGCCAGTCAGATTTACCAACAGGCCTAGAACTCCCAGCAATTTAGGAAAGTTAAAAATTTTATTAAAAAAATATTGCAGAAATAAGAAATGTTACGGCTTCTTAAAACTCGTACTTTAATTCTGTAATGATTCTTGACTCCTCACTATTTTTTTTTATTGTTATAATTTAGTCCTTTGCTTTTTCTAAAATCTAAAATGAATACTATTATGTTTCATTTAACCTGGTCGGTAGCTTAAAGCTTTTTTTTACCCTCTTTTTTATTGTTTTATTATGGTTATACAGTAAAACCCCAATTTTACGTTTTTCCCGCATTTTACGTTTTTTTCATCAGTTCCCAGTTTTTTCTGTATACTGTAATGTTAATTTAACCCGGATTGTAAGTTTGTTATTAATGGAATTTCCCGCATTTTACGTTTTCCCCGGAATTTAAAAAAAATTCTAAAATAAGTACTATTTTCCCCACTTCACAGGCTCCTGTTTTCTGAACCCGGTTTCTCCTAATGGATCATGGTTTGTCCTCCCCTGCAAGCGGTGGTCGCATTTCTAACCTTTTTGCTCCAAAATATGACGAGCAAAAAACTCAAACTTTTATGCTACTTTCTTGTTAGTAACTTTTCTGTTACGTTGTTAAAGGAGACAGACTCCTGCCATATGGAGGGAAAATTTCCATATTGCGCCTTACGGTTTTACTATGCTGTAATGTAATAGTGCTGAAGAAAGAATTCTCATGAGTTTTTGCATTCTATGTATTTCCCGCATTTTACGTTTTTTGTACCCAGTCCCTTGAAAAACGTAAAATAGGGGTTTCACTGTGTTATGAATCTATTTCACAAATTTTAGAATAACAAATGAAAAGTTGGAACTCAAAGGGTTAACTGAAGTACGCGAAGTGCTCGCCGAATTCTTGTGAGCAGTGTACGTCACGATTTTTAAAACCACGTTCATATTTTTTAATAGAAAGCAAATTTGTATTTTTTTTTAATGTACAACTTTCACAGAATATTTTCCTACATGGTAAAATATCCTATTTGAGGATGTCTGCATCAGACTTGATAGTTCCACCTCTTCTTGCCTTAAATGCAGGGCCGTCTTAAACTAGGCTGGGGCCCTTGGGCACACAATAATTTGAGGCCCTTTTGGAAAGTAAAAAAAGCGAATTGTAATAACATTTTTTACTGAGTATGACCATTTATTATAGGTTATCAAATACAGTGTGATATGATATGTCATTAATGATATTAGAATGCTGCTGGTTTTTTTATTACGATTTTACGGTTTCTTTCAGGATTTCTGTTGAGGAAATTCTTTTATTATATCATCAAAGTCAATTTTTTTAAGGATATCACTTTCTATGCACATAATTGACAAATTACTCAGCCGTTCTTGTAACAGTGTTATTTGCAATACATTTTTTATTCTCTTAAGCTGCGAAAATGACCGCTCTCCATACTACAATTATTAAAAATTAAGCAAAGGAATATTGTTGTAGCAATTTCTACGTTTGGAAAAGTTTCTGCGAACTTATCTGATTTTATTAAGTTATGTAAGGTTGATATATCTAAACCAGCTCATTGCTTTGCTATTTTTTTTTTAAATATTAGCTTAAATGAAAACATTCTGATTTTATCTCATCTGCATTATTGTCCTCATGATAAAACTCTGCAATTTCTTAAAAAATAAATACCTTCTGATAAGATTGCTGATTTATGAAAAAAGTGTAATGTGCTCGACAAATATGTTTTCAGAATAAATGTGCGAGATAAATTGTCGGTCCTTCGGGGCCCCCTGAGAATGGGGGCCCTGGGCACGGGCCCCGTGAGCCCTTATGGTCAAGACGGCATTGCTTAAATGAGACCAATTTATATTCATTTCCAAGTTTTTTCTGGTTTCGGCAACATAAATGTTCTAAAATTGAAATTTTTAGAAAGAAAAAAACATTGCTTCAGGTTGCTACTAGGCTATTACAAAAAATATACTTCTTCCAATTTTTCCAGAAATAAATGCTTTATCAACAGACGATTTTAATTTTATTATGCTTTCCAAGTTCCAAGTATGTGGATAAAAAGAAAGTAATTATCTTTTGTGTTTACGTTTAAACAGTACAGGTTTAACAATTAAATTCGGCAACAAGCATTAAGATGCAACAAAAATTCACTTGTTGCGTTAAAGATTGATAACATATTTATTGAATATTGAAGTTTTTAGTAGAAAAGTACATACATACTCTTAAAGAAAAAAAAAATAGGCTTCATATAACAATTCAAACTCAGATAACAGCTTTATTTTAAGATACAGGTTTAATAAGCAAAATAAAAATAAATTTAAAAAAAGCTTACCCATAAGCCAATTATGAACACTACAGTTAAACAATCACATATTCAAAACCATTAAAAATATTTGAAAAATGAAAATTTAAAACATTCAATTAACTTTTTTTATAGCTATTTTGATTTAACCCCTTTGCTGCATAGTGCAAGCTCTTACCATCTTTTGTAGAACATGTGATAAACACTGCATATGGGAAAAATCATACCAAGTTCAATAAGCTTAAATTGTAAGTATTTTTAAATGACAGCAGGTTCAGCATATTTTGCTACACTGAGATTTTTTCTAAATGTGGATTATGCAGCAACAAAACTTATAAACAATAAATCCCCCCAAATAAAAATAGGACACAAGAAAATAAAATTGAATGCTTACAATTTAGCATATACTTTGGTAAAACAAATGTTCATTCAAAAGTCAAAAATACTCAGAGAAAAGAATCAGATACATATTTAATTTATCTTCAATGAATGGTTTATTACTTCTGTAAATTAATTCTAATGAATTCTACTAGTAGAATGTGTTGCTTCAGTCTTGTAAAATTACTTGAAGTAAATATTTAAAAATTTAATTTTGTTTAAATAACAATAACTAAAATTTTAAGTATTAAAGTAAGGCAGGCATTTTTGATGTTGGAGTGTAATAATTGCATTAAGTACAAATACAAATATGAAAAAAAATGTTGACTTTTAAACTTAAATGACGAAAGCATCGTAATCGGGCAAAGAAATACTACCAAGTTCTAGTTTGAATTTGTTATGAATCCTTTTACCATTGAAATTCTTTGCAGAAAAAATATTCAGTAAGTTCGTGACAGATAAAGACTTGCATGTTGCTCAACTCAAACATCTTAAAATCAATCTACAAAAAACTAAACCCGTAACAAATTCAAATAGAAACTTAATGAATATAAATAGATGAATTAACTTTTGGGTTCACACCAAAAATAAAAAATTCACCTATTTACATAAAATAAATTACAGCATTCTTCCTACAAAATGTAGTCCAAAATTTTTTTTATATTGAAGCCAAAATTAAAAATATATATAAAATAATAGCATAAGATTTCCAATATATTGTATTCAATTATACAGAACAATCAAACACAAGTTAAATATATAAAGAAAATTCAACAAATAATTTAAATAACATCTTTAAAAAACACTTTACATGGTATATCAAAGCCAAAAACATTTAATCTAATCCATGTAAATGCATAGACTCTCCAAACGCATCAATACTACTCTGCTCTGAAAAACCAACACCAGCAGAGTTCAACATAGACTCATCACTTTCAACATTGTCCGACAACAACGAAACAGGTATCAGTTCTGTCTCAAACGCGGAGCCACTGTTCAAAATGCTATCGTCATGATACAAGACATGACTGGTTGAGCAATCATCCTGTAAAAAGTTACTTTTCATAAGAGGTTCTGAGCACTGATCATGAAATATCAGGTTTGACGCAAGCATCAAATCTGGGGACTTGATCTCTGTGCTTATGTGGCTGCTCGAAAGAAAACTATGAGCATCTTGGGTATCACCCATGCTTGGATTTAAAGATATAAAAGTGGGCCCCAAGTCAGTCTTTTTGGACGTTGAAGCATTGTTGCAGCAGTAGTCGGCCCTGGCACAACCACTGCTGTTTTCTTTGCTTAGTTTATCACTGATTTTAGCTGTTTTCGAGTTACTTTTGACGCCACCAAAAGTGAAAGTCAAATTGTTGGAGTTGGTCTTTGTTTTAGTACCCTTTTGCACTGTCTTTTTACTGGTGTCCACAGCACTGACTTTTACAGGACCAGCACTAGCGGTAAAAGAAAAGGAAGGACCAGCATTCTGCACCGAATCGTCAATCGCCTGAAAAAGTTGCAATTTCAGATCCGGAGGAGGATCATCACCAAGCTCCAAATACTCCGTGGAGTTATCAGAACCCTGATTGACCACAGAAACAGGCATCGTCAGTTCCAACTTCTCTGCAATGTTCACATCCTTGGTGTCCAACTCGGGATGAAACTTAATCAGGTGCTGCTTCAGTGTCGCCTTGCTGTTGTACTTCTTCAGACACCCTTCCACAGGACAGGGATATACGACCTTCAGGGAGCTGTGGCAATGCTTCTTGACGTGGACGTAGAGACTAGATTTGGCGGTGAATTTGGCATTGCAGCTCTCGTGGGGACAGTGGAAGGGCTTGTCCCCAGAGTGAATGACAATGTGTCCTTTCAGATGTTCCGGACGCATGAAAGACTTGCCGCAGCCGGGCTCTGTACAGGTAAACTTGCGCTCTCCGGTGTGTTTCCGCATGTGCCTGGTCAGTTTACTGGCAGACATGAAACTCCACTTGCAGCCTTCAGCCGGACACACATACGGTCTGTCGCCGGTGTGATGACGCACATGCTGCCTGAGCCTGCAGATTTTGTCGTACACTTTCCCGCACTCTTTGAAGGGACATTTGAAATCATCTTCATTGTACTGGTGAGTTCGGTAATGAGAAGCTATGCAGTTGGCTGAATAGTACTGCTTACCACATATGCCGCACTTATAGGGAGCCTCCACGTCATTGTGCACTCGTAGATGCAGCTCCAATTTCCTACGGTTGGCAAAGCTCATGTTACAACCTTTAGAAGGACAGGATAGGGCATTGGGCCACTTGTGTCGTTTTTTATGCGTTTTTAAGTTGTACACTGTGGTAAATTTTCTATTACACCCTTCAATATCACAAACAAAATCTTTTGAGCCCAGATGAGTTTCAGCATGGCGGCGCAATCTGTATGGCGTCGTAAAAGCCCAATCACACCCCTCAAAGTCGCACTTAAAAGGCCTTGCATCACCCAAAGGCCCTTTATGCGTCATCAGATGCACCCTCAACTTGCACTCCTTGTCTAACACGGCTCCACAGCCTTCAATAGGACAAATCAAGGTCTTCCCTTTCCGGACCTTGGACCCACTTGCCAGATTAGAGACCAAAGCAACAAATGCAGATTCATCTTCATAATAGTCATTGCTCTTATCCTCGGCGAGATCTTGATAGTAAACAAGTTGTTCACGAAGGTCGGCCAAAGTTTGGTCTTCCTCAAACTCTGGGCTTTCATCTGCAAGTTCCACAAGATCTTGACCCTCTGCAATATCCACCTGCTGCTCATCATCTGGAAGTTGCAGAGACTGTTCACTGGCTGATATAGGCTCTTTCTCAAGAGTAGCAGGCAAAGAGTCCAATCCCAAGCGTTCGTTGACATCATCGATGCTTTCTGTATCAATATCGTAGATCTGTTGGCATTGATCAAGAGTTAGGACAATCTTCATCTTCTTTGAAACTTTATTACTTGTGACTAAAACTGTTCCAGCAGTAGAAACATGCTCGGTAGGTTCCGGCAAATCGTTAGTTGGAACATCTATAATGCTCACTGTTGGTATATCTCCTTCTAAGTCTTCAGTTATTTCACATACACTTTCAGTAATGCAATTAGAGTTTATTTTTTCAAACTTGTACGTCACATTATCAGGATCACTTGAAGATTTTATCAATGCACTATCAAATGAAACATTCGTGTTGTTAGGCATTAAGGAAACATCTTTTAACTCACGTTTGACGTTCACAAAAAATTCCTCATCCTGTTTCAATGGATTCGTGTACTTTACGGAAATCATGTTACCAAGGTCTTGCGACTGGGATGGGGAGGTCAGCATGTCCAGCTCAAAGCTCTGTGCAACACTTTGCAGCTGCTCGCCAAGGTCCAGCGACGAACCTGAGGAGTGTAAAGACTTGTCAAACTCGCCAAGGGACATCTCACCGATGTGGTCATTTTCACTGTTGCAAAGGTTGCCATCACCTATGGGCAGATCTTTCATGTCATCTTGAAAGTTGCCAGGCAGGAGGTCTTCTAAGCCGAAACTCTTCGCTATTTCGGAGATGGCTTCAGTAACCGTCCTCTGCTCCTCTTCCAGAGACTGCATACCATCGTCAGATTGGGATTTGTTTACCTTCTGTAGATCAGACAGGAGGTAGTCGTCTATCTGTTCGTCAAGACCCTGCACAAAACCTTCAATAGACGAAAACGACTCAATTTTACAGGTAAATGAAGAAGGAGAATCGGGATACTTGATGTGAGCATCTGATTCCGAAATACACTCGACTTCCATCGCAGAATTTTCAACGCGAAGATCACTGGATTGTAGATCCCCGGTATCGCACACAAAACCGCATTGTAGTATTTCGGATTGCTGGAAGCCATCTTGAATAGAATGAATGTACTCGACGTTCTCGGATGTGGAATCACTAAGATTTATGTGAGAATTGCTTTGATAATCGTGGTCAGGTATTAGATCAAGAGGAACGTCATCTAACGTCTCACCGCCTTCGCAGCCATACTTATTATGAGAAAAATTTCCTTTCTCTGACATTGGAATCCCCGTTGTAAAAACGTGTGCGGGGTTCTCCATATTGTTTTCAGAAGTTGTCTTCACATTTTGGAGGGAAGAACATAAACAACATTTAATTACAATGTCAATTTTGAATGAATTTACGTAATCTTACTGGTTTTTAGTGACCTTTTCTCAATTTTATGAAAGAAAATAGCTCATTTCTTGTTATAAAGATTGTATTTTATTAAAATTTAATGCTTCTTGGGATTTTGTGGCCTTTTCTATTTTTGAATAGATCGGTTAAAGACATAATTTAAAAACATTTACAGACATAATAAAATTTTTCTATTTGATCATGGTTCTTTTTGAGAGATCAATCAATTTTTAAAAAATTATTTAACAAAAATGTTGCCAAAGTACAAATATTACGTGCTTCTGCTTATTTTCAAAACTAGATGGCACTGAAAGTAGCTTGTTTTGAAATCGCAGCGCAGATGTATTTGTAAATAAACAGGGAGAGGAAAGTTTCGAAATTCGGGTTTATCAATTATATCTTTCTACCTATCTTCAGACAAAAATCGAAATGATCAAGTCACATGACTGGATGAAAGTAACAGGATAAATCGCAAATATCTTCTTTGTCCATTGTTTTACGATATTCGATTTGAGCTGAGTAGATTTTAGACGGAACATGAGATAACTGATGGTATTAAAGGATTTTTAAAGAATGGCAAATGGCGATATTAAAGAATTGCAACCAGTTGGGCATCCAAGAGTGATTGATAATAGACCTCCAAGACCAGTTGGACCTCGATGGGTTAGGTACGAATAATTTATTTTGTGTTCGCAAACCAATTCCTAGTTTTACTGGGTTTCCTTTTGGGTACATCTGTGATAAAGAGGGCCAGTCCGTTCATTGGCTATAGTAAAAAACTGCTATATCTATCAAATTGGATCTATAGTTATGATATAATGGCCCGTATGTTCATTGGTGACTTTAAAAACAAACCTCAAAAACTTCCAGGCATATTATCTGTGTTAACTGTTAATGATATGTAATCAGTAAAAATAACCGGACTTCACATGTAATCAGCTTCAAGAGTAAAGCTGGTAATCATAGTAAGTGAAAGTGGATATTATCAGGATGACAGTAACTTTCTAAAATAATCTGTATATCTATGCTTCCTATGCTGTCCCAAGGCTAAACTACATAGGGTATCAGTTCTCGACGACAAGCAGTTACATGATGACAGTGTATGAACACCTTTCGAAATGCCACTTGAGGGAAGAGTTGTAATAATAGTTATCCAATGAGCAAAATAGTTATGTGTAAATAGTTATTATCCAAAGCTTTGAGTTAGTAGTCAAGATTTCCCGCTCCTCACTTAAATAGTGTTTTGTACGGTGACCTCTTCAATCAAGTTCAGCTATGATTCAACAAACACAGTGAAGTAGTTTTCTATACGACTAGTCACGATTGTCAAATATTTCAGCATGTAGACCCAATAATATTTTTTTCAAAACTTCTTTTAGTCACTGCTGAAATTTGTACATTTTCTTTCTTTTCGAGGGCTGGTTGTCCAGATTTTCCTCTTTGTGCATTTATCAACTGTATAACTTAATATTTTTTTTTCTCCGCTTGCACAATTTTTGTTTTAGTAAATCCCATACCTCTGTACGGGCCTTTGCTGCCCATCAAGGTGTCTTTTATTTTGTAAAACTTTTTACATTTTATACCCATAAATTATTATTATTATAAATTTGAATGCAATGCTAAGTTTTTGATGTCTAGTCCTTATTCTCTATACAGTTTGTCCTTCGCTATACAAGATAACTTTATGAAATTCTTTTATTTTTTTCAGGTTTTCTCGTCCAACTATTTCTGCCTTTTCCAAAGCAGAGTTCCTAGGCTATTTACTAGCTTGTGTTGTTAAAATAATCCCAGCTGTTTACAACACATTTTGCCCACGGTGGATATCCCGTTGGTTTCATTGGTGTCCAACTTCGGAGAATAAATTAGAAGAGGCAGAAAAAGATGTTTTGAGCAGTAAATATGATTTTTCATAGATGTTTTATACTAGGATGGTCTTAACTCTAAGCACAATATTTTTGTTGTATGTCTTAGAAAAAATTATTTTCATATACTCTAGATTGACTGACAAGTCTATTGTTTTGTTGATGAACCTAATCATCTGATCAGGTCTTGAGTTATATCAGAAATGCTTAATAGTAATAATATATTCTTTCTTGAGTCACGATCGATCAATAATGACACAATTTCAAGTGGCACCTGAGCACCATTAGGTGCACTGATCAAAAGAAGAAAAGGAATGAAATCTGGAAAGAAATACCTCACCTGAAACAAACCAATTGTTTCTTTCTACACTCCTTGCCAACCTAAGTTGGGTAAATCGAAGTATGCTATGGAAAAGATCCTTCCGCACACGTAAAGAGTTCCATAAATTATTTACGAATCCATCCAGAAAACATGTTTAAACATTATTTTCGTTTAAGGTCTAACAGATTTGAATATTATTGGAAAAATTTGGCAGTTTTATCAGAATGAAAAGTTTATTTTTGTTAAATTGTATTCAGATCAATTTATATGTAAATATTACCTTACAGGAGTTTCCAACAAACGGACCAATCGCCCTTTTCCCTCTGCATTTTTACTCTTTGTTTTTACCCAAGTTAGGTTGGCACAGAGTGTAGATGTTTGACTAAGATTTAGAAATAACCGAAATATTCTTGGACATCTAAAAGTTTATTTATTAACCACTGTATGTTTTGTTTAGCCATTGCGTTATGACTTTTTAAATTTGATTTATTCTCATTCTTTAATAAAAAATCTCACTATCCTTACTCAAGCAACAAATCATAAACAAATATTTTTCCAGATTTGAAAAAACCATATGAGGCGTCTTTTGTGAACATCGGAAAGTTCTGTGGCAAGACAGACAGCTACATACACACAGTATGTCTGAACAAGAACTCTCCAGAAACCCCCCTTGTGTTAGTCCATGGCTTTCCTTGTGGTATTGGGGTATGGGTAATGAACCTGGACTCAATTTCTGCGTCTCGGCCAGTTTATGCTATTGACCTTCTTGGATTTGGTCGGAGTTCAAGGTCCCCATATAGCTCAGATGCTCTGGAAGCCGAAATGCAGTTTTTCATTTGTAAGTCAATGATTGTAATTGGTATTGTTGAATGGGTTTGTATTTTTAGGTTGAATTTTAATGTATTTTATTATTTAGACATGTGTGTTTGATAGTTATTGAAGCAGCCATTATGAAAAATAAAACCAATATTAAGAAAATATGTATATTTAAATTGTTTAAAATATATATACACTCTTTTGGAGGGTCAAACTTTGTTCAATGACACATTTTTTCATACCTGTAGTTCATAGGCATAACGCTAAGGAAAATGTATTACAAAAACAACTGGTATTATAGATAGCCTTCTAAAGAGATTAGTTGCATATTCTCTTGTTTATAAAAATTCCCCTAAAGCAATATTTTGTTGTTTCGGTAATTTAAATTGATTTTTTAAAAAATTTCCCTCTAATGTTTTACGTTACACTCCAATCGCATTGTATGCAAATGTTTATTATATATTAGTATAATTTACTTAATTTTGTATGTTACCATCATAATTTGTTGACCCAAATATATGATGAAGCAGTAATTAAAAAAAATCAAGAAAATTAATCAAAATCAATTAGAATATACTGTATCTAAACACTTATTATTAAATATGCAATTCCATACAATGTTTCAGCTCTTGAAAAATGGCGGGAAGCCGTTGGCCTTGAGAAATTCATTCTACTGGGCCATTGCCTTGGTGGCTACATCACTGCTTCCTACGCCCTTCACTACCCAGAACGGGTCTCCATGCTTATTCTTGTAGACCCATGGGGTCTTCCAGAGAAACCCATCTCGCTTCTGCATCGCTATGACATCGATTCGTGGGTCAAGTTCTTTGATAGCTTTCTTAGAGGGTTCAATTTCTTGGCAAGTGTGCGTGCTGTGGGACCTCTTGGTGAGTTGGTAACTATTTTTAAAATTATTTTGTTTGGTTTGGTTGAATTAATGTCACATTTGAGCTAAATAAGGCCTATTGAGCCTCGGAATCAGGATCAAATGATCTGAGCCTGTACAAAACATGCATGGTTACATGAATGCATGAATATAATTTGAGGAAAATTTTACTTTCTTACAGGAATTTTTTTGAGCATTACTTTTTTTACAGCGTCTTTTAAATTACGATTCCCAATTTAAAGATTGTGCAAATTTCCCCATTCAAGGATCCAATGTAAGTCACAATCATTTTCAAATGTTGTATCAGTTAATTTTGCGTTATAGTGTACCAGGATTTTTTTTTTTTTAAATTTTGTAGCACTCTCCAAATTTGTTTAAAAAAACAAACTTATGTTGAATATTTTGATAAACACTTTTCTATTGCTTATTTTCTAAATTTTTATTTTTATATAGTTAATTTAATTGATCGTTTTTATAAAAGCAAAAAAATATCATAAGTAAAGTTTATATTAACTTGACTATTGTTTTATTAAGGGTATTCTATTTTTGTACTTGACTGTACTTGAGATTTTAAAAAACATACTATTTTCAAGCTATAGTATTGTTTGTTTTCCAAACCATCATTGGATTTTAGATTCATTAAAACATTAAATGTCATTTACAATCATTATTCTATTGTTTTTTATTTCTTTTACAAGGAAAGTAATGTCGTGACCTGTAGTAGGTAAAATCTAATACTTTAAAAGGAAGTAGGAAAATAAATTCATCAATTAATAAAAAAAAACCCTGTTTACATGTGTTTAAGTATCTATAGTCCCAATAGAAAATTAAATAATGAATATTTATACAATGTATGCCAACTTTTTTCCATTAAATTTCAGTTCTACTAGTTGAGCTAGTTAGTGCCTCTTTCTAATCAAAGAATCCTGCTTTGATAATACTGTGATGTCATTTTAAACTGACTTATATCACAAATATAAATTGCCTTTATTATTTTTTTAAAATAAATATAGTTTCTTGTATGATTATAAAATGGCAAAAGTAAGTATGAAGAACTAAAAAACGGCCTTTTTGTGTTTTTTAAAGGGTATTAAACATTGAGTTTTTTAGTAATTGAAGTATACTTCAAATTCTATTCTGAGATTTTCAATGGCTTTTAGTTTGCATGTGCTGAATCTTTTTTGAATGTATTACACACTTGTATGCAGAATTTGTAATTTAAATTATGAAAGTGGCAGACAGACATAGCTAAAGAAGCTTCCATTTTTTTACATAGTGTAGAAACTAAAAAATGTACGCCTTGGGTGCAGGCTGTATTGGTCAAGGTGTCTGGCAATTTTTACCAAAGTGTTAATGCCAGAAACTAAACAGCTTAAATAGATTAAACAACAATACATGTTAGGTTTTCAATTCATATTTTGTAACCCTCAAGAAGAGGATTAGATGAACTCTTTTTTAAGATTTGAATTTTTTTGTTTTGTCTAAGCATTTATTATATAAATTAATTTTCCAGGCCCTCACTTGGTGAAGCAGTTTAGAAGTGATCTTAGGAGAAAGTATGGCCATTTTTTGAGCAACCCTCAATCTATGCTAGACTACATATACCATTGCAATGTGCAAGAACCAAGGTACGTTAAATAGTTACAATGTGCATAAAAACCTTTTTTTAATATAAATATTGAACTTTATTGTTTGATGGGGGGAATAGTTTAAGTCAAATAATTTTCTTTGAGTTCATATATTTCCACAAATTGGATGAAATATCTTTTATATTCATGTACAAAGATGTGCCTGATGTACATGAAGTTGAGCATAAAAGTGCTTTTTTCTGCTGAAATAATTTTTTGTTGTATAATGTGTCTATTTTAGCAGGTTTCTTTATTACTTTTTTGCATATGAATTGAATTTTTTATTGAACTTAAAATGTTTTGGAAATTCAACATGTTTTATACCCTGAAGTCCATTATATATTTAAAGTATATTATCCTGTTATCCATTATATTATCCTGAATTCCAGCATATTTGAGGGAAAGGCAGGGTTTAAGAATAGAGATTTAATATAATCTTCTCAAAACTTTACCATGGAATACTTTGCACTTGTGTAAGCACTAGACCATCAGGTTTATCAAGTTTTAAAACAAACTTGAACTCATTAGAACAGTTGGTGAAATGGTACTATGAATTTAATGAGTATGTGCTGTTATTGGTGAATCAGAATCACGTCAGCGTGTTAAGTTATTGGGTCTTTCACATTTGTCATAGGTGAAAATTGTAATTAAGATTTTACCTGCGGTTATCATAGAGTTTAGACAACATTAAATTATTCTGCAGTGCCAATGTACAGCAGTAAATTTTCCACTTTTTAAAGTCACTTAACATTATTTATTCTCACTACTTGATTGGAAATTGCAGGGAAAACCTTAAGTACGGATTTCACATCTGTCATATCTGAACGATCCAATTGAATTAACATTGCCATCATCCAGCTCCATATGTATGTCAAACATTAACAAAACTATTGCGTATAATATGAGACCTTCTTCTTATTTTTATATTATTTACATTTTAGTAATTGATATGTTAGTCCCTTTTATAATTTCTGTTTTTCTGTGACAGTGGTGAAGCAGCCTTCAAAGCCATGACAGACCCTTCAGGCTGGGCCACACATCCCATGATGTATCGGTTAAACAGCCTGGATGTGAAAGTTCCTATCACTTTCATCTATGGTTCTCGATCTTGGGTCAATCGACAACCAGGATTGCAGATCAAGTATTCCAGACTGAATTCATTTGTAGATGTGCAAGTAAGTGGTTTTAATCTGTGCTCAATATGTTTTAATGAAAGATATTAGTTTCGGGAAGGCCCTAAGGGCAAACTTGTTTTCTCAGTATGGGATTAAAATTTTCATTCTGTTAATCTTCCTAACGTCTTCGAAATGTTAAAAAAATGTATGGTTGTTTTCTCTGCCTAGAGGTTTTTTTTTTCAGATGACTTAGAAAATCAGATTTTAAATTTATTTTTGAAGAAAGAATATTAAAGTTATTTCCAAATGATGAAAGTAGAGTATCTCTAAAAGTTCATTATTAATTAAATTTTGAAATTTAGGGAATTTTCAGAAAAGACTGATGTATAAATAAAGAAGGAAAAAAATACTCAGAAGGTTAATAATTACAATTTTTTTTTTAAATTTCAGCAGTTACTATTAAAAAAAAGCTTTAAATTCTTAAACTTTTTTAAATTGAATCTAATAATAAAATTTATAATTATTTTTTAAAATTTGTTAAGTGTTGCTAGAATATCTTGCTGTCCCTTAAATGTTTTTTATTTTTGTAAATTTTGCATCCTTCAGGTTGTTAAATAAAAACTTTTATACTGTCTGTTTTTTTTTATGATTCAGTAAATTCCTTAAAAATCAATTTGTTAAACCATAACAATAATAATTGTTCATAAAATAGTAATAACTCAGGAATTCTTGAAGTTAGAATACATGAAGCCTACCAGTAGTATATTGACCGATCTTAAAGGGAATTTTTTTTCCAGTTATCCATGGAAAATAAATCATTTTACACTCTTGTAAATATTTTTAGTATTTGAATATTTCATTAACTCTTTTCAATAGTATCTTACTAGCAGCCTTTGTACCAGACTTGATGAACTTATTACTTATACTATAACAAATAATTATTTCAGTTTAACCCTTTCAGTCCCAGTGATGCCATTTGGAATCATCACTTTCAATATTTTTTTTCCAAATGTTTATGTCCCGTTATGACATCCAAACACAAATCATTCGATTATTCACACTTTGTTCTATTAGACAATATTTTACATTAATCTCAATAGAAGTCAGAACTACTATTTTTTTATTTGGAAAAAAAGCTAACACACGTTTCACCTGATTTTCGAAAAGTTCACTTCAGTTCCACATATTTCAAACACAATTTAAACTAGATCGGTTTAAATATTATAATTACTATTTTTTTTTTCATAACATGGTCAGATACCCTAAAATATATAACTTGAAGTGTTTTTTTAGATAATATATTTTTTTTTTATTTTTTGTCTTTCACAGTTAAAGCATTTTGGCATTATTTCAAAAACCATATAAAAAAACTAAAATGAATTTTTTTTCTTATGGAACTCTTATTTTTGACCTAAAATAAGCTTATTTTGTAAATATCAGATGTTTCTGTAGTGTAGTAAATTTTTGGGACTCTGGAAGGGTTAATATATTTATAATGTAGACATAGGGATATATGATATATTCAAATAATTAAAATTGTCATGGTAAAAAGTACTAAATTCTATTTTAAAAGTATTCAGTGAAATGCTTATGGTGTCATTTAATTATAAATCTAAGCACACAGTAAGCTTGTTGGTCATAACAGATTTGATTTATATTTTTTTTAAACTGAAAACTTTTTTGGTGCAATTTTGATTTATTTTTCAAATTTTGCTTGATAGGTTATTGAAGGTGCTGGTCACCATGTGTATGCAGATAAACCAAATGAATTCAATACTCTTCTAAATGGAATTTGCGATTCATTTGATAATGGACTGATACATATGAGAGATGCTTGAATCTTGGACTTTCAAAATACCATTGTAAAGACTGCAAGTGAGTTTATTATCATCAAAAAGATGTTTGAACTTGTTGTTATAGAAGTTTATTACTTTTATTGCATTAACATCTGTGAAAAAGTTATACTTTACTGAAAAAGATCGAACATTATATTTTCTTTTATTAGGAAGTGAATTTAATTATTTTAATCATTTTTGATGTATAAAACGGAATGCACTATCGCATAAATATTTTTTTCAAAAAAGTGCTAAATAATCATCTGTCTTTAATCATTAAATAGTAAAACTTGTATAAAATATTTATAAGGTTCAATCTTTTTCAACATGTGTATCTAATAGAAAATAATTTATATGGCATTGAAGTCTAGTATAAACAAGTGTATTTTCTGTGTTTTATTGCTAAATATTTTAATTTTATTTTTATATTTTACTGTGATATGTGTACTTTTTAAAGCTATGTTTGTTTTTAAAATTGTTTAATAAAATTTAATGCTATCATTTTCTCTATTTATATATGAAAGAAATCATCACACTTTTAGTTAGAAAGAGAAAATGGGTAAAAACTAATCGTATTTTATATTTCTTTGTGTTATTTACACTATAAAACAATTTGATTGTCTATCAAGCTTACAATAATTCCACATTTATAATCATTTTGAATTTATTTTCTCAAGATAAATTAAATGTGATTTGTTAAGCAATCTTTGACCTCTCCATTTTTTTATTGTTTCAAAATTTACTTTTTTTAGTCCATTGTTTTTCGTTTAAACTATAATTTAAATATATTCTTACCATTGATCATATTCTCAAATGAATAGCATTGTGACCAATTTATATGTTAAAAAATGTCATATTATAATATTTATATAACTCTGTAAAGAATGAATTTAATGGCAGGCAAGCTAATTTAAAAGCAGTTCTTGATTTTAATTTTGAACCAGTTGGAATCCAAATTTAGTTTTTAAAAACTTAAATATTTTTTTATCAATCTATCACTGGAAAGTTTACAACATTGTGTTAATTCTATAATTTGTAATTGGAATAACAGGTAACAATTAAAAAATTTTATTTACATAATTGGAATGGTAAAATAAAATACTGTACTACAAAACTAGTCTACATACATAGCACAAAATGGCCTATATTCCAAACTGCAGTTATGTTAAATAATGAATTTATACTACTGATATGGCAACAAATATATTCTATGATTTGCAAGATCATAAAAACTATATTCAAGATTTAATAGCATCAGTTAACATGTGCATGCAATTTACAGATAAAGCAATATTATTTACATAAATATCAATAATATAGCGTAAAGCTCGATTAAATCATAATATTTAGCTGCGATTGCTGAGCATTTGCTATGCATTTGAGGAAGATAAGTAGTACCTTTTTTATACGTTCAAATTGGTACACGAATTATGATGTTTAAAAATGTTTTTTTGGGAAATTTCTTGTAGGGGTTGTAACAATTTCTTCTAGTACAAAGTAATACATATTTTTAAAAGTATTTCGTTGAAATATAGAAATTTAAAAATTTACAATTTTAGGATGGAAATATATATATATATATATATATATATTATATATATATATATATATATATATATATATATATATTTTAAAAATCTGTTACACATTAACGCATAATTTAATATAAATTTTTTATTGATAAAATGTTTTAAGTTAAGTTTTTTTTTATGAAATCTTTTAAATTGCTAACCAACAGAAAGTTTTTCTTTTTTAGTTGTATGACATTAATTTAGAAGTGAATTTGTTTCTTTATAAATTATATTTATGACTAAATTTAATATACCCTGTTTAGTACTTTTTTTAGGTTAAGGCAGATACGATTTTTGTGTAATAAAAATGTTGCAATAGATGGTTAGAACATTCTTTTTTAATATGCAAATTTGCAATATCGAAATGCATAGTAGAATTAAAACAAAATGACAAGTTTTAAGGCTTAACAACAACACTACAAAAATTTCGGTGATCTGTTCATGAAATTTTTAAATTAAATTTGAACCATTTAGCAAATTTTTCACAAAATGTGGTGTAAATTCAAGTATATGGCTTGCATTTTATTTTCCACTTTTATCAGTTTTGTTATGTGGGTAGATTTTTACAAAATTAACAAATTAATACTAATTTTTGTGTTAGTTTTACTTTTACAATTTTTTTTGTATAAAAATTAAATTTGCTTTACAACCTTACACTCCTTCTAATAAACACGCACATGCTTACATTTGAAAAAATAATTTCTTAAATAGATATATAGTTCAATTATCATGTTACTTAAAGCAAATTCCATTTAAAGTTGTCATTCAATATTCTGCAGCAAAACTTGAAATTAAGGCTCACATCTGTAACTTCCTATACGATAAGATCGTCGTATCACACATTTCATAATAATTTAATACACGTATTTCCATAAATCTCTTTTCTGACAAAAATACTTGGTTATATAATTTGAATTAGGCAACAACATTTCAAAAGACTACACATCACAAATAGTTTCCATACATATGATTTTTTTCAACCAGGGACATCAAATTTTGGTT
The DNA here is from genome assembly GCA_023701765.1 of Hylyphantes graminicola. NCBI lineage: Eukaryota > Metazoa > Arthropoda > Arachnida > Araneae > Linyphiidae > Hylyphantes > Hylyphantes graminicola. Next base: position 37,584,257 of record CM043121.1, read on the forward strand.
ATTCAATGGGGAAGGTGCATCCTGAAATGTAGTACTACACACCTTGCCAACCTAACTTGGGTAAAAACAAAGAGTAAAAAGGCAGAGGGTAAAGCACGGTTGGTCCGCTAGTTGGAACTCTTGTAATTTAATATTTACATACAAAATGATCTGAATATATTTTAACCAAAATACACTTTTCATTCTGATAAAATTGCCAAATTTTCTCAAATAATATTCGAATCTGTTAGACCTTAAACGAAATTAATGTTTTAAACATGTTTTCTGGATGGATTCATAAATAATTTATGGAACTCTTTACATCCGCGGAAGGATCTTCTCCATTGCATATTTCTATTTAACCAACTTAGGTTGGTAACCAGTGTAGTAATACATTTTTATGGCAGATTAAATGATTAAGTTTTCTAATAAAAGTATAAAAATCAGATTTTTGCCAATTTGGATTATCGTGGACAGAATGCCTCTAAAAAGGCCCAGTGGCAGAGTGACCACATTTGCTACCAGGCTATAGGTTATTTGCATAAGCAAATTGACAGAACAGTTAACCGGAACATCTGCTTACACCACTTTGCCCTAGTCTCGAGTTGCGCCACAGACTTTGGTTGTTCATAGGTTGTCATGCCACTTGAGTTTTTAGAATGCCTCTCAGGTTTTCTTGCTCATAAAATATCATTTATTAACCCCACTTAAAAGTAAAATTATTTGTATTATTATATGAGTTTCATGAGACTTAACATGTAACTTTAAAAAAAGTTTACAAGTTGGTTGTAAAAGAACATGCCAAGTTTCATGTAAAGAACTGAAGATTATTAATTAAATTGTTTTAGGCAGCAATTGAGGCAATGTTAACTTTAACGTCAACATATCTCTGCAACTTCCCCATTGCTGAAATAAAATTAGGTTCAGCATAGCTCTTGGTATTAAGAATTGATCCCGATTATGAATATTTACATTAACTCTTTTGTAAAAAATATATATTTAAATATTTTGATTTAAAATGTTAATCCACAATACAAATCAAGTACAGAATTCAAATCAAAAATTCCTATTTTGTTAACGTATACAAACAATGCAAGTTTAAAATTGTTTTGTGTTCTTTTTTGTAAATTCTTAACCAGAATTATAGTTACATTCTTCATACAGCCAAGCTCTCATTCTAAATTATTTAAATCCGGCAATTTATTCAATTTTTAAGCTCTCATTGCAACTAAATTTATGTTAACTTCTTTATTATTAAAATATATCTTTAAACATCAATTTAAATTACTCGTAATTTATTTTAAGGAGATTTCTTTGCTTTAATAAATTTATTGTGTTCTCTGCATAGTAATAATATAAAATATTCTATGCATAACCATTTCCAAATGAAAGTATTCTAGATTAAAATTAATTATATTAAGTGTATCACAAAAATAGCACTTTTCGTTATGAATTGAAAGTTTTGTTTGCATTATTGGGTTATTGGTGACGGTTATATATGATAAATCACTGTGATGTGAAGAATATTCTGATAAACAACTATCTAAGAAAACTCTTAAGAGTTAAATTTTTTAAAACCGTAGAATTTAAACTCAAATATAAACTTCAAAAATCATTTCAGAGGAATAACCAGTACCATAGAGCTATAGAAATTACAATTTATGCCAAAGTATTGCTTTGCCATGTAAGCATTTTTTCACCAGGTATGAGAATCATCATAATAAAATAAATTTGGAATTATCGCAAAATAAAACCAATTTGGAGGGGAAATATTATCTTTTTTTTAAAGTTCTACTTAACGCAAAATATTCTTCTTAAGAAGTAACATTATTATTAAACTTCATCAATCAATTATTAAATTACGGAATAACATTTTCCTTTCAAATTTATTTTATTTTGATACTCTTACTTTGGTGCAAAAATGTTTACATGAAAAAGAAATACTATTGCAAAAGTTGGGATTTTAAAGCTAATTCATTATTTCGATGGACTGACTATGCTTCTTAAGAATTTAATTATAATGACAGAAAGTTTGATTCACAGTCACGAATAGGAACTTTCATATACAAATGAAATAAGTTTTTCTTACCATAAAGAACTTTAAAGTATTTGCATATATATTAAATAATGCATATTATATTAAAGCTTTTATATTAATGGTATCAAACGAAACCGTTATTTAAAAAAATTGGTCTCTTTATGTACAAAATATTTATCAAGTATGAAATTGAGTGTAAAAGGTTTTAGACTGGTTTATTTAAATTAAGTTGGTTTTAGATAACTCTTTTATGAGAAAGTTTATTGCTTTTGATAAGGGATATTGTTTTATATTTTATAGAAAGCTCAAACATTTCGTTTAATAATCCGAATTTCTAATGTATATTGGTACCTCTTTATCATATTTTATTGTTTAAGATGTTTTAAATAAGCGTTTTTAATATTATAGTAAATATTATTATTATTATTATTCAAAAGTATTTTTAATTATGTTTTTATTTTTAATACTAGTACCTATCTGTCATAAATGTATGGCGAAATATATATTTTTAAGTAGCTATAGCTTATTATCTCAGTATCTAGTGTTAAAATTAGCAGTTTTAAATGAGATTAAAATTACATCTAAATGCGTTAGATATATTAATGAAAGTAGATATTTAAAAGTCTAATATCTTTGCTATAACACTATTTCAAACGTAATAGAGCTGTCTATTTCTTTTTAATAAGAGAAGCGAAAAAAAGTCATGCTTGAGAAGTCTATCTTTTGTTTCTTTGATTTGTTTTCTAGAAGGTGAATGGTATTTTTGTTCCTATAATAACTGTGTTTTAATTTCAAAAGATTAAAACAAATCTTTTGAACCTTTAGCGTTTCTATATTAAAGCTTTCTGAAGATCACAACCGTTGTTCTGCTAAGAACTCGAAGCCCGTTGATACGGTATTTGACTTTCGTTATTTTAACCATACTTTCTCAAAATATATCGGCACAGTTCTATATTCTGCTTTTTTACAGCACACGTATTTTCAAACTCGTCGATCAACAGTAAAATATTCTATGTTGAACAAGTTATACATGCAGTAAAATTCTTAATTACAAAACGAAGTTCGCAGTACAAGTTCATTAGTTTTGTAGATCTACTGCAAATGACTTAGTTAAACTCTTTTTCAAAGGAGCCTCCTCAAAGTCTTGTGGCCTGACTACCTCGGTCCTCCTCATCCAGTTTGCCACCACCCTTCCTCATCTTGGTATGAGGGTTGGTCCCGTTGGCTTTAATCTCGATGACCACGTCTTTGGTATTTGGTATGGGCTCTAGGTCGATCCTAGTGGACTTCGGCTCACTTCCGAATCCTGGATCATCCGCAGGACGACGATTGCAGTCTTGGGCTGCTGCGGAATCTCGACTGAAGACACTCGAATCGCGATTTTTACCGCTGTAATCTCGACTGTGGGCGTCTGAACCCCGACTGTCGCTGCAGTCGATGTCGGTTTCTTGGCTGTTGCTGCTGAGGACGTTGGTGGAGTCTGTCGAGTCTCGCCTCAGGGAGGACAGGTTGGACGACTGGGACTGGTCGAAGACTTCGAATAGGCTGGCTCGCTTGGCCGAGGCGCTTCCGATCCGGCTGAGCAGTGTGTTGGTGGGGGACGAGAACAGGTGGTATTCGCTGTTCTCTATCCAGGAAGGGAATTCCTGCTGGACGTAGCTGGAGGGATCCGGCGAGTCGTCGTCGTCCCGCTTCCAGGGCAGAGTGCGTTCTGTTAAGGTCTTGGTGGGAATGGAGTTTAGGTAGGAATCGTCGTCTGATTCTGATGTGCCTTCTGTCAGGAAACAAAAGCAAAGTTGATATTAGTCACAAATTTTTAGTATTGACAATTTTCACAAAACCGTTAAGTATCAGCATAAAATATCTATTTTTAGTTATTTAGTGTTCTAAACGTCTTTGTCCGTTTAACAGCATTCCATTTCATATCTATAAGCTTTATATAATAAAAAAATACGTTTTTCTGTTTTTGTGATTATATACAAAAGCATACTTGTTACATGACTCTTAGACAGCTTAGAGCTCTCAATTTCTTTTACCATACAATTTTTTTTTATTTCCTAACAATATTCTTGTCCTGGGGCTCAACTATGTATGAGATAACATTGAACCATGAGAACCATTAACCCATTTCTCATCAAAGGTGCGTAAACGCACCAGTTCAATAATTTTTTTTTATAAGTTTATCTAACTAAACAAAGTATAAGACAAGTGAACACTGTAGTGGAGGATAAATGGGATAACCTTTAAGAAATAAAATAAATCCAGGAATATGTCCCGTTCTACCTTTGGCATCCGTGACTTCCCTCGGGGACGGAGTTTTCATGTGGTGGTGTGCCGTGAAGACGATTCCGTCGTCATCGTTTGCTGAGGACACGTCCACCAAGGAAGTGTAGGCTGCGATGGGCTCGTCGCCCTTCTTGATGGGCATGGGGGTGGGCTGCTCTGGAGACGGGGGATCGTCCGAATTGCTGAAGCGGATCTTGGGAGGGGGCTGTGTGTTTTCTGGAACGCATGATGTATGTATATAGTTAGATGTACATTTGAATGACATAAGTGGCTTAATATTTTACAAACAGATATTTTCTACACTGTTAAAAAAATTGCAGTAAATTTACGGGCAGGGACCGGCAGCAGAGATTCCAGCCGCACCCTGTTCAAAAACACTCATTCCCATAATTACATATATCTAAATATGATGGGCTAAAACTGTAAAAATACGGGAATCGACCTTATTTTCTTGCAGTCTAAGAAAGACGTTTATTTAGTGGGTCAGACCGTATTTCACCAAATACGGGCCTTGCATGTAAAAATTGAGGGGCAAATGCCCGTAAATTGACAGTTTTTTTACAGTGGTACCCCGTAAATATTACCTTGTTAAATTCTTTAGGGTCACTCTTATTGTAAGACGCAATCTGATAACTTTTTCCACAAAAATGTTTGATCAGAAAATACTTTATCTTGACCTTTTACAAAATTTCGAAAATATTAACCGTAAATTATATGTAAATATATTATTTAGGGTAAATACACATTCCATACGTCACTATTAGGGGTGGAAGGTATAGTTTCGAGTTGCGTTCGAAAATTTTATCAAAAACTAAACTATAGTATAAGAATATTTTGAGTTTTAAGGTTGTGGTTCTGTCTTGTCCTTAAAGAATTAAAACTTAAAAGTTATCATCGGACAACCACAATTGTTAATTAAAGAATGTCTATTCTTCGGATTATATTACTTTTTTTCGTTCACTTTAATAAATCATATAATGCAATTCTGTTTCAAACCAATTAAATGAGAACGAATCCATGCACTTACTCTTTCGCCCACTGATGAGGCCTTTAGTGTTATTTCCATCGCTGGACGTGGACTCGACGCTGTGCTCTGATACGTCCTTCTCGTGCTTGTGTTGGTGGTTGGCCGAGTAAGCATGGGAGCTCATTCGGCGGTGGGGGATCCGCTCGTCCATCAAGTGGCGCATCTGGAGGCGCGTGCGAGGGTCGGGAGTGGCGGTGCGACCGTGTACTGAGCTGCGGCCGATGTAGCGCTGGAGGAATAGAAGAAAGGTTAGAGTTGGGAGTGAATGTCCTTAAAAATGCAGTTTTGGGGGCTCTCTTGGCGGAATTATATTAATTACATTTTGTGGTTAGCTTGATAAAGGTAAGGCTACTTCGCGGACGATTCTATGTTTGGTAATTTTTTTGTAGTAGGTTACGAAACGCCAAATGTATCATATAAACTCTGGTCTTGGTGGGTAACGCGTAAAGGTATTACGAGATTATGGGTTGCAACATAATATCTATCACCTTAATACACAGCATAATACATTATATCACATCTTAACTATGCACTTTTTACTCTCTTTTACCGAAAGCAGAAAAAGACTACATTTCCCACATTGTAACATTGGACACAGGACCTTTTTAACTAAGATACAAAAGTTTTCTGTAAACAAATATGAATACCTAAAAATAAAAAATAAAAAGTTATGGCCATTGGAAGATTTCTATGCACGTTTTCTCTTTATCAAGTCAAGGAAAAACAGAAGCGTGCATGGAAATGTCCCAGTGCACGTAAACTCTTTTAACATAGAGATTCAATTAAACTTACCCTCCTGGGTGGTTTGAACATAGCATCGGACAGGATGTGGTGCAGCTGAGCATCGGCCAAGTCTTTGCTGCTTGGGGAGTATTCGAGCTCGCCGATGTCAATGTTGAGGAAGCTTGAGTCGTTGCGCTGGATATCGACGGTCAACTTGTTCGCCTTATCCACCGATGGACTGGTCGAAGAAATAAAGGATTTTAAAAGTGTATGATAAACAGGTAGGGGTGATAAAAAAAATCATTTTTTTTTGTGTGGCTGAAATGCCAAAAAGGGCAGGCATCACATTAACTCATTTTAGACTGCCTTTGATTGGAATGGGTAAGACATTTATAACTGTCCACATCTACTGTCGGACTTCATTAATACGGCTTCACTGATATTGTCTAACTTTGGCAGACAAACGGAAGATTAGAAACAAAACAAAAGTGTGGTTCTAGTCAAGATATTTGATGAATATATAATTGCATGATGTGACTCTCTCTCTCTCGTATATAAATTATAATGTATGGGTGTTTTTCCGAAATGAAACCCCGCGCATTAAAATCAACTTTAAATGTAATTATGTAAGGGCTGCCCAAAAAACAATATTTTTCACCGATATCAATTAGATCCTAATTATCAGCATTCAACGGGAAAGTAAGTTATGAAAATATTTTTTTTGGTTAAAACAATAAAAAATAAAATTTTTAAGATCGTGTTTCTACAAAAGAGGTAATTTATTAGTATAAAAAGACAGACATGTACACCCTTTATAAACAAGAACAAGGTTCACCCATTAGTTTTTATATTATTACAATATAAATAATCCATATAAGACGTTAGTTAGACGTCCTGTGCCTTTCACACTTTGCTACTACCTTTTTTCCATGTTGGATTTGGGTGTTAGTTCCTGAATATCTGCGACCTGGATGCTCCAACGCCTTTGTTATAATAAAGTTAACAATAAAGAACAGAAAGAAAGAATAAGAAAGAACAATTAATACTCTTAGCCATAATAGTTTAGAACACTTATTTAATCAACGTGAATTATCTATAAAGTACGTTATTCAGACATCCTAAGCTTTTCATACATTGTCACCTATCGACACACCAATCCACCCATCGGACGCCCTAAAAGATGTCCTATATAGATGAAGAGTACAGGGGAAGAACCGCTTGATTCATTAGGAGTCTTCCCATAATTGTGTCTGCTTGGCGGACATTGGCGACAGAAAACCAGTTTCTCTCTTTCTTCTTCTCTTGGTCCAAGCGTCGGAATCGTGCATCGCGTGAATCTTGGTAGATAGAAACTGGTTTCCTTACACCAGTTTAGACGATTACTCGCTATCATCGCCAAAGTGGCCTGCTGAGGAAAGTTCTCTGCGAAATCAAGCGGTTTTCCCCCTGTGCTCTTCAGATGTGGATGATGCATAAACGAGACGTTGTTTCGACGTCCTTTACCTCTTATCCATGTTGGGCTGGGTGTAGTTCCTGAAAATGGACGACATGGATGCGCCGACGGAATTGTTGGCCATGGGCATGAGGCCAGAATTTTGCTTCACCAGGTTCATGGCGTCGGCGACGTTCAGCTTCGAGTAGGTCTCGAAGATCTTGGGTTCGGCGTTCGCGTGCTCGCGGGTTAGGATGGGGCGAAGGTACTTGTTGTTGTAGTACTTGAATCTGGAAAAAAAATTATGATGTTACGTCATTCAATACCCACTTGTATACTAATACTATATTCCAACGAGTTGGAAAACGCTTCGTTTTAACACCCAAACAAATTATTGCAAATTGAGTTATCTTCCTAGACAGTGGCGATTCCCCTATATCAAGCTCTGATGACCTTAGTTAACGCGGGTTATCATGCAGTAAAAATATTGTCACGACACTGTTTTCGTTAGTCCAATATCTGTAGATTGTGACTCTGGATGTTAAGGATGTCATATGTTAAGGATGCATGGATTGAATCAACGAATAGAATATTATAAAAAATATTCTGAAAAATTCTTCATAAACTAAGATGTTTTGTGTATATTTTCAGCTTTTTAAGTTTACAGACAGATCACAAATAAGTTTTAAAAAATATCTACACTCCTTAGTTGATAGTTGAGTAGTTAGCTCCTTAGTCCTTATAGTTCATTCCTTAGTACTTAATATCTACCTCCTCCTTTGCCTACAATATATTCAAACTAAAGGTCTTCGTACGTAAAGGTGTAAAGACGCATATAGTTCAGACTATAATGTAATTTTAATACAGTAGTACATTGTGTTTGTGAAATAAACATATTAAATGACACTTTCATTAACTAAGGACACGAATTCGAATTGAATGGCATAGAAAATCTTTTATTAAATTACTTTAAATTTTGCTTATTTGCAAATGCTACGGTATGTTTCTTGCTAGACAGTAACTAACCAGACAATAATCATTTTTATTAAACGTGCTCCATTACTTAAATCGCCAAGTTAATAAATAAATGAAATAAATATATCAATGAAATAAATTAGTATAGTTAAAACATACTTATCTCTCATGTGATAATTTCCCATGGTTTGTCCCACAATATCTTCTATAGCCGCCATCAGATGGTCCATCGACTAAACAAAATTATGTTTATGAGCATTTTTACTATTTCATTACACACGTATTTACTGTTAATTTTTATATTAACAAAAGTGAATATTCAAAATCATAAAAGGGATTGACATTGTCATTATTTGGGAAAAATTACATTCTAGTTTAAATTGCATTGCGCAATTAATTACCCTAGTTATGATTCTTTCGTTCATTGTTGGCTTGTTTTTATTCTTGGTAGGAACGTTTAATATTCTCACAAGTGGTCCAATGGTCATACCCTGAAAGGAAGAATGTCATATATGTATAAAACTAAGAGTTATTTAATAACATTATTTAAAAAAATGTAGGAGATAAACTTCAACGAAACAGTCACGAATAATTGAGTAAGAGTCAAACACTCTAAAAAACGAATGCTCAAAAACGACGAAATTTTCCTTAATTTTGACGATTCCGTTACTGGCAAAGGCTCCGAGTTTTCGTTTCCTCAAAGTGAGGAAATTTGAATCGTCATTTTTCTGAGGATTTTAATGTCGTCTAATCTAAAGAAATATTTCGTCATTTTTGAGCATGTGAGTACAACAATGAGATTCAGTTTCCTCAAAATCAAGATACAGAATCGTCAAATCACGATAGTAAAAGTGAGGATTCGCGTTTAATTTTGAGGATTGTTTCGTCAAACTGTCACTTGACTTTTGAGTAAACGCGAATCCCCACTTTTACGATCGTGATTTGACGATTCTGTATCTTAATTTTGAGGAAACTGAATCTCATTGTTGTACTCACATGCTCAAAAATGACGAAATATTTCTTTAGATTAGACGACATTAAAATCCTCATAAAAATGACGATTCAAATTTCCTCACTTTGAGGAAACGAAAATTCGGAGCATTTGCCAGTAACGGAATCGTCATAATTAAGGAAAATTTCGTCGTTTTTGAGCATTCATTTTTAGAGTGTAACTTCAACACTCTACAAGCCCTTGTTCTTATTTTAAAGGAGCACACTGGTAACCACGATCGAAAACCGGTAAGTTCTGTGATAAATTTTAGACACTAACTACAACAAACACTTTACAAGCCCTTGTTCTTACCTTCTTACTTTAAAGGAGCACACTTGCAACCACGATCGAAAACAAGTAAGTTCTGTGATAAATTTTAAACACTAACTACAACACTCTACAAGCCTTTGTTCTTACTTTAAAGGAGAACTTAAATACTGTAAATTAACCCATTAACAACGACTTTGTGAATATAATTATCACCTCCATTTCTAAACTGAAGCTTTATTTTTAAGCTTTTTAAAAGTCTTTTTTTGTGTAACTTAATTTGTCCCACATAAATAGGTGGAACTATGGTCTTTATGTATCTCATATTTTATTTGTTTAGTTCAAAATAAACGAAAAGCTCATTTTTGCGTGATTTTTTTTTTTTTTTTTTTTTTTTTTTTGCTAATCGTCGTTAATGGGTTTGTTCATATAGCTTTATTGTGCAAGCTTTACTGTGCAAGCTTTATTTTGAGTCTAACATAAGAAAAAATATTTTTATGCACAAACTTGAGTTTGTGGGACTGCATGTTCGATTATAGTGAATGGTTCACCACCGTCTGTCATTACATTCTAGTTAGACTCTGATATGAGCTATAGCTATATTTCTTACATAAGCAAAAATTTTAAATCATAATTAAAAATTAAATCAAATAATACAAAAAACTCATCATCACAATTGAAGAGTACATGGGAAGAACAGCTTGATTTATTAGGAGTCATCCCGTAATTGTGTCTTCCTGGCGGACATTGGCGACAGAAAACCGATTTCTCTCTTTCTTCTTCACTTGGTCCAAGCGTCGGAATCGTGCATCGTGTGAATCTCGGTAGGTATAATCGTTCCTTACACTAGTTTAGGCGATTGCTTGCAAAGTGGCCTGCTGAGAAAAGTTCTCTACGAAATAAAGCGGTTTTTCCCCCTGAACTCTTCAATTAAAAAAGTCTGATAAAACGATCACCTAATGATACTTTCATCTTTATCATAGTATTTTTGAGGGAAATAAACAATCCCATTAGTGTACATTTGTACTTTGTTTCATTTACTATGGTAATACAACTATATCTGATTCGGATAGATAGAGCCTTCGGCGTTAAAGTTAATTAACTGCAGATTGCTTTCGGGACTCAAAGAGCCATTGTAATTATAGATTGTGAATGATGATTGGCCTCAGGCACTTAACGGGAGATGAGATTGGAAGTCGGGTCTCCAAACTGAAATACGTCTTCTCTCTATGTTAATTCAATGTCGAAATGACAAACCATGTGGAATTTTTTAGAGGAGATTCCTCCTCGAAGCGTCAAAACCATTGAAATATATTTTACCAATCCCCGATTGAGTCAGCAAATTTTCCTTGTGAGAAAATCTTAATCGCACGTATAATTATGTGATGTATATATTATGTATGCCCGTATGAATATGCCACATGTTAAAAATCCATTAAGTACATTAATTGGCCTGGATATATGGGCAAGTTTCAACATAACATCCACAGAGCGCTCAGGTTAATAGTAAACCCAATTTTCAAAATTGGTAATGAGAGCCGTTTTGAGGGGAAAAACAAAAATTTCCCTCTATACAGGGGAATTTGCTAGAATTAATTAAATGGAAAAAGCTTAAGTGCGCATATGATTATGTCACATATAAAAGATCCTTTAAGTACGGAATTGGAATTTATACTGTGGGTAAAATTAAATTTCGGCATACTTCAACATCCATAAAGCGCTCAGGTTGAAAGTGATATGAGTCGCACAATTTTGTTTCCGTCTGGAGGGTGTAAAAATAAATAAAATAAAATAAATACATGGGTACCGAAGGAATTTGCACAGTGCAAAAGCCCAAATCTGCCAAAAAAGCAGCCTCTGGGTTAAAAAAAAAAAAAAAAAAAAAAAAAAAAAAGAGAGAGAGAGAGAGAGAGAAAGGTTCTAAAAACAAGTTTTATACCGACCTGAACGAATACCGTGAAGAAGACTAGAGCTATGATGGTGGTGACCATCATATTTTTGGTGGGTATGATCCTGTCGTTGACGATGAGTACCAGGGCGAAGGCCACGGCACCCCTGAGGCCCCCGTAGGCGAGGATGAACTGCTTCAGCTTGTCGATCCGATTCCGGCGGAAACGGTTGGCCAGGCCCGTCAGGATGATCACACCTATGGAAATACGAAAGCGTCATACTCTGTTAAAATGAAGTATATGCAGCACCAAGGATATTTTATTATTTTCTCATCTCGGTGGTTTCGATAGAAACAACAATAGCAAGAACGGAATCGGACTTTCAACCGGTGCCATACTAATATATGTGATTACTCTTGAGTTAAATGTTTCAGCAAGAAAAACGAAATCGTATTGAGAGGCAAATCTACACTCTTAAAACGAACAAGCGATTTTAACTCAGTCTGAGTAATTTCCACTCCTTCAGTCTGGAAAATGCACTTCTCCTTTTGGAGTGGATAATTTGTGTGTTAAATCTCCGACAGGATCACTCCAAACGAGTGATTTTAACTCAGTCTGATTTAATATTCACTTCTTTCCAGTGTCGAAAATGCACTTCTCCTACTGGAGTGGAACTCTTTTGTTTTAAGAGTGTATATTAGACTCGTCTTGTGTTACCATCGTTTAATGTGGTCCTATTCCATGCCATTTCTAGTCTGAGCAGAGTACAGTAAGAAAAGTGAAGGAATTTTTTATAGGTATCGGTCTGGTATAAAATATGATACATATTTAATATGTTTCTCGAACTAGTGAGATTTTATTTTCAAAGATATACAATTTTGAGGGAGAACTGTTAAATATGAATGAGCTATTGTAATGTAAAGCAACAATAACTTCAATAAAACCGTTTATGTACCCAAGATCTCTACAGAAGTGGAACTTCTGCACTTTTGGCATTTTTACATAGCAGAAATAAAAGCTATGGCTCCAGTTTCTTTATCATTTGAAGTAGAAATAGTCACAATCCAATCTTTGCAGACATATGAATCCAATTTTATTAATGACAGGTTTGTATCTATACATGTCTTTAATATTTATGCCATAGGCACTTAAACTGCATCCCGGATTGGGTGAAGTTGACCCATCCTTTCATCCCTTGAGTGGGTCGATAAAATGGTACCAAGCATGCTTGGGAACAAAACACTGGGGGTTCCGCGTGAGGCTGACCACCTTACATATGCCAAGCACCCCAGAGCCCTAGGTCACGAAATAAAGCTCTAGATTAGCGGTCGCCAGTCGCCAACTGGAGACTATTACATCGAAAGTGGCTACCTAAAATTCGAACCCCAGTCGCCAAATGTGGCGATCATAATTTTTCCTTTTTGTTCGACAGATAATTAATACTGAAGCTGCATTTCTAAAATAATAAAACGCTCCGATTCGATTCTGTCGGGAAGAAAGACTCGGGAAGAATGACAGTTGTTGCTCATCGGTGAAATTTTCCACTCTCCTCCGTGTGACGCAAATGGAGCTGGGCGATGAAAATCTTAAATGCAAATTTGATTTTTAAATTTTGCTTTACGATTTCGGCAATGTACAGGTGATTTATTTACATCTGATTAAGATATTAACTATTCATTTAAACAATTTTGATATGAGAAAATTTCATGAACAATCGTGGGTCGTGGGCGACGTCGAGAATTCTCCGAAACTAATAGTAGTTGAACTGATTGTACAGAAAATAATTTTCTCCTAACAATAATGGCCAATCACATGATACTACATATTTTGTATGATACTTTTTTTGCTGTCAATCTTATATCAAAAATGTCATTAATAAAATTTTCTTTTGTGGAAAATCGCACTTTCTTTTTGTCGTATATACTGAAATTTAGAACTGGCTACTAAAAATCGAAATGTGGCTACCATTTTTTTCACTCTGGTAGCCACTGGCTACTATTAAAAATTCCCAGTCTAGAGCATTATCACGAAAGCTGAAATGGACACTTCAGGCCTTGGCCCAGTAATGGGCTGTTGCGCCGAGGAGTTTAGTTTTTACTTAAACTGAAGTAACCACAACAATGAATCAGACCATATTTTCTCTAAAATAATTAGTCTTTCAGTATAATTTTTTTAAAGGTAAGAATTATTGAGTGCTTGTAACAATAGTCCAAGTCATTAGTCTATAGGTACTGCAGTTTACCTGCTGACATTAATGACCTATTTTCTCTCACCGATGGGTCTGTAGAGAGTGCAGAAGAAGATGGTCATGACGACGAACCACGTGTTCCACTCGTGGTTGTCGTTGACGGTGGACACCCCCAGGAAGAGGAAGATGATGGTCTCAGAGGAACTCGCCAGCATCTTCATGGCGTATTTCACCGTGACGTGGCTCTTGTAAGAGATGTTCTCCTCGACGTAGTTCTTCATTGTGATGCCGCAGAAGGTCAACCTAAAAAGACATGTACATAATGCGTTTCATATTTTAAACGTATAATTTCCCCCCTCAAAATTCATAATATAGCACACAATAAGTGTGCTATAACCCATTCCCACCGTGCTCGCACGATCGTGCGGGTATTAAAGAGAATGTTCAAGCTCTTCAAAAATATCGATACCAAAGCAGCTGACTTGTACAGCTGTGGAAATAAAAAAGTACCCACTTGAGGTTATTTCATCCGTTAGTCACCCTATAGAATCCGACCTTTTTGAGATTGTGTACAATTAACATTCTGAGTTAATTGCACGATACAAAATTTGCATACGGGGCCGTCTTCATATTAAAAATATTACGATCTTTGAAATTTCCAATAGCAACACCCAATTTTAATAACTTAGAAATGTTAAGCACTCTTGAAAACCCTTAAATCTAAGTTTTTGTTACATTTGGATGAATATTTGACGAGTTATTCAATCGAATCACTTGTGGACCTTTTGGGGACCAACTCTAAAATGACAAGCAAGCATGCATGCAAAGCCGTCTTTATTTATCAATTACACACGTAATCTTATACACAGTCCCCTAAAGGGTAATTATAAAGTATTTTGTGATTTACTCAGCAAATTATGAATAAACATTTTTATAAATTGGGATTTCGCTTAAACTTCTTGTCTTAAATTTATTTCTTTAAAAATATTAAGGGGTTTCCATTCATATTTTTTTTAAAAAATCAATATAATAATTATTTAAAAATATAAAAATTGTTTTAAATACCCCAATATTGAATGCATTTTGTTTGGGTTATTATAATTTCTTTTTAGTAAAAAATTCGTTTCATTATCTTAATTATTTATAGATCGGGATAGTTTTTTATGTGCAACTCATTCAACATTATGGGACCTAAACTTTGCACGTCTCTAACTCCTCTAATAATGCTTAAAAACTAACAAAAATTGGCATTTCGTATTAACATAGGTCAGAGATTTGAAGTATGGATTCAAAAAGGGGTGTTGCTATTGGAAATGTTTAAGTTAGTAACATTTTTAATATGAAGATGACCTCTTATGCAAATTTTGTGTCATGCAATTAACTCAGAATGTTAATTGTTCACAATGTCAAAAAGGTCCGATTCTTTAGGATGAATAACGGAGGAAATAACCTCAAGTGGGTACTTTTTTATTTCCACAGCTGTACTACCATTCGTTATTTGTATAAAAATTACTTTGTTTTTATGGAGTTCCTGGCATTGATGCTGTTTAACGCATTTTGTTCGATAAAACTCCAAATTTAGTCTCATAATTTTAATCAGCGCCACCTGATTGCTGGTCGAAAAGGGATAATGTAGGGACTGCGGTTGGGATAGCTTGGTTGGTATAGTGTTAGACTGGTTGCCTGGTATCCCTTAGGTTGCGAGTTCAAGTCCTGCTGGCTGAGTGAGGTAGCAATGAACTCTTCCGCATACTATCTGTATACTCTAATGGTGACTGGTGCACGTTGGAGGTCATTGTGGTCAGTCCTCCTATTTACCCTACCAAATTAATACCTCTGAGGCTACAAGACAATTCTGGGATAATCTGGTTGGCCACTGTCTCTAAAATAGAAGGATCCCCTAACGTTCGGTAGTGCTGCCATCTATCGCGTTGGTGTGGAATGGGGGAACCTGTATAGTAGACCTGAGCAAGAGAGCGTAATAGTAGTGCTGTCCTCTATTGTGCCGTATGAGGTAGAAATGACCTCTTCGGCGTCGGTTTTAAGTAGCTTCTACCACCGCATGACTTCAGATAGTTGGGATTAGTACCAAATGCTCACAAGTATAAAAGCCTTAGCTCTTATAATACTCTGCGCACCGATTTCCATGCTGTACTACTGAAACGACTACAGACTTACACTTACCCCACTTAAGTTCAAGCCCCCAAATAAGGAAAAGCTTCTCTTCAAATCTACTTCGAATAATAATAAACTTCAAAAATAAAGCTGATACTAATTAAATATTAAAAATATATATTCTAATTGAATGTGTTTAAATTGCGTCCATGTTATAGTTTAATGTTCAGCAAGTACGAAAACACTAATAGTTATGAAATGCAGTGAAAATATGGAAAAAAGTTATGTTTTAGCCCACAATATTGCAAGGGATCGGGCCCTTTATAGAACGACCAGACGTTCTGGATTTCTCAGGTACAGTTTAGTTTGCTATTTTACTATCTAGCTATAAAACTTGTGCAAATAGTCTCTGTTCTAGTTTTTTTTTATTAAATAGTTTTTTCAAACAAAACAGTGTGAATAAAATAGGGTTTCTGAAAATTTAATGAAGATTTCATAGTTGTTAAGTTAATCACTAAAACAAATCTGGTCAAGCAAGCCCCCCTTTTTTAATTCTACGTCCTTTAATACTCTAAGAAATAACTCATTATATTTAGTGCCGTTTCCGCAACACTTTGAAATGAAAATCAATTTACATGCATCTACACTCTCAGAAATAACACTTTTATTTTTGACGATTCATGAATCCTCAAGCCTCATTTCGTTAATTTTGAAGATTGTTTCGTCAAACTATCGTGTGACTTTTGAGTAAAGCGAATCCTCACTTTTACGATCGTGATTTGACGATTCTGTATCTTGATTTTGAGGGAACTGAATCTCATTGGTTGAACTCACATGCTCAAAAATGGCGAAACATTTCTTTAGATTAGACGACATTCAAATCCTCATAAAAATGACGATTCAAATTTCCTCACTTTGAGGAAACGAAAATTTGGAGCCATCTGCCAGTGACGGAATCGTCAAAATTAAGGAAAATTTCGTCGGTTTTGAGCATTCATTTTTGAGAGTGTACTCACGCCAGGATCCCAGAGAAGTGAAACAGCTCCGCAGACACGTACGACAGGTACGACATCACGAAGACGAAGAGCGGCTCGATCACCCGGACGTGGTGCGTGAACCTGGAGACGAAGGCGGCTAGCAGTCCCCAGAGTATTCCCACGAGGGTGCCGCCGAGGGCCACCACGAAGAACGAGGCCACGCCGGCCACGTAGTCCACGGGTATGATGTTCTTGGGGCCCATCTCGGCGTAACCTTCGAACATGTGGTACAGGACCTGGTGGAGATAGATCAGAGAAGGTTTGAAGTCAACCCTCTAATGCATATACACTCTTAAAACGAACGAGAGATTTTAACTCAGTCTGATTAATCTTCACTCCTCCAGTCTGGAAAATGCACTTCTCCTTTTGGAGTGGATCCTTTGTGTGTTAAACCTCCGACAGGATCACTCCAAAGGAGTGATTTTAACTCAGTCTGAGTTAATATTCATTCCTTTTCAGCGTCGAAAATGCACTTCTCCAACTGGAGTGGATTTCACTCTTTTGTTCTGGTACTGTTGCCATATGGCAACAAGTACCATAATCCACTTTAATCTATTAAAGTAGAGCTCCCTCTCGACAAATTTGTGTTTTTTTTATCTATTACATTCCATTTTGAAGTTTTAGCTACTAAAAACCCTCATATACAGTAGTATAGGTGTATTAAAAATTAAAGAGTGAAGTTATTAACTGTTGTGAAATTACGTCTTTGGCAGTATTCACAGTATAATAATATTAGTACTAAATACAAATAAATTGTTTTGAAAAAATAATTATAGTTCAAGAGGGTTATTTTAAAATAAATTTAGCAGTTTTCCAATTATTCTTATCAAACTTGGAATTTTGTAGTTGTTTTTTTGGCACATGGCAAAAATTTAAAAAATTGAAATTATTTAAATTCCAATGCAGTTAATTTTTTTCAGTATTTTTCCCTTAATGTATGAGCATTTAAGATACAAACATGTTATTTCGGGATAAAAAAAATTCATGCATTACAGGGTTAAGGGATGCATTTACAGAAAGTGTTCGGTGGATTCTCTTTGTCTGAAGGAAGAAGAGCCCCACTATAAAAATGAGGTGTAAGGTTACTCCGCAAGGCCAGGCATGCAGGAAATGTAATAGCGAGGAAAAGACGCATCACATTATATTTGAATGCGATGCCCTTACCATTATTCGACTAAATACTTTAGGTATCATCCATAGTAAAGAACTACACCATAGCTATATCAAAGGTATGGTAGATGTTATCATTAAAGTAGGTGACCCTAATGAATGGAGCTACGAATCTTTTGGGTTTTTAATATGGTACAAAATGCTACCCAAAGCAGGTGCCTCCTATCGGACAAACCCAAATCAAAGAAAAAGTACTTTACTCCTGTTTTATGGTGCATCGTTAACCAAATTAATGGAGTAAAGTTATACAAATGAGAATTTTGTTCCACAATCTGGTGACGTTACACAAATATGAATTTCATTGCACAATCTAAAGGCAGAACTGCCCCTTCGATTTTTATAGAGCAACATAACACCAAATTTACGGAGTAGCTTACACCACATAAAATGACTAAACTTCTTATTTGAGCAGCCTTATTCCATAACTTAGTAGTAATTTTAAAGCTGGAGACAGCTAGGATTCTACCAGTTTTATGGAGTGACGTAATCGAACAAAATCTTACAGTGCATGGCATTCAATACTTTACTTTAAGGCCGCAGAACCTCTTCGTGACTTTTTCGAAGAAAAAGTACGAAGTATGATTCCATTCCTATCCTTCGGAACAGCCAACCTCCAACCCCCCCCCCCTTTCCCAAAACCGGACGGAGAGCGCTACGTCACCGCGAGCTTCTCTGGCCTTATTAGTTGAGTCGGCTGTGGCATGGGAGAAAGTTATTAATATTCCGGCTTAGTTATTTTTAACAGAACGGGTGCTTCTTTGATTATTGATTATTGATTTGCAGCAGTGATGAATACCTGTGAATAAACAGGAGTATATTTTACCGTTACCAACCGTTTAAAAATAGACACAACTGTCCTTGCAAGGGGATCTGAGATTGATGATAACACCCGGTTTCTAAGTCAGGATATTAATTTGTTTTAAAATGAAATCTTTTGATCACTCACGAATCTGTTGATCATTGCTGTGAATTTCAACACCCTCTCCGTTGATCAAACATAACCGCTTGACTTTTATGCGGTAAAATAGTCGGCACTTAAGATATTTTTAAGTACTGAGAATTATTTCAGGCGACTCGTCTATTAAAAGAATCTGCAGTCTAGTGATATACATTGAAATCATACTCAGTAACAGGCGTTATTTTCCGTAGTTTATAAAGTGAAAATGAATATTTTATTATTTTATCATAATTATAGGTTTATAATCCTTAATACTTTATTGTTAAAGATTTTGTGTTTCGGTTGCAGTGAACAAAGAACAATAGATGCATTAGTTTAAAGGTAGTGCAACTCCACTTTTAATTTTCCTTGGCTTTTCCTTATTCACTTAAAATGTATAGCACTTATGTAGTTCCTCAAGATAACAGCAAAATAATATTTTCCCCTTTACCACTGCCATATGACGAGGTATATCCCATGACCAAGTACCCTAAAAATAGTCAGTATAAAAGTAGTCAGAAGTTTGGGGCAATAATAAACATAAAAATTTTAGCTCAAAGAAAGGAAGGGCGTTAGGCTATTTAGCCCGTTACCTTGTACGCATAGAATGACAGATGTACACTGCATGAAGGAAAATATAAGAAAAATGTTACTAATCCATTTACTCGACTTTTGGGTCAGGGAATTAGGTGATTATGATATAGGGAGGTGTCATGTGAATATTGCATGCCATCCCCTGACGTATATGTTGAAACGGTTTAGTGGTAGATGAGCCACTATCTGTCACACTCCTCTGCAATTCCACTGGGCCGGAAAGAAGCTTGGGGTAACTTTGACCCGAGTTTTTCTCAAACTAATAAACCTCCTTATGATAAATACTCTCTTAAAAAACGTGCTTGACTTTTTCAATTTATGGCAATTCTGGCTTGACATGAGTAAAAAAAAATACTCCAGAAGAAAAAAACAGTACTAGGGCTTTATGCTTGGGTAAAAGTTATTCTCCAGAGCCAAAGTTATTACCCCATTCGACGGTAGTATAAAAGTAGGATAAGTAAAAAGTGACCTGTAAAAACAAAGACTACATCACAGATGAAGAGTACACGGGAAGAACCGCTTGATTTCTTTAGAGTCTTTCCGTAATTGTGTCTGCTTGGCGGACATTGGCGACCGGAAACCGGTTTCTCTTCCGTATCTTCATTTACGGTACAAACGTGCGTCTCGTATCTTCTGATCTCTGGCATGAATCAGGGTTGGCCGCGAAAGAAAACAAAGCGAGTAACCTGCTTCCTATTATTTGTCTATGTGTTTGTGTCGTCCTTCTCTGTGTGTCTCTTGTGACTGTCTCTTCTGGCGAGCGGGGTAATGGGCTATATAGCCTACGCCCTTCCCTTCTAGAGGGCGCAATCACTGTCATTTGTCATTTTTGTCAACCTGCTTCCTTACACCAGTTTAGGCGATTTTTCGATATCATCCTCAAAGAGGCTATTAAGGAAAGCCTTCTTCGAAATCAATCGGTTCTTCCCGTGTACTCTTCAGATAATAAACTCCAATGCCACTCACCACAGTTACAGCATCATTGAGCAGCGACTCCCCAAACACCAGGATATACAGCACCTCATTCACGTGAATCTCTTCGAACACGGCCAACACCGCGATGGGGTCTACCGCGCAGGCGATCGAACTGAACAAGAAAGTGTCCAGTAATGGCATCTCGACCCCGTAGAGCCCGGTCAGCCCGACGGCCCACAGAGAAGCCCCGACGGCCATGGCGTTGAAGACGGTCCCGACTACGGCATAGAGGAGAATGGTTGCTAAGTTGTCGAAGAACGGCCTGCGGGAAAGATATCAGATCAGTGATTAATTGAAAGGACCATACTGCAAAGAAACGAATCCAGTCAGATTCACGGTTTTAAACTGGCAGCTGAGTTGCCAGAAGAAAACCGTTAAACATACAGAACCTTTCTGTGCTTGCAATTTGATTTCTTATTTCAAAGTCGCACTTTAGCGAATCTCAAGACGGATTGAGGCTCAAAAAGTAATTTGCTAGACGTTACTCGTCAGTAAAAAGACGTCATTAAAAAGAAGTTTCAGAGAAAACGGTCGCAAACTTAACACCAGTTTAAGACAACCTTCAAACTGTTGATAGTACCAAAAAATTTCCATGAAAGTGATTTTTTTTACATTGTAGGGTCAAATCTCCCTGCCGTCGAAATACCTTAGATTTTCACATGACCCGTGGTTTCCACGTTTGCACCCTTTCCCTTTAACTTTAGTAAATGTAATTCATTAGAATTTTTTTCACATTTAAAGATTTGGTTAAATATTAAAAATTTCGTCTTCACTTAGAAAGTAAAAGTATACGCTCCTTCTGAGACCATTAATAATGATTTAAAAAAAAAAACAGGAGAAAATTAGACAAAATTCCATAGGTGAAATCTGCTTTAATTCATACCCCACAACTATTATATCCGTGTCGTACCAAGTCATTTAAATTAATTTAAATAATTAAACTAAATTTTAAAAAAAATACATCTCTGAAAAGCAGAGCCTGTTCTATGAAATCTCAGACTACAGGCACAGCCTATTTTGGGGGCCTCTTTAAGAAAAATGTTGTGTGGTGTAGGACCTTTGTATCAAATTTTTTGCTACAATTTTATAGGATTCCTTATAAACATAGATAAAAACAATCACGTCAGGTAAATTTCTCAGTCAAAATTGAGCAAAAAACAAAGTAGAGTATCAGAATTTCTTTAAGCTTACTGATATTTTGGGGATTTACATCATTTATCATAATGGAAACTCAAATTTAATGGCCCCTAACATTTGGGTGCCCTACACTCTTAAAACAAAAGAATGAAATCCACTCCAGTAGGAGAAGTGCATTTTCGACACTGGAAAATAGTGAATATTAACTCAGACTGAGTTAAAATCACTCGTTTGGAGTGATCCTGTCGGAGGTTTAACACACAAAGGATCCACTCCAAAGGGAGAAGTGCATTTTCCAGACTGGAGGAGTGAAAATTAATCAGACTGAGTTAAATTCGCTCGTTTGTTTTAGGAGTGTAGGCCCGGGCCTAACGGGCCTTATGGAAGAACTGAAATGTATTCTCACCGATTGGGCATGTAGTATCCGGCATCCAGGACAATAGGCGGAAGCATGTACAGGAAGAAGACGTTCGGGGTGAGGGGTCCGACATTGGTGAGGCCAGCATAGAACAGGAGGAGGCCGATGACCACCCCTACCACGATGAGGAGGCAGCTCTCCGGGCATATCAGCGAGATCTTCGGGGTCACGTGGAATCCTGCAAAAAGAAACGTGAAAAGTCTGTGAGTTGTTGTTGTGTGTTTCCCTGTCTGGATACATATGGATGGACAAGAAATATCTATGTGTATAGGGACATATCATAACTTAACCCCTCAAAATCTTATATTTTTAACCTCAATTAAACTTAATAATTTTGAGTTACCTTTTCACATATACTTAATATCACTTATTAGTACTTTAACATCCCAACCGCATCCTGTCGCCGATAAACACTCGCCTAATCAATCGTTCCCACAGAACTTTCCTGAGTTATCCGTCACACACGCTGACCTTTTAAAACCTTTCTTATTTCAAAACTCATAACTTCTGATTGGTCAGTCAGGGAGCGCTGGACATATAACGCCATTTTTGGGTGCATTCCGTCCCCATCTATCGTCGACTTCGGACAACCAATTTATCATTTACCAATTTCTAGCAGCTAAATAAAAAAGACAAATTTTTATCTTAGTTTCCCTGTCGACTTATTTTACATGTATGTAAGGTGCAATAAACAAAACGCAAGAGATAATACACAAATTCCTTAAAGATGATGACTTAGTATAGAAAAACCGGACGCGTTAGTTGGCTGGTGTCATCGTAATGCCGAGTATGAGAAGGGACATGCACTTACAAGAAACTCAAGGCTCACGGTAGTCCACATTTATTGACCATAAACGATAGCTTAAGATAACAGACAAATGGCTTAGCGTTGTGTGTTTTCTTATTGACCAAGACGATGACTGAATGTAATGAAATTAGAATCATATCAGGGATAAAAAAAATTCTTTCGCAATAGCCTAGACCCAAAAGTTATTACATTTCTTTCCAGTATTTGAAACAACCATTAATTATTTTGTTCATTCTAAAAACAACATTCTTGAAACTAAGTAAAAAGTACCCAAATCTGAGTCGCATAGTCAAAATAGCTCCGAGTCAATATTGCTCAAGTTGAAACGTGCATATACTCGAGAATGAAGAAACTGATGTTCTTTTTTGAGCATGTTTTGCTTCAAAAATAAGTTTAAATTGCCCTTATGGGCTCCTTTTATGAGTATGTTCTTGTTTCAAAATCGATTATCTTGAATACTTCCAGATTTTTCTACTAAATTTCATTGCATATGCGATTTAGAGGATAACAGGTATTAGGTGAGATATCCTATAAATCACAGGTATTAGATTGGAACGACGCCCTCCAGAGGAGATTCTATCTCGAGTCTAATACGAAAAGCATTCTGACAACTACAATGGTGAAGCTTATTACATTTATCGAAGGAAAAGTAATTTTGTTTAAAACTGAGTGTGTCTGGCGTTTTAGAGGTGAAAACATTTACCCCGTTATATTGAAACAAAATTTTTCATTTCAAAATGAAAACATATAGCTTCTCTCAGGTTTTGGAAAGCGTCATCTTTATCTGTGTTGTTACAAAATCTACACTCTTAAAACAAAAGAGTGAAATCCACTACCCTAATAGAAGTGCATTTTCGACACTGGAGAGGAGTGAAAATTAACTCAGACTGAGTTAAAATCGCTCGTTTGTTTTAAGAGTGTGAACACTTCAATTTAATCATTAAAATTCAATTACTTTAATTCTTAAAAAATAAAATTACAAACACGTGAGATACATTCAAATGGCATTGTCGAAATCTAATCACCCATTCGGCAACTTTAAAAAAACGAAATTTTCCCCCATTTTGGCACTTCAACCGGTTTCATGACCCGGTTCTATTTATTTCCACGTGGTTAGTTTCAAAAACAAACAAATCTACCGATTTAGCCCTTCCAATATCTCCGTGGACTTGGGTTTTATTGCTTTTTGATGGCTCTTTTGTACTGAGCAGGTTTTCCAATTTGTGAAAGGTCGCACTTCGTAACATTCGACACACATTCCTGCAGTCCCAATCAAGCGCGGTCAGTGGGTGACTGTCAATAATGTTGAATGAATCCTCAGTTGTATGCATACAAATTGAGATCTCTTGTGAAATTATAGAGTGCTGTAAAATGGTGGTCACTGTAAAATCGAATTGTGGTTGCTACAAAATTTATTACTGGTCGAAATGGTGGAAAATTTTACAGGAATACTCATGAAGCAAAAATATTTTATTAATTTTAATTAGTTAAGCAAAATGATTTTATTAAAGATTAACCCTTTTAGTCCCAATGACAATTTAGCATCATCATTTTAGAATTTTTTTTCTGATTGTCCATAGCTATTTATGATAAAAAAAAACCCACATAATTCTATTCTTCAAACTTTTTTCGATTAGAAAATATTTTTTATTTATCCCAACAGATGTTAGCCCTATTATTTTTTAATTAGGATCAGAAACATGATGATGCCACACATGTCATCACTGGGACTGAAAGGGTTAATTAAATTTGTGCTGTAGCTGTATGAATACGGAGTACTAATGAAGAGCGCTGTTGTAGCATAAATACTATACTTTTTTTCAGTAAGAGGAAGTAACTGTTTTAATAATTTTGGTGAGGATTTTTTTTGTGAAGTCTTAAATATAATTTATAATGATAGAATGATAATAAAAATTTAAATTATTATAAATATAATGAGTATTTTAAGCAATATATTTTTGTGTATATTAAAATATTATTTCAACGAGTATTTTTTCGAGTAAAATACTAACTTTTGTAGATTGTTTATCAAATAGAATCACCAAATCAAAATAAATAGTAACAACTAAAGAAACTCTTTTTCCACCAAAGAGTTGGTAGGGAATTGCTGTTAAATACTCTTGCTGATAATGAGTGAAAACTGTTACCTAAAGGAACATTAACAAGAAAGGTTAGTTTACCTAAAGGAAAATTAACCAATATATTCAAATTATTTTCCACCTTTTCTTAACCATTGTATTTCTAGTAGAGTTTCACAAATTGAAATTAACCAGATATATTTGTAACTATTTCCAGTAGTAAACTATTTGTTAAAATGTTATAAACAAATGACTAAGAAAGTTAAAGACAGAAATTCGATTGTACAGAAGGAATAATACCATAAAAATATAGTAAAAGTATAATAATAAATTTTACGTAATAATGTATTGAAAGTGTTTATGTATTGAAATAAAATTTAAGGGGAGATAACCTAATGAAAACTTATCATCGTTAAGTCGGTGATAATAGTTTTTTAAAATTATTTAAATAATTTTTATCCAGATGTGTGTGGGAAAGAAAAACTATAATATTCTGAATATGTAGATAATGTAATTTATTAGTTAATTATCTTTTTTAATTCAATAGAAAGAAAAATTGCCAGAAATCTCTTCAATTGCTTTTTAAAGATTTTTTTCTCATTAATCCTTAACCTTTTGCGGTACCTCCCTTATAAAAAAAATTACAACGAATTGAGAAATTCCCAGAAAATTCCTCTCAAAGTAGAAAACCATTAACTTTCATTCCATCATCATTCTGCATTCTTCCAGTACAACCCTTTCAATTAAGTCCTGATTTCCGCACAAACTCGAAAGCACATTCTTTTGACATCCGATTTCTGAGGTGCCTTACCTCTTTATATAATATTCCTTGCATTATATAAATACTTTTTTAGTTTGAAAGCAATTATAGTATAGTATTTTAAAACATTTTTTTACAAATGATTAATTTTCTTATAAAGAATTTTGCAGACGTTTTTCACACCCACGGCATAATGAATATGGATTTAGTCAGCATTAGGGGAAATCGCAAACTTTAAAAATCCCTTATGCCCTTGACAAATATGACAGTGATTGCGCCCTCTAGAAGGGAGAGTGTAGGCTTTATAGCCCATTACCCAGCTCGCCAGAAGAGACAGTCACAAGAGACACACAAAGAAGGACGACACAAACACATAGACAAATAACAACATTTACTGACAAGCACAAACATCAATGCTTTTACCGGGATTCAACCCCAAGCCCAGCAGCTCCAAAGGCTAACACACTAACCACTGAGCCGGAGGGCCGGCACCCTTAAGCCCTTGTAATGTAATGTAATGTAATGTAAATGCGCCCTCTAGAAGGGGGAGTGTAGGCTCTTCGGCCCATTACTCAACTCGCCAGAGGGACAGTCACAGAAGACACACAAAGAAAGGACGACACAAACACATAGACAAATAACAACATTTATTGACATATACAAATATCCATGCCTGACCGGGATTCGAACCCGACCTCAGCAGCTCCAAAGGCCAGCACGCTAACCGTTCAGCCACCGAGGCGGCACCCTTAAGCCCTTACTTTTTTTTGACAGAATGGTAGATCTCTTTAATTATCCCATTTTCAATGGAGATACTGTCACTGCACTGAACAAAAATTTGAGCATAGTACTCCCCCTTAATGTTTTTACAGAAGTAGCTAGGGGAGACCGGGGCACAATGGACCTAGGGGCACAATGAACCACCCCTTGTTATTTATTTTGTATATTTTCCAAATTAGCTCTTATTATAAATAAAAGATGACATAACAGTCTTGATCTAGTTATTAAGAAAAAGCATGTTGTTAGCTCACACATTTGCCATTTTTTATCACTGATGTGTATTAACCAGGTAAAAGTAAAAAAGCTCGCTCCTAGAAATTATCTTCTCATCATTAAAGTAACATTAGTTGGACAAAGTGGCTTAGCTTAGTTGAAAGGCAAGATGTTTGTCTTTCTTTATAATCTATAAATAAATTTCTGAAATTATAATACAGCATATTTTAATTTTGTTTTTCGCTCAACTACAATATGGGGCACTATGGACCACAAAATCTGGGGTACAGTGGACCATGGTCCATTGTACCCCATGCAACTTTAGAAATACTTTTAGTTTCAAAATAAAATAAAAAAAATAGTGATGCAAGTCTTTACTAATTATTAAAAGTTTAATTTGCTATAATAGTAAAATATTTTAATATATCCTAACATTCTCTTCTGAATGTAATAGATTTTTCCCCATCTACTAATAGGTAGTGCCTTTTTTTTGAACCAGAAGTGACAAATTATTGGTGAACAGATGTTTTAGTTCATGTATTATGACTTCAAACAATACATAAGTGCTTTGAATGAGAAATGTATTTTTAAAATCGAATGTGATACTAGAGTGTTAAATTATTTAAAACAAGAAGTTTAGAAATTTGAGTTGGTTGTAAAATAAATTTCAACATTTACATAAGAGAAGTACAATATCTTTAATTTTTAAATTAGTATTTGATTACTGTTGATTTTCTTACTAACAAAAATTTGAGTTATTTGATGTAGTTATAAATAATTAAGTAACAAATTTTCTCAGAATTGGTAAAATGCAAAAAAATTGAAGTTTTGTTAGTAAAGTTTTCAACCACAATTATTTTTTTTAGTAAAATATTCAACCACGTTGATTAAGGGAAGACTTTAAAAAGGTTAAAAAAATTAATCTCGCATAAAAACGAAGATTCTTCGATCCACAGTTTGGCCCTACAATTTTGGTGTTGTTGTGTATAGTAATAAAAAAAGTGTTTTAACTTTAAAGTGATCTTATAATTTTGAAGATAAAATTTAATGCTTTTACTAATTTTTTTTCATTTGCAAATATCAATGTTCGAAAATACTTTTTTGTTTTCCTCATCTTTTCAATATTGACTGATAGTATATTTTCTCACTAAAAGAAATTTAAATGCAATTGGGATACTTAAAATTCAAATAAAATACTTATTTTACGTGTATTTTAATCTTTAAAAAGAGTAGATAAATTTTTTTCAGAAAAAAATAACATGGTCCATTGTACCCCGTGATGTGGTCCATTGTACCCCGAACCTGGGGTACAATGGACCACTTTCTCACTTGTAATAAAAAATTGAATTCAGAAAAAAGTACTTTAAAGTATAGTTTTTAGGTAATCTATTTTTAAACCAGGGTATATATGTAATATATACACCTTTTTCTAAACAAGTGGGATGAATATTTTCGTACTTATAGCGCAAAAAATGAAAAAGTGGTCCATTGTGCCCCGGTCTCCCCTATATTTTTTAAAAGTTGAAATTCTTAAAAATTAGTCAGGTGACGCGTTATTAAGATATGTCATACTAAAACGCCAGAGCCGAAAAGGATATTCACAGTTAGTACACTCCTTGCCGACCTAAGTTGGGTAAATAGAAATATGCTATGGAGAAGATCCTTCCACGAATGTAAAGAGTTCCATAAATTATTTGTGAATCCAATCCAGAAAACAAGTTTAAAACATTCATTTCGATTAAGGTCTAACAGATTTGAATATTATTTGAGAAAATTTGGCGATTTTATCAGAATGAAAAGTGCATTTTGGTTAAATTGTATTCATATCATTTTGTATGTAAATATTACTTTACAGGAGTTTCAAACTAACGGACCTATAGCGCTTTTTCCTCTGCCTTTTTACTCTTTGTTTTTACCCCAGATAGGTAGGCACGGAGTGTAAAAATTACAGCAATACTATTTTACAGAAAACATTAGAAACACATCAGCGTGTCAATAATATATTAACCCGCACCCTATGATGTAACTATTCAAAATAAAATTGTAACCTATCAACTCAAAATAAAACTCAACCCCAAACACACCATTTGCATACGTCAACAATCCTCACAACAATTCCTCAACGGTTCCTTCACCCCGGAGCCATAGTCAGCCTTGACACGCGGCGGTCTGTACCCCAACACAGACTCGCAAATGCCTTCTTTATTTGTTAACACATCGCGATGGTGAAGTAATTCGGCTGCGTTAAGGGAACCCCCGAGGGCTCCAGTTGCCGTCAAAACTGAAAGTGAGTAGAACCTCTCTGGAAAAAGTGTGTCTGTGTGTCAAGCTCCACTAATCTTGATCTGGTGGCTGCTTTCCGGTAGAAGGGGTTTAATATTTTTTGCGTCATCCTTGGCGAGCGAAAGAGTGTTTTTTTTAATGGTATAGCTGCACTTTCCTAAATAGAATGAAAACACATTTCCGCGTTTATATTAAAGATTAGGGGGGGGGGGGGGGCTGAGGAGCCCAGTCGGTTAGGCACTCGCCTAGCATGCGAAAGGTCACAGGTTCGTGTTCGGGCATCGCCAAAATAACTGCCGACCTATAAACGGCCCGTGCAGCCATAAATGTCCGACGAATAATACCCCGTGTAAGGGTGTGCACGTTAAATATCCTAACTCTGCGTACGATGTCGCAATTAACGGTTGCATTGGATGCCAATTCAGGAGTCGGCTCGTCACTTTACTGTGGTTCTAAAATACGACACCCGTCCCCAATAGCCCTCGTATAGCTCTAGTGCGAAGATAATTCAAACCTAGTCTCCTAAAAGGAAAACACGATGTCCGCATTTGTATTAAAGATTGGTATTTTTTTTTAAAAAAAGGAGATACCAGAATTCAGGTTTAGTTTAGGTGAAGTGACATCATGTAGGACATAGCCAAAGACTTATGCCGGAAACATGAGTTATTTTGTGAAGTGGTATTTCAAACCATAAAAGTTTATTAAGATAAAGCATAGAAATTATTCGTTTGAAATGCCGCCAGTGAGATTTTTTTTATAAATCATTTCACTTAAAATTGTTTACATATCTTCCTCTCAGCCATTATCTATACGTTATTTTAAATGAATTTTTAATTTTATTAGTTCTTTTATACTTTGATTTTAAGTTATTAACATGTGTATAAAAAGTCCTCAGTGCAATTCTTTTTCAAACATTAGTAAATTGAATACTACCCCCCCTCCCCACTCTCACCCTTGATTTCAAAACTAATGCGTTAGCTCGATTGGACTAACCATCCCTTTTAACTTAAGGGTTACGCAATTGGAAAAAAAACTAAGTGCAATTTAATATTTATCTTTTAATTTCACTACTCTCAGTACTGAAAGAATAAAATATATTTAACACAGGAGCATAATTTCACCTGTAAATATTTTGAATGATCGTTTGTCTCTACCTATTGTTTAGAAGTCGAGTTTGGCACAATAATTCAGAATGTAACCTTGTGTCAAAAAAAGATCCCTGCGCCGATGTCAAAAACCTTTTTTTCTATTTTCCATGTGCCACATTTACGTGTATAACCAAAACTTCGTGACAAGTACTCAAGGTCGATAGGTAATAGAGATAAATGAAAAATAACGTACTATACATATTTACTCAAATAAAATTACAATACAGGAAAATTTAGATTTTTTGTAATCTGAATTTAATGAGCGTGTTATTTCCACATTTACAAATATAAAATATTGCCATATAAACGAGTACACGTGCAACGTAAAACGTGCAAAAAGTTATCGTTTAACAGAATGGAACTTAAATAAAAATTTATAACCTTTGGTATATAGTTTGACATGTGATTTTCTATCTTTTATCTATTTAGCGTAAATAAGAGTAAATTTAATTACGATACAACTTGATAAATATAATTAAATAATACACACAACTATGAGAAATTGAAACTGTCAGAGGCTAAACATTAAACAAGTGTACTTACAAATTAAAGAAAATTCCGAATAGATATATCCATTTTTATTTGAGTATTTTTAGCCTACTTTTCTTTTTTCAATTAGAAAGAATTTTAAAAAAAATGAAAGTAGGTATTGACATGCGATCGATGTACGTCTGTCCGTACAAAATCGGTTCTGTCAATCGGATCTTAAAAAAAATCTTTTTTCTTAGAGAGCTATGACCTCAGACAACCAACTTTCATACTTTTTGTCCGCCTGTCTGTACGTCCGGACGAACATAAATCAACTACCTGACGGCGAATTTCCCATTGAATTAGCATTGAAATTCAATTTTGAGTCATTTAAATCACTGTTTCCAAATTAACAATGGCATGAGAAAGTTTATTTAAAAATATTTGAAGCAAAATAACTTTTTCATGAATCATTTTAGAATGATTAGAATGAAGCATCATAGAATGAAGCACAATGCGATTCTTTGATTGCTCATTAATTGTTTACCAAGAAAGCTGCAATGTTTGTGGCATTTTTTGCATATAATTCGTTCAGTTTTAATTTACATTTATATTTTTAATGCCGTTTGGAGGAGTTTCCTTATTTTTGTTATAAATAAATATTTAATTATTCTACGAACTACAAATAAATCGAGTAGATGATAAACATTATTATTTTAATATGTGAAAGAATATTTAGGGGAAAGTTGATTTTGGCTTTTAGAAGTTTAAATTATAGATAGATGCTGTGTTTAGCTATTTTTTCCTAATGTGTATAAATGTAGTGTAGAAACGATAGTTGATGATATTTACTGTTAGGAACCTAGTTTTTTCCCGATTAGAATTTCAGTAAGTATTTAAGTAACATTAAAGTAGGCTATTTTAGTTTTTTAAGAACTTCTTGTTTATGTTATCCCGTCTAGTTTTTTTTTATGTTTAATATGTTTTTTAATTAGGTTTTAGAATCGCTGTAAACACAAATTTAACTCTAAACTTTTCATATTAAATAACACGCAGTAGTGTTCTGGGCTTGAATTTAAAAGATCATTAATAAAAAGTTAGAATTTTCGTTTGTACTCAAATATGTTATTTTCTAATTTTCATAACAGTATCATTAAATTTATCTACCTTTGAAAGCGTTATTAAATCACTAATTAACTAGAAAAAGATTTATTTTATTTATGAAACTATTTTAAAGGAAAGTATTTTGATTTAATGTCTAAGAAAATACTTTCATATTACATATCTCTTTTGTTAAAAGTTTCAATCAATGGAAAAGTGAAACTTTTGTTAAAGTTAGTCTTTAGTAGTAGTAGTTAGTTTTTCGAAAAACCGATCCTTTAAGTTTATTTGTATTCAACTATTTGAAATTACTTTCGATAGAAAACTCGCAAAACTACTAGGAAAGTTTTGCGTATGCATTGTTTACAGTTCGGTTCGTGAACATTTCTTAAGTAAAGAAAGTCTTATAACAAACTTCTGAAACTAGTATATTTTCGAATTCGGATTTCCATATGTAAAAGAAATTTGTTTGAAAACTTTTATATTTGATTAAGAAATATCATTTTGGATTTATTTCAGGTTTAACTGATAAAAACTTTTTAAGATTTCGTTAATTTTTTTAAAGGATAATTAACATCAACCAGTCGGAACATTGCCTTGACAAATAAGTATAAATAATAATTATTAGTTATAAAAAATTATATAGAGATAGAAGTTGGAGTAAAAAATCAGAGACATAATTAAGTGTTGGATATTTAACAAAAATTCCAATTATAGGTGGTACAAACAAATGGTACAAATACTTTACTTAAATTTTAAAACAACCGAACATATTTAAAGGAAATTTATTTTTATTGAAGTAGAGAGAGCAAAACACAGTTATAACCCTTTATTTTTTACTATATGAGGTTCAAAAATGACAATTTTCAAAACCGTTATTAGATATTTTAATTTCAAATATTTAAATTAAAGTTTTATTATAAAAAGTGTTTACTTTATAGCTTTTTTTAAATTTCAGAAGAGTTTACTTTTTCTTTTAACTTTTACTTTTTCTTTTAACATTAAAAGAGGTTACTTTTTCTTTTAACTTAAGAAGAGTTAACTTTCTAACCTTTATAGTAAAGTTTTACGCAGGTATTGTAAACATGAAGGGTGTAGTTGAAAATCAGTTTACTTTATAACCTTTATAATAAAGTTTTAAGTAGGTATTGTAAATATGAAAGGTTGAAAAAAATCTATCATTCTCCAAAGTATAACTAAGATGTATGGTGAGCTGGATATAAGCTAATGAGCTAAGATACATAGCGACCTGTTCATTGTAAAATTTTGACGATTGTTAGTTCCATTAGATAAAGTGAACCATGAATGGACCTTATATTTTAGTTATACTTTCGAGGATTTGAGTTTTGAAACTGCAACCTTCGTATGAAGTCTATGAGCAGCTGATTTTGTTATAAATTGGGGACTAGAATATATTTTCGGTTTATTAAATACAAAACTAACATATTTTCTATCCGATTTATTAAGTAAATTATCTTATAAATCTTGTATCATAATATCATTTTAAACTGTGGTGTATTGTTAACCCAACTTCATCAACCTAGTTTTAGCGGCATAACTTGGTCTAGGTGTTACGTGCCTAGAAAATAATTTGTTACGTATCAATTAAATCAAATTGGGGTACATTAATCTTTCAAGCGCACCAATTCAAATATATACAATACAATGTGTATCCAATTAATAATATCAACCTTGATTTAGTATGCAAATTTACATTATTAATTGCAAGGCGTTTGAGGCTTCATTGTAACGGTCCATCTTTAGTAATCATTGTTTCGTAACACTGACATGGATTCATAATTATAACGATATGGACTAAACCAACAATCAATCAACTTCTTCATGATAGAATCAACAAAACGTAAGAACTTTTAAAGCTACTTATAAAGATAGGAAAGAGAATATTCCACAACTCACGGCAATTCTTTTAACTTGCAGGAAAATGAAACTAGATTTTAACCAGAGTTGGGAAAATTTTCATTCAATAACATTTACAATCTTTCTTTATTTAGACAGAACATTTTTCTTTAAATAAAGCTGAAAAACGTGTTTTTTGTAATTTTTTTTTAAAAAAATACAGTTTTCGTATATACTGTGTTTAATGTGAATTAAAAATCATTTATGCACATATTCGTCCGAGTGATGTTTTAGAGATTATACAGATTCATGTATTAAGTGCCTTAAAATAATCACAATCTAAGCCGCCTTATTAACTCAAAATAGATGTCTTATTTTGGTGATTGGTTAAGAGATTCGTTCTTACAAGTATTTGAACAGGTAAGAAGTATGCAACTGCTATAAAACACTCATTAGATACACAATCACATAGCTACACTATCATCTATGTTTTTAAAATTTAGCCACCAAGACATTGGTGTAATGTCAAACAGGATTGCTGCACTCCTTGCCAACCTAAGTTGGGTAAATAGAAATATGCTATGGAGAAGATCCTTCCGCGCATGTAAAGAGTTCCATAAAATATTTGTGAATCCATCCATAAACATGTTTAAAAAATAAATTTCGTTTAAGGCCTAACAGATTTGAATATTATATGAGAAAATGTGGCAATTTTATCAAAATGAAGAGTGTATTTTGGATAAATTGCATTCAGAAAATTTTGTATGACATATTACCATACAAGAGTTTCCAACTAACGGACCAAACGTGCTTTTCCGTCTGCCTTTTTACTCTTTGTTTCTACCCAAGTCAGGTTGGCACGGAGGGTAAGTTTTTTCAATTCTGGCTCCGAAAGTTTAAATTGTTCATAGCGTGTGCATTTTCCATTGCTTTATCCCATTTCGCTGGCACTTTACTTCATGTTCAATAACTCCTACAATTTATTAATTGTCTAAAATTCAGAAAAATATTAATTTAAAATATATTGTTTACCGTGACAAGCCTGTTTACACACAATAACACCAATAATTTGCAATCAGTTGAGCCATATCTGCTATCCTTAAATTTGTTTTTGTGTTTTTAAATTAATCAACTATGAAAATGTACTGAAATGGCTTCAATTTTTAATTAAAGTGAAGAAGATATTTTTAAATTTCAAATTCATGGGTTTTCTCAGATTTTAGTGTTAGTCAAAATAACATGAATATAATGTTCTGTTTTAAATCATAGAAAAAAGAAATTGTGTTTTAAATTGCTGTTTCAATGGCTTTGTTTAAAACCGGCTTAAAACTTGTGTTTTAAATTAAGTTTTTTTAAACGTTGCTTTCTTGCAACCTTGCTTTTAGTTCAGCAAATGATTCATACTATTCAAAATTGAGTGTTTAATGTGCTTTTGTTCCCTAATAGATTTTATTTCACAAATCAATCAACCGTTCTTTCTTTTCTACTTTTAAGTCAAGTCCAACGTTGATAAATATGTATTTTTCAATGTAAACTGGCTGGGTATACAAAAAGGTTTAAGTTTTTGATTACTATTCTGTTTTTCTTTGTAATCTAATTGTATTTAGTTTTGGTGGTATTGTTGGTAGATGACATTATATTACATATTAAGGTAAATATAAAGGTAGTAATTAAAACATCAGTACTTTCTTGATTTATCGAAGGTTAAATTCGAACTCGAAATCGGCATTTGAAATTTACTTCTAATACATTAGATTCAATGGTGAACAATAAATTAAAAAATTTTAAAATTCGATTAGCTTATAATGAACAATAAATTGAATTAAATGAAAGTTGATCTAATTTAACACTTTAACTTCTCGCACGTAACCCATTAGATTAAATAAAAAGAAATTACTACTGAAATGAATAGGGTAATGCTCTAGACTGGGAATTTTTTATAGTAGCCAGTGGCTACCAGAGTCATAAAAAATGGTAGCCACATTTCGATTTTTAGTAGCCAGTTTTAAATTTCAGTATATACGACAAAAAGAAAGTGCGATTTTCCACAAAAGAAAATTTTATTAATGTCATTTTTGATATGATAGGATTGACAGTAAAAAAAGTATATAAAATATGTAGTATAATGTGTTTGGCCATTAATGTTTGGAGAAAATTATTTTATGTACATTCAGTTCAACTATTAGTTTCCGAGAATTCTTGACGTCGCCCACGACCCACGATTGTTTTTCATGAAATTTTCTCATATCAAAATTGTTTAAATGAATAGTTGAGATCTTAATAAGATGTAAATCAATCACCTGTAGATTGCCGAAATCGTAAAGCAAAATTTAAAAATCAAATTTGCATTTAAGATTTTCATCGCCCAGCTCCATTTACGTCACACGGAGGAGGATGGAAAATTTCACCGATGAGCAACAATTGTCATCAAGTCTTTCTTCCCGACAGAATCAAATCGGAGCGTTTTATTATTTTAGAAATGCAGCTTCAGTATTAATTATTTGTTGAACAAAAAGGGAAAATTATGAATTATGATCGCCACATTTGGCGACTGGGGTTCGATTTTTAGGTAGCCACTTTCGATGTAATAGTCTCCAGTTGGCGACTGGCGACCGCTAATCTAGAGCTTTAGAATAAGGAAAAGAGTAAAATAGTTAAACTATTACAAGAAAGCGGGCATTCCTCTTCAAATTAATTGAAAAAAGCTGCAGTAAATAAATGGTAACATATAATCAATAATTAATTTAAAAGAATAAGGCGTACGAAAGTAAATTAAGAACTAAAAAAAATAATACAAAGCTAAACGCAGCCCTAAAGCGCGAAAAAACGGCATCTCTATTTTCAAACCAGACAGCTATCGGCATTTCTTATGTTAGTGTTAAATATAAAAAAGACGAAACAAAAATATAAAGAAGAAATAATTATATAGGTGTGAGCAATTAAGAAGCGACAATACACAGCATTTTATCAGATTGTAAATCTGAAAGGTCACTCTCTTACGCCTTGTAAGTTTTTTCTATTGTTAGATTGACTAAAAATACGATAATGAACCTTTCTTCAATGGTAATTATGTGTATCAAAAGATTGGTTTGTCTAATTGTTGGGTATATTTAAGTTTTGAGGGACACATAACGGTGTAAAAGAAATAACTACTGCTATTTATCGTTTATTTTTGCAAAGGTGGTTAAAGGAAGAAACTCGTCCTTACTTTAGATAAATACTATTTTATTTTATTTAATACATGAATTTGAAATTTAAGGGGACGCGGTACCCAAAACATTATTTCTAGAAATAATAACATAAACTTTTAAATTTTAATGGTTTTATATAATGTTTACTCTAAATAAAAAATTTCTAGCAATAAAAACGATTATTTACCAGTAGTTTTTTATTTATTCAAAAAAAGTCACAATTTTGAACTTTTTTTTTAAAACCCTACTCGTCTTTCAATTTTGAGAATAACTCAACCAAACTTTTATGGTTTCTTTTTAGTACTATTTGTTCAAGAACTGTGCATGGATTTTAAGATGTGAGCTTCAGTTAAAAAGTAACATGCATTTATACTGAAAATCTCAGAAAATCACACAAAAATTACAAATTATTGAATTCAACATTTAAAAAAAATAACTATACATAGAAGACCTTATTACATGCACAATTTTGTGCACAATATATATATAGGAACACAGGTAAAAAATTTCAAAATTATAACTTAATTAGCAAAAAAGCCTTAGGGATTTATTAAACACAAGAATTGAAAAACGTGAAACACAGAAAAAAGGCTGAAAGCAGACGAAATACGTATTCAATCTTATAAGAATGACTCCAGAGAATATTTAATAACTTTTTCCTGCAAAACATATGATTATGAAACTTTCAGTAAATGTTCAGAAATATATTGTGAATAATAAGAAGTAAAAACTGAAAATTAATATTTTGACCAATTTTTGGGTACTGCGTCCCATCAGACGAAATACGTATTCAAGTGTATAGGAATGACTCCAGAAAATATTTAATAACTTTTTTTCTACTGAAGATACCATTATGAAACTTTCAGTAAATGTTAAGAATAATATTGTAAATTATAAAAAGTAAAAACTGAAAAATCGATAATTTGACCAATTATTGGGTACCGCGTCCCCTTAATTCGTTAAAAAAATATTTTTCTAATTATTTCTAGAATATACCTATGAAACCATGCCCATAACGTACAATATAACACGAAAGAAAATTTAAATGTTTATAAGCATATCACGCGATTAACTACATTAAAATTCATAATTGAAGCTGTTGAGATTCGTAATTGAAGATGTTGAGCTAAAGTTGCCGCATTGGACGTAAATCATTTTGTTGGTAAATCTTTTGTTATGCAAGAGTTGTGAAATGTGTACTATATTAAGAGTCACGGGATATATTGTCTAAGATTATGTAAAACCTTTTATGATATATAATTTTTAAACAAAACACAATATATAAAAAAGTAATTGGATATTTAAAAAACCATCTTTTTCTTAATTTCTCAAAAACGTATTAATATAATTTGTTTGGCATAAAACTACTTTCTAACCCATATTTTTAGGGAACTTCAGCCTTTCTGACAACAAGGTCAAATTGTAAGGATAAAATGATGATTAGTTAAAAAAAATTTCATAATAAATTTAATCGGCATTATTCTAATTGAACTCAAGTTTCATTTCTGAATTGAAGCTTAATTTATGAATTTAAAAGATCAATTTCTCAAGTACTTAAATTTCGAAAATGCTTGAATGTTATTCCCACAAAAACCACAAAAGTAATTAATCGTATCAAAATGACAATACATGGGGAAAAAATGAAAAGCCGACAATTGTTTACGTTTCATTATTGATAGACTATAACGCTTACATTTACTTAAAAGAATTTTAAAAAATCAGCAACTTCATTGCATAAATAATTTTAACTTACATATCTTGATTGATCACAAAATTAAAAATATAATCGATTATAACTAATCTTATTAAAATATGGTCGATTATATAAGTGTCTAATAACAATTGCAAGCAAAATAAAATTATGAGGGAATACTTTGCTTTGAACTATTTTTTTAAAAACAAAGTTCAAATGAAAAGTATGGGTGGGTCTTTTGTTGTCGGAAATATAGCAAAGGAAACAAACTTGTGGAGGTTAGAATTAGGTGAGCATTCAGCCTGGTCAAAAATATATGCAGAAGAGCAGTTTGTCAAGTGAACCCATTGATCGTTTCTAAAATACGTCTTAAGTATTAATTAATTGAGCATTGTGGGAAGTTATTTGAGCCCAATAGAACTAATAAAAGTTTTAAATCTTGAATGAAGAGAAACATTATAAATCTGTATTAATTTAGATCTTGTAATACAAACTGCAACTGCACTAATTGTCTTTTTGCATACTTTTCTTTTTTTCTAAAATTCGAAGTAATTCAAAATAACAGAAAGTTGGTATCAACATCAGGGTGACTTCCATCTGTGTAGCTTCACCCCGCAATTAAATCCGCTCAAACCGTCTGATGTTAATTTTTTTTGCTTAATAGAAAGGTATGACAATTTATGCCTATATATTATGATTTTTTTCCTGTCTAAGTAAGAGGAAAGTCGGCTATTTTTTTCCTAACTTCTTGTTTGAATTTTGTTTACCAATTCACAAAGTATAAAATGAGACAATTCGTATTGATATATCATTGTTCGTGAGTGTGCACTCAGAAAAATAACATTGTTGACTTTCAATCCAAAAAATGAGTTTCCCCATCTATTACAAGTTCTCTTAAATCGATACAAAAAATTTATTGCTTCAAATTCATAATATATCATTAGCATTCAAAATGTTTTGAAGGCACAGCATGCATGTATTCTT
Organism: Hylyphantes graminicola; assembly: GCA_023701765.1. Taxonomy (NCBI): domain Eukaryota; kingdom Metazoa; phylum Arthropoda; class Arachnida; order Araneae; family Linyphiidae; genus Hylyphantes; species Hylyphantes graminicola. The sequence continues at coordinate 37,623,799 of CM043121.1, forward strand.
CCGAAATGTAGTTCAGTATCTGCTCTCTATTATTTCGGAACTGCACTAAAGCTTACAAATATATATTACGGTACTATAACAAGAATGTTACAGGTTTTTTTTATAGTAATTTTAGAGAACAATATATTTTACAGTGTTTTGTCAATCGCGCACGGATATAATAAACATCAACTCTCCCCATCGTCAGTTGCGTTGAAACAACACAGATTTGTGTTCGTATGTCATCAATACAATTCTTGTATTAAAACAACACAAATTTACTTTCGTATGTCATCAATGCATTTTTTGTATTAAATCAACACAAATTTGCTTTCGTATGTCATCAATGCAATTCTTGTATTAAAACAACACAAATTTACTTTCGTATGTCATCAATGCATTTTTTGTATTAAATCAACACAAATTTGCTTTCGTATGTCATCAATGCAATTCTTGTATTAAAACAACACAAATTTACTTTCGTATGTCATCAATGCAATTCTTGTATTAAAACAACACAAATTTACTTTCGTATGTCATCAATGCATTTTTTGTATTAAATCAACACAAATTTACTTTCGTATGTCATCAATGCAATTCTTGTATTAAAGCAACACAAATTTACTTTCGTATGTCAACAGGGCCTGATTTCCGGCAGGGCAGACGGGGCACGTGCCCAGGGCATCCCCATTTTAAGGGGGGGCCCACATTTTCTTCATGAACATTTATGCTCAATACAACTGCCCCAAATTTTTTAATTTGAAGTAAACAAAATATTAAATTAATGAACAAAATATTACTATGAAATAGTGTTTAAACTCTGAAGTAATCAATTCACAAATAGCTATTTGGGGGGGGGGGGGTGATTCAGTATGCTTTCCATGCTAATTGCTTCGGCTATTTTTTTTAAACACTTTAGGATAGGAAGTACACGTAAACATTTTATTGAGGTATGTTTTGGGGCCCCCAAATTTGATCGTGTCCTGGGTCCCTAAAGTTGTAGGTCGGACCCTGTATGTCATCAATGCAATTCTTATATTAAAACAACACAAATTTTCTTTCGTATGTCATCAATGCAATTTTTGTATTAAAACAACACAATATTTAATGTTGCCATTTTTACACAATACTTGTGTTCCACTTGCGTTTTTGCATGCTTTTCCTGAGTAAATAACACCAATTTCGAAGCTTTTAGTTGGCTTCGCTCTTTTCCCGCACCAAACTTCTCAGCTTCCATGACAGCTGCGAACAGGTGCGTAAAACTTAGATGTCATGGTCACGGATAGAGGGATGCAGACGTAACTATGTCAAGGGGAGCTTAGTAATTATGAACCGAAGGCGTTGTTAGTGCGCTACTGTTAGAGTGGTAGACAAAGGAAGTCATCTTTGAACTCGATTGGAAAGGTGGCCTTTAGTAATGCATTTACGTAAGGTGTCGTGTCTGGTAAATTGGAAAGTGGATAGTGATAGATTATATTGTCATTGAAACACTCACTAATTGGATAAAAAGTGTTTTGTATAACTTTTTTAAGGCGTTGTTTTAAAATAATATTAGTATAGGTAGGAATTTGATGTTTAAAGTGTTCGTGAATTTTTATATTTATTTGACGGAAAATATAACTAGATTGTTCATTTTTTAAATACCTACTTAACAAACTGGATTAAGATTCTTACTTAATCCAGTTTGACTCAATAGAATCTTAAGATTTTGGTATGTCAAATTAATACGTTAAGTTTAAATAAATTGTTCCTCTTAAAAAACAATTAATAAAATTGTTCCTCGTTTAAAAATACATCCAAATTACACAGCACAAAAAAACTGCTATAAAAAAATCATACAACAGCACTTTATTACAAAAATTATCCTAATTGGAAATATTTCATACACAATTATAAAATCGTGCAGTTATTAATAACATTCATTGAAAAATTAATCTAATTAGAAATATTATCCAAACACGGTTCAAATAACATACAGCTAAAAATATTTTTATCGGATTAAAAAAACGTAACAAATACCTAGTTAACATTTGTTTTAAAAAAACTATAAAAGTATTTGTTTAGACAGTGCTTTTTTGTTGTCGGTACTTTAAAAACTAACTACGGATAAATAAATAAACTTTTAAAATGAAGGCAATTGATGAATTAATTCACTTCAAACTAGGATGAATAATCATATATCCTTTCACAAAAGTGATTCAAAACAAATATTTTAATGTAAATATCGTTTTTTTTAAATATTCACTTACGAACATTCAATTACTTTTATAAATTTATAACCTTCAATTGCAATATAAATGTAAAACAATGAAATAGTATTATAAATTTATAAAGCATTCACATAAAATTTTAATAAAATGATTATTTCTGAGCGAAAAACAATAAAAAGTCTATTATTTTTAAATGAGAAGTTTAGATTTTTTTTATTCCTTACTTGTAGAAGAAATGATTTTTAAGATAAAGAACTTTAACTTTCTTAAAACAGCTGCTCAAAATCCTTACGATCGTTAAAAGTGCAAGTAGAGCACATGATTGCGAAAAGAGGATTAGAAAGTTCTCAAAATAGCCACACCGCTTTCGGGAAAATTGCATGTTAACTTTCTAATTTTACACAAAATAGGAAAACATTTGAATAATAAAGGGTTTATATTACAAATTTTAAATGATTTGAAAATTAAAACGTGTAATGAATGTGTTTTTTTATTGGTTTTTATTTTAAAAAAGCATATCGCCACAATAAAGTCAATTCACTAAATTAAAAAATTTAAACTTTTATTCGCAATTGTATGCATATTGAAAAAAAAAAACTTTTTTGAATTTATTTTACTTTTTTGTTGTTTGATTACAACACGATGATGAACATTTAAAAAAAAACTTCTTCAAGCATGTCTTCATCACGTTCGAGATTAATAGAATATATTATATTTTTTAAACGAGTAATTTAAAACAACTTTTTTTTCGTCCAAAACTATTTAGTGTGTTTAACTCAAGAGTTGGAGGGTAAATAAAGCATGCGCTATGTTAAATTATTTTACATATAACCGTTATCATCAAAGGGTTTAACAGACAAAAGTTGATTGGAGGGTAAATAGCGCATGTGCTATGTCAAATTAGTTTACATGTAACCGTTATCATCAAAGGGTTTTAACAGACAAAAGTTGATTGGAGGGTAAATAGCGCATGTGCTATGTCAAATTAGTTTACATGTAACCGTTATCCTCCAAGAGTTTTAACAGACAAAAGTTGATTTTCCATATCCTAAACTAAGCTAACATGATTTAAAAAAAGTGAATATGCTAATATATTTGTTTTAGAAATTCAGGGGATTTCTAAGCATTTTTCGAAGATCATTTGTACAATTATTAGTTTTACTCAAACACAGTAAAAAATTTATATCATTACAATGATGGAGTATAAAACTATTAAAAAAAACATTGACAAAATATTGTTACAAAATTTCACTTGTATTTATTATGTTATTGTACTATAGTAAAAGCAGTTAGATTCCACCATTAATTCAGATGCCAGCTTTGGTGCCCCTTGTTTTTGTTTTTTGATCCGTTTTTGTGATGTTACCTTATTCAGTTTTAGGTAATAACCTAACTCCCGTTTTTCTGGCTACAACCTTACTCCAATTTGCTGGTGCAACCATACTCCTTTTTTGTGGTGTAAGTTTACACCCATTAATGCTCTTACGTTACTCCATAAAACCGGAGGAAGCACTTGCTTCCAAGCATTTACGAAGTTACTGCACTCAAAAACAAAAGAGTGAAATCCACTCAAGTTAGAGAAGTGCATTTTGGACACTGGAAAGGATTGAATATTAACTCAGACTGAGTTAAAATCACTTGTTTTGAGTGATCCTATAGGAGGCTTAACACACAAAGAATCCACTCCTTCCGGGTAAGTGCATTTTCCAGACTGGAGGAGTGAAATTAACTCAGACTGAGTTAAAATCGCTCGTTCGTTTTAAGAGTGTGGATTGAGAGAATTGGTACGTTCCCTTTCATTACAAGTTCAACACTTTTTTTTTGTCAAATGACACTTTCGGAACAAACAAATAAGGAAATCGTATGTGACCTGAAACAACAAGCGTGAATCATATTAAAATTGAAGAAGAGTTGTATTCGTGTGCAATTAGAATAACTTCTTTTTTCTGTATTAATATACCTTAATCTTAACCTTATTTACCTACACATTAACCTTATTTACTTGACACCTGCAATATTAGGTGTTGATTTTTTTGGCGTAATAAGTTACTTTTTGTTTCAAATCTTGTTTGGTAAAATCTAGCTTTGAGTCATGAATTAACACTATTCCAACGAGCACAAGAAATACTCTTTATACATATGTTAAAAGAAAACAATTTAAAATTTTAAAAATAATCTAACTGAAAGGCTTTTAATTGAATATATCTGTTATTTAACTTGAAACAATTATAAGGTTTTTAATTTTTTTAAATTTAATTTGATTTAATTATAAGGTTTTTAAATGATTATTCTCTCATTTAATTTTAGTAAATATTAACTTTAGTATTTATTTTGAATTTAAGTATGTGGGAGCTTTATAATTGCTTTACAGAAACACTCTCATTTGATATATTATGTCGTTTTTCCATATAATTTGACATGTTCACTTTTTCACTTAAAAACCACCTCAGGATACTGTCCTGAATTAGCTAGAGTACATTTAAAGATGAATGGCAAAGACCTATGAATGCGAATGCCCTTTCAAAAATCTAGGTTGAAACCATTACAGTTATCGCCGAGTTCAATATACAACGACGGCTGGTCCAGGTTTAATAAAGGAAAAGTTATTGGCGAGTAAATGAGTCTGTCGGGTCCATCACATCTTCCCCCAAGCATGAAAACAAAGACGTAGTTATCAGAGTTGACTTTTTGCGTGGGTAACTCTCAAAGACAATTTTACAATTTTTAAAGTTTCTTGCTTTGTCTAGAATAGCATAATTACTTAATGTGAGTCTTTATGAGAAATTGCGCAGTTCTTGGATATTTCTGTATATTTAACTACACTCCTTGCCAACCTAAGTTGGGTAAATAGAAATATACTATCGAGAAGATCCTGCCGCGCATGTAAAGAGTTCCATAAATTTTTTGGGAATCCATCCGGAAAACATGTTTAAAAAATTGACTTCGTTTAAGGTCCAACAGATTCGAATATTATTTGAGAAAAGTTGGCAATTTTATCCGAATGAAAAGTGTATTTTGGTTAAATTGTATTAAGATAATTTTGTATGTAAATATTACCTTACAAGAATTTCCAACTAACGGACCAACCGCGCTTTTCCCCCTGAGTTCTTACTCTTTGTTTTTACCCAAGTTTGGTTGGCACGGAGTGTAATTATGAGTCTTGTATGCACTGTCTTGGGTAGGTAAATTGCAATAACCACAACAATGATGTGGACCATTTTTGCTTTGAAATAACCAGACTTTCAAAATACTTTATCATAGGTTCAAGTTATTGAGTGCTTGCAACAATGGACCAAGTCAGTGGTTTACTTTAGATACTGCAGTTTACTTGCCCACAGCAAAGAAAAAGTTAATTAAGGAAAGAATATCTCAAAATAAAACAAATATTTACAGAATAGCTGGACTGAGTTAAATAGAACGTTATGCAATAATTGGTGTAATTAAATCCCAGAACATTGTGCAAAAAATTATTAGCTATGGCTTTAATAGTAAGTAGTTAAGACCTAAAGGTTTTGGCAAATGACTATTGGGCTCTGATACATGCTAACCCCTTGATATATGCATGCCTTTTTGGCCCTTCTACTTAAGAAATCAATGTATGTCCAAATCAATGTAAGTGTCCGTATTAAAAAAAATGTGTATATAATTTAAGAGGTAGAATCTAAACGCATCAACATGTGATTTAAAGATAGATATGACAATTAGTATTTGTAAAATAAAATGAAAATCCGGGGATGGGATCCAGTATACATGATAACATAATGATATGCATGATTCATACAATTTTAGAAATTAGACAAGTCGGAAAAAGAAATTTCGATTTCAATTATTTTTATATTTTATTTTGAGGTTGAAGTTAGGATAACATAAATGTAGTGTCTAAAAAAAGTCTTATATGGGTCTAAATATAAAAGTAAATGGTTGCATAATCGATAGTTTAAATTTAACTAATTGACCTAACAGGTAATGTTAATAAATGTAATGAGGTTAAGAAGACCGGTTAGCTGTTTGATTACGCAATTGTTTACTGAATGCATTTGTAATCATATAAGATCTATTTGTAGCATTGTGCCATATCTTCATATTATTAGCTAATAGTAAACGAGTTCATTTGTTTTTCTTAATGATAAAGATTCGTTCCAATGCTCTGCCTAGAAATGTAATAATAGTAATTCGGAAAAATATCTTATAATATGTTGATAATGTTTAAAACTATGGCATCGGCTCTTTTTTCTTAACTACCTCTACATAGATTTTTGAAGAAGAAAAAAAATTGACATTTATTTATTTAATTTTTAAAAGATAAAATTATTTATTAAAAAAAATATAAGAAAGAAATAAAGAAAATATAGTCCTTAGTAAATATATATTTACGTGCCGATTTCATAAATCCGATAGTGAATCCATCCCAAACAATTCATTTTAAAAGTATTCGAGTTACAGAGACGTCTGAAAATGTAATGATGAAATGTATTTTTCTACATTCTCAGACATTATTCAACGAACATGTGAAACGAAAATTAAATATTTACTACGTATACCTATTAAATTTACATTGATTTTGAAAATAAGTTATATATAATATTGATTTAAATTAATATTTATTTTTGCAAAATAATTTTGCTCATTTCATCATAAGGTAGAATTTAGTTTATAGCTTTATGTAAAAAAAATTATTAATTACAAGTTTCCAATTGTGTAGTAAATAATGTTATTTTTATGTATTTTTCTTTTGATACAATTACGTTATTAGATTTTTTTAACTTTTTTGATAAGTTTTATTATATATATATTATATATATTATTTATTAAATATATATATATATATATATATATATATATATATATAATATATAATATATATATATATATATATATATATATATATATATATATATATATATATATATATTATATTATATATATATATATATATATATATATATTATTTTTATTTCAAGCTTCAGTTTCTATAAAATTTGTCATAACGTTATTAAAAAAATATTTTTTGTCGACAACTGTTTGAAGTAAATGATGTTTTATAAATTCAAATAGTGAAGAATATATTTTTAAAAATGAAAATACTTATGCATTGTTTTTAAGCAATCAAAATCTCAATTAATAAATACATTTACAAGGAATTATGTGTTTTGAAAAATATACATATTTATTTTAAGAGCAACAAAAATCAGAATAACTAAGCTATTTCAGTAAATAAAATATATGTTTGAATCAACGTTCAGACCTCAACGAAATATGTTTTTATAGATTTTCATCTCCAATAATAAACATCTACATACCCCACTTTAAACTGATAGACAATGCACTATAGTATCCATAAACAAGCATAAACAAAACATAAACTTCAAGAATCAGGTTCTAAAAGGAGCTTTAGTCCAAACCGAAACCCCATAAAACTGTCAACTTCGAAATCTTATAAGTCGATAGAAATTCGTTTTACCTCTCCACCAATTCTTCAGTGTATTTACAAACTTGAGACTGGCAATAGCGGTTTATGGAAAATTCTATGCAGGTACTGTATTTCTGCTACTTGTGTCTCGTCTAAGATATTTATCTATTTTATGTGAATAGTGTAATGAGACAAAAATAAGAGGATTATATTTCTCCATAGACAAATAAATATTTGGTTCGAAGATTTAACTAACTTTAGCACTTAAAGACTCAATTAAAGGAATATAAGTGATGAAAAATAAGCAGCCTAAGAATTTTAATTAGAAGATCTGTTATGATGTATATGGCATACAGCTATGTATTTTTCTGATTTTACTATAGCTATTTAAATGCAAAAAAACGTATGTGAACCTTGAAAATTGCCTTTAAATTTTGTGAAAGACTAATATTAAATGTTACAGCACAGGGCATTCAACACATTTTTTCTTGAATTTTTTTTTTTTTGTAGAAGTTCAAGATAGAATGACTTGTTATTCAATCCACTCACCTATTTTTGTCAGTGCCCCTATGAGTATCCATAAAGCTATCAGAAAAGGTGTCCCCACATATTCCAGTTTCAACGTGGCCATCTTGAATCCCCCCTTTTGCGAGGGCGGCTTGTCGTTCAGGATCTTCACGTCGTGGTGGAACGACACCGGAAGGACGAGGGGTCCCTCGTCCTCCGTTTGGTAGTCCTCGTGCGAGTCGGTCTCCGGCTGTATCGCCTCGTGATGACCCCTGGACACGGTGTCGTCAACAATGGCCCTAGACTCATCTCCGGAAGAAGTCTGTACCACCAACAGCACAAGCAACAGTTTGGTATAATGACTAGATGGCATGGTGATTGGGAATTTTGGATATTTTAAGTAAAGAAGACGATGAAATGTATCACATTGGGCTTTATCAGAGCATGTTCTTTGTGTGTGTTTCGACACCTTCGACGTTTGCTTGCTTCAGTGCTTCGGCGAGGAAAGAGATTGTCTGTTAGAGTGAAGAAGTGGTGGCTGAATGGAAAATCGACCTTGACATCTACCTAATTGTGTTGTTTGGTCACAAGTTGCTACGGAATTAGGCTTTTTAAAAGAATTTTAAACAAAAGGTTTTAATCAAGCCTTTTTTATTATTGTTACCTCAAACACGACCTAATTGCATTAAAATCAATGAGTATTGCTTTTTGTTCAAACGCTTTTGCAAAAGTGTGCAATTGTATTAAGATTACATTAAATATCATTCATTACCTTTCAATTTCAGCGAATGTTCAATTTGAAAATTCCAAACCAAATCTATTTATCAACACAATTTTGGTGGAAAAAGACAATTGAGCATTTACTTTGCAACAAAGAATTTAGCGCTTTCGAAGAATAAAGAATTTCATGCGCTTCTCCAGTACAAGTGAGCTTTTTGCCTTTTGACCTCAATTCACGTCTTTGTCACTTGTGACATTCGAAACATAATATTCTCCAGCTCTTCAAGTTATCTTTTCAATTTGCCTCTTCGATGTTCCATAGTAATCACAGCAATTTTCACTGTAACTGCACATAGTAAATATACCAATTTTTCTATTTCCAAGGAACAGATTTGCACACACAAAAACTTGGATGTCAACTGAAACTTATTGTGACAAAGCTTTTAATAAGAGAACTGTTTCTCCACAAAATACTTCTTTAGTCTTCCGATTATCTCTGAATGATCCAAATTTGTCACTCAGACATTCCACGATATTTGAATATTCTGGGATAACTGTTTTCACACAATATTTCTTCCCGGTTACCTCTGAAGATCCAAAATAAATTGTCACTCAGACATTCCACTATATTTGAATATTCTGGAATAACTTTTTCCACACAATATTTCTTTCCTATTACCTTTGAAGATCCAGAATTGTCACTCAGACATTTCACGATCATGGAATATTTTGAAATAAATGTATCTCCTCACAATACTTCTTTAGTCTTCCTATAACTTCTTAAATATCCAAAACTGTCACTCAGACATTCCACGATATTTGAATATTCTGGAATAACTATTTCCACACAATATTCCCTTCCGATTACCTCTTAATGAACCAAATTCGTCATTTCAGACATTCCACTATCGTCGAATATTCTGGAATAAAATTCCATTGTTTGCGAACCTGCATGAATCCCACGTGTCCTCAAGGAAAGAAGTTCACCGGTGAAACCGACCGTTGTTTGTTTCGCTGATGAAGAGTTGAAGGCGAAGAGCAGAACCGAACTATGCAGAAAAGTTTTCCCTTCTGCGTCCACTCAACCCCATCAGCAGACGATCATCGCGAATCACGTGGACAGCACGTCACGAACGCCCGGTTTATAATGGCATTCGAACAAGTAACACAAAGGACCGTTTGAACAATTCAGTTCAAAGCCGATATTTCACTTTTCCCCCCCTCTCCATCGAACTTGCGTCGAAAGTGAAAGCTGTTTTTAATTTGATTTCCTGTTTAATTTTTGTAATACTATTTTTGTTGTTGTTGTCAAACTGCGTACGTAATTGTATCGCAATAGCGGAGGTTGCAATTTTTGTTCCTTTTTTAATGGAATTCGGGTGTGCGAAAAATTGTTCCAATCGACCTTCTACGGAAGAGGAAGTGTTAATTGAATTAAAGTATCAAAAATATTTAAGGCCAAATCCAAACGTAATGGAACTAGTTTCTAGTAGACTAGTTTCGCATGACATTTCTCGTTCGTTTACCGTCATAAATACGGTATTGAATGACGAATAATTAAAATATCCCAACAAAACCACAAAAATGTTCAATTCTTTGGTTTGATAAAACAGTAAACTATATTTTAAATTCTTTTCTCAACGTGTTACAGTTTTAAAAGTAGTTAAAGTTAACCATTTTTCAGATAATGGGAATCAAAACCTGAAAAATGGTTAAAACCGAATTCCAAAAATATGGTGAAACTTTTCACCACAAAGCCTTTGCAGCTACTAAAAACCAAATTTTTGGTGAAAGCTAGTACGAAAATTTTAGCAGTATGTACCGTATCCCTTTTGCACGAGAAATACTAGAAATAAAATGCTTTATTCTGAAAGTTTCTATAAGAAAATAATAATTTCGATTTGGGCAGTGTTTTTATTTGTTTTAGCAAACGGACAACCAAGTTTGTTCAGTTAAAAATCATATTTTACTAACCATTTTAAGGAATTTAAATAAATAAATATGAAACATAACACTTTAATAATGTCTATATAAACAAATAAAAGGTGTTTTTTTATTAATTGCAGTTGCAACTAGGTAAACCCAAATCAGTAAAATTTCGAATGAAATAGAAATATCGACAAGCGACGATATCCTGGATGCCATTTCCGTATCTACGTAACTATTTTGAAATTTTCTACAGAACAAGAATTTTACCCTATTAAACTCTTCCAGTGGCAGTTTTACTGATAACTTCATACAGATATTTTTTTGACAAAAAAAATTATAAAATCATCGCGGAATGTGCTTCATCGCTTTACCATAACTTACATTGGTATTTACAACAATATACATTTATTTTTTAGTCGTTTTTTCCACCGACACAAGCTTAGGACAATGGACATTTGTTCTTTTTCAAAAAGAATAGATATCTTTCAAAACCTTCACGATCAATTATACCTATTGTGGAGGACTATGGAGAAATGCAAAATGAATGCCTTTTAAATCACAATGCTGTCTAATGGTTTAGCCTTAGCTTAAATTCTACAGATATTCCAGATTAAGGCTGCCTTGAAATTTTCAGATCAAGTTCGTCGGGTATTTAAATCTTCGATTCTTTTGTGACGTTGATATGTGTGAATTCGAAAATATATAAAAAAGGTGGAATCTAAAGTAATAATTTAATAAAATATAAAGTAACACAAAAAGTGTTTCTGCCAAAAAAAAATAGCTTAAGACTAAGACGATATCAATACAATCACAAACTTTTAATAACTAGCACAACTATATAACCATTAAAAAAGTTTAAAAAAATTGAGTACAGTTAAAAGATGTATCGTGCACTAGAATTTTTTTTATTGTTTATTATTGAAAAAACATATATAGGAGGAACTTTTCATGTAAATCATATTAAAATTATTATGGAAAGCTTTATAAATAATATTTAATTCTAACATCGTTCTTAAAAATACTTCCTTGAAAAGTAAAGTAATTGCAATTCTAATCTTAGAAGATTTCCTAAAACAATTTATGTTTTAAAGTGCGAATCAGCTTTATTTCATTAAGCTTAAGCCTCTTTTTTCTTCTTCAGAAATCGGTCAATCTTAAAAGCAAATAGTTGAAAAATATTGACCTTTAATAAATAGTTTCATTCGTACCGGATACTCTAGAAAAGTTCCACCCAAATCTGAGAACAAATTTGACTAGTTCAATCACCTAAAGACACACTCATTTGGGTCACTAGTATTTAAACATTCGTAGCTCTATATACAGAAGAAATAGTTTCAAATCCTTAAATACATATTAGAGTTACAGAATTACTTCGGTTTTAGATTGGTGTAAATCTGAGGTTTAAAAAAAGATGTAAGGTAGAGTTTGATATTTATAAATTGGTGTAAATGTTTAGTACAATTGAGATGAGTGAATTATAAGTTTCGGAATTACTTTGTTTTAAGATTGGTGTAAATCTGAAGTTTAAAAAAAGATGTAAGGTAGAGTTTGATATTTATAAATTGGTGTAAATGTTTAGTACAATTGAGATGAGTGATTTCCTCATGAGGGAATTATAAGTTTCGGAATTACTTTGTTTTAAGATTGGTGTAAATCTGAAGTTTAAAAAAAGATGTAAGGTAGAGTTTGATATTTATAATTTGGTGTAAATTTTTAGTACAATAGAGATGGGTGATTTTCCCATGAGTAAATAATTTGAGTTTGGGGTTAAATATGGTAAATTTCCGGCTTTTTGGATTTATTTGGCATAATATTTGAAGACATTAAAGGAAGAATGTGCTAAGGACCAAACTTGCAAATAAAGGAGCAAATACAAAACGAGAAAATAAGCTTTAAAGTTTAAATTCGCACTTAGGTCGGTTAAAAATTTTACTTGTAACCGGTAAAAAATATACTTGACTTAAAGTTTCTATGAAAAAGGAGAAACTTGCTGTCTTTAAAGTAGGGAACAATATGTTACTTGACACAAAAACATCAGATTTTTCAAAAATGTCACATAGCACGTTCTTCTATTAAGCTCATCGTTTATTCTCTTATGTATTTATATTATTTTACAAAATATTTTCAAGGAAATAGCTGTAAATATTGCTTCCAGTTAATTTTAAGTGCCAAAATGTTGCTAGGTTTTATTTATCAAATTAGTTTTCAATCAAAGTGATATGTATTTTCGCCGGTCCACTGGCACAATGGTTAGTGTACTAGCCTTTGGAGCTGCTGGGCTCGGGTTCGAATCCCGGTAAAGGCAAGGATGTTTGTCAATAAATGTTGTTATTTGTCTATGTGTTTGTGGCGTCCTTCTTTGTGTGTCTCTTGTGACTGTCTCTTCCGGCGAGCGGGGTAATGGGCTATATAGCCTACGCCCTTCCCTTCTAGAGGGTTAATGTAGGAGCCCCTCCATGATTTTCAATTTTTTACAAATTATATAAATGGGATACATATTTATTGAAAAAAAAATAATAAAATAATTTTCAATAGTTCAAAAGGCTGGGAGTTTTGGGACAAGAAGTTCGGTACATAATATGAGAATGGACCAACTGCCAGGAAAATATTTTTAGAATTGTGTATGTAAGTTAAGTATATTATATGACTTACACGAAAACATTACTTTAAAAACTTGAAGTTATCTTTTGTTTGGTAAGAATGTTTTCAATAAATTCAGAATTGTATCTTTAATGTGTTAACATTGATATTTTGTCATTGACTGTTTAAAAATAAATATATAATGCCTAGATAATATTTTATTTATAATAGGATACGCCACTATTATTTTTTAAATTCGTTTGTAATGAATTCCTTGAAATATTTTTTTTAACTTTCTTCTGAGTAGGATTAGGTTCTATCAATTATTTTATCTCTTTTATTATTACGGAACAAAAAGAACCTGTACCATTTAAAACTTTTGAACGAGAAAATAGAAAGGGATTTTAAATGAGAAGTCAAGTTAAAAAATAGGACAGGGCGAGGCCTCCTAAAAACAAGTTCATTTTCAACCAAATTCTACAACTAATTATCCTTCCAGACATACAAACCACAAAACAAAAGAATCATTGTAAATATAAACAAATCGATTGACTAAAAAAAGCTTTAAGTTCTTTATGTTTGTAATGGGAGTTTTCAAATACTGTAATTCACAAATGCGTTTCCTGTATACTCCCTCAACAACGCCTGATACCTTGGCTTTTAACTCAAGTACCCCACAAGAAGAAGTACTCATAATTTGTTATCCCACGTTTCTTTTTTGTTTGCCATGCCCACCTTGAAGACACGTTTAACACCCATATAACACACACGTGTCCCTATAGAGAACTTGTAAAATATTTTACTTTCGCTGAAGCTCCGTAAGTAATGAGTAAGCAAGGATTGCCAACAATGTAGGAGCCCCTACGGATAAATACTTTTTTACTTTCAATTACACTCCTTGCCAACCTAAGTTGGGTAAATAGAAATATGCTATGGAAAAGATCCTTCCTCGGATGTAAAGAGTTCCATAAATTATTTGTGAATCCATCCAGAAAACATGTTCATAACATTAATTTCGTTTAAGGTCTAACAGATTTGAAAATAATTTGAGAAAATTTTTGACGATTTTATCAGAATGAAAAGTGTATTTTGGTTAAATTTTATTCAGATTATTTTGTATGTAAATATTATCTTACAAAAGTTTCCAACTAACGGAAAAATCGCGTTTTCTCCTCTTCCTTTTCACCCTTTATTTTCCCCCAAGTTAGGTTGACAAGGAGTGTAGAAGATAATATGAAATAGAAGGTAATGAAAGTATTGCGATGGGGTCGAGATTTTGCGTTTCTACTCGTTTTAGAGGATGCTTTGAACAATTTGATGCAGTTTCCAATGTCTAGGGCTAAGAGGGTACAAACAAAAATTGAAGTTTTCTCATTAAAGGCCTTTAAAAAACCTCTCATTCATTCATGTATTTCATTATATAATTGGTAATAAATCGAATAAATTTCGATTTATCACCATAAAATAAAAAAGTTATTGATTGTGAAATTGTGACCTTTATTGTTGCTTGCTTTGAGATAATCTTGCTGCAAAATTCATGGTAAAAATATATTGAAGTAAGATAAATTAAATATTTTGAAACAAAGGAACATTATTAAATAATCAACTCTAAAACTTTAGAAAAAGAAATAAAACTAAGTTAATAAAACAAAATTGCACATTTCAGTGACTTAAACATGTAATAAGAAAGTTGATAGTAAAAAACATAGTAAAGACAAATATAAATCTTTCGAAGGTCTTAGAATGCGACCGCAAACCGACCTCAAAATCCCACTTAGGACATAATTAACTGGTTCTATTAAGAAAACCGCCCATATAACTTCAGATATCTACAAGGAAACCAAGAATTCCGCTTATTTTACCAAATTTTATGTAAGTAGTTGAGTGGATATTAGTATTTTTTTTATTGGAGCAGATGCGATGTGGGTTTTACAGTATAAGGAAGCTGATGGTGGACAATGCCGAATTAGTGGAAAGTAGCAAGGTATTCTGCGCCAATTTAAGGTGGTTGAAGGTCGTGAATAGTTTTTTTTAAATACTTCCTGAAAAAAAAGCGAAAGCCACACCGCTTACTTGGAAAGACAACTACATATGAAAGTGCTTTTTCTCTTCTTTAGAATACATTAAATAGTCATCTGCAATTTTTTTGGACATATACTGTAGATTACAGAATAAAATAATATGGATATGTGCAGCTTTTTATTATTAATTTTTTTTAATAAAGATTGTCTATTTTTTTACTAAAAACTTTTGTGGAAATTAATTTAAAAGGAAATTAAACTTAATTAGTCTATAATAGACGTTGTTAGTGATCCAAAATTTGTTTCGGACAAATATTGTAAATTCTAGAATGAAATAATATGGATATGTGTAGCTTTTTATTATTCATTTTTTTAATAAAGATTGTCTCTTTTTTTTACTGAAAACTTTTGGGGAAATTAATTTAAAAGGAAAATAAATTTAATTAATCTATATAAGACGTTGTTAGTGATTCAAAATTTATTTCGGACAAATATTGAACATTCTAGAATGAAATAATATTGTTGAGTGTAGTTTTTAGTACTAAATTATTATTTTTTAATTATTTTAAATGATTTAATAGTTGTTGGCTAATTTTTTTTAAATTTAATTACTCTAAGGGATATTAATAAATGAGAAAGATGAACCAAGTAAAATTTGTGAACGATGACAAGTCTCATAATAATTCAAGAGGGCTGAAGGCCAAAAAGATGTTTTTAGAAACTTTTTAAAAATATTAAACAAATCTCCAATTGTTTATTATTATTTGTTTTTGAAGCTTTTTAGCCTAATTCAGGAAGTCTTTCTTCGGCGTAAAATTCAAATTAATTCACAATATCTTTAGACCAATATCGTAAAATCAAAAATATTATCTAGAAAGTTTTAGATTTTAACAAAACCATTATTATTTAACACCTGTGTGGTGATAGATTAAAAATTAAATTTAAAATTCAATTCCCTAAAGAACGCCAAAATGAATAGAAAAGACAATACCGAAATTAGTGGTTGAGGAAGTAGTTAAGATGGATGAAGGCCAAATAGAGTTTTAGGGAGTTTTCTCACAAACAAAAAGAAAGAAAGGAAAGGAACTCCACACCTGCGTTTCATTCTTGTTTCGAAAAATGTTAACCGCACTCAACAGTTGTGTTCTTTAGCATAAAATTTAAATACGTAATCTGCCAATTATTTGGTTGATAATTATTGTATTGCTATCTCGACTATCATTCTTTGCATAAATGTTTAGATAACTACATTTATTTATTGTACACAATGATGGAAACGTTGAACGTTAAGATTATGAATACTTTAAAAAAGTTATTTATGATTAATTTTATTAAAGTATTTCATAAGGCTTAATGTGGTATTTAACAACATGCTTCGATTAAAATTTATATCATGGTTTGCATAGAAAACTTAATTTAGGTAGTGGTTAAGCATTTGCGTAAAGTTTAGGTATTTTACGGTTAAAAATATTTTAGTGCTCATGTATTTTTATTGTTTTTTCCAAATTAAGTAAATGAAATTTCCTTTCGAATATCCAGGGAAATTCATGGTTATGTATTTTCTCTGTGAAGAATAATTTTATGGTTAGATATTTTCTCTGTAGATTTCGCAATTGTTTGGAAAAATATGGAATCATAAAACTCCTAACAGAGAAGGCAACCATAAATTTTCCCAGCCGGAAGGAAAATACTTTTCTTGCATCTGTTTTTATATAAAATCATAAATGGAATTAATTTTGAAGGAAAAAATAATATCAAAATCATTTCAAAATTTCAGTATCAATAAAAGTCCATTATTTATAAAAGTTTGGATTTTATCTTTATTACTAGCAAGACGTGTGCACAAAATGAGGTAAAAGATGGGTCTAACAATCAGAAAGGCAAAATGCTTTTTTGGAAAAAGAAATTGAACACATTTGTACACATTTGTGAAGGAAAAGTCTCAGAAAATTTGAAATATTTGCATCGGAAATCGATTATCAAACTATTGTTAGAACAAGACCAATAAATTAACTTTTCTCATGGATAAGCAAATTGTTTGAAGTGCGAACTTGTTTTCATTGAATGAGAATAAAGTTTTAATTTGTAATTGAAAATTGAATTTCTTAAAAAAATATATTTCTGTATTAGATAATTATAAATAGCTTCACCGCTTCAAATTTTAAAATTTAGTAAACTAACAAAATGTACACATTTTTAAAATTTTATGTGTGTTACTGGTAATCTTACTAGTCAAGTGACGGATTTATATGTCTGTATACCTCAGAGGGCTTAATCGCAAATAACATTTTCTCAATTGAATATTCATACCACATTTAAACCTCGGATACATACTGTTACCAAATGGCAACAAGTAACAAAATCCACTTTATTCTATTAAAGAAGAGCTCCCTCTCGACAAATCTGTGTTTTTTGATCTATTAAATTCCATTTTTAAGTTTTAGTTGCTAATAACCCTCAAAGGTGCCAATAGTAAAAGTGTATTCAAAATAAAGAGTGAAGTTATTAACTGTTGTGAAATTACGTCTTTGGCAGTATTCAACGTATAATAATATTAGTACTAAATACAAATGAATTGGTTATTAAAAAAATATCAGTAGTTTTCTAGCCATTCTTATCAAAATTGAAATTTTATAGTTGGTTTTTGCCACATGGCAAAAAAATTAAATTATTTAAATTCCGATGGAGTTAATTTTTTTCAGTATTTTTCCCATAATGTGTGAGTATTAAATATACAAATATATTTTTTGGGACGAAAAAAATTCATGCATTACAGGGTTATCTACCTAAAAATTCCACGAGAGAAATCCCAACACATTGAAACAAAACTACTTGTAGATGACCCATTGCAAATCAAGTTTCGCCATCTCGCCTTTCCAAGGGATTTGCCTGTCCGAAATCAGCGAGACTGTTCTAGCTGTCATCCAAGACAGAAATCGAGCTTGATCCACACAATCCGCTTACACGGACCAGAAACTGCCAACCTTGGACTACATCTTTTTCAAGCTCAATCGATTCGCTGTCACACATTTTACAATGGGAAACTCGCGCCAGAGTTTCCTCATCTAAGGGATGGCTTCATTCGTGTGTCTGCACGCTTGGAATGCTCTGTTTCAGTATGACAGGCATGTAAATAAAAATGTTTGTGGTAAAAATTAAAGGTTTTTAAAAGATTTATTTATGCGCTGAGATATTGTAAAAGAGGTTTTATAGGATTCGAGTGTACACCTTTTTGACCGAGCTATCACGATCGTGAGGGTATAAAAGAGAATGTTCAAGCTCTTCAAAAATATCGATACCGAAGCAGCTGACTTGTACCATTCGTTATTCGTATAAAAAATGACTTTGTTTTTAAGGAGTAACTGACATTGATGCTGTTTAACTCTTTTTTTATATATAAAACTCCAAATTTAGTCTCATAGTTTTAAATCAGCGCCAATTGACCACCGGTCTTAAAGGGTTACACTTTACAACGAAGTTTTACAAATTTCTAATACTCTCGACATACTTTAACACCCACAGATAGCTCAGATTCCGTAAGTACACTCTCAGAAATAACACTTTCATTTTTGACGATTCACGAATCCTCAAGACTCATTTCGTTAATGTTGAGGATTGTTTCGTCAAACTATCACGTGACTTTTGAGTAAACGTGAATCCTCACTTACGATCTTTACGATCTTGATTTGACGATTCTCTAACTTGATTTTGAGGAAACTGAATCTCATTGCTGTACTCACATGCTCAAAAATGACGAATTATTTCTTTAGATTAGACGACATTCAAATCCTCATAAAAATGACGATTCAAATTTCCTCACTTTGAGGAAAGGAAAACTCGGAGCATTTGTCAGTAAACGGAATCGTCAAAATTAAGGAAAATTTCGTCGTGTTTGAGCATTCATTTTTGAGAGTGTAGTGAGAGACGCCTTGATGGTGTCGCAAAAAAGGGGCTTTTGGTTCTGAAGAATAAGTCAAGTCTGCAAAACTCGTGATCCGCAAAAAAAAGCAGACTCTCTCAGAAAAAAAAGATACCAAACTTTAACTTGTGGTGATTGTGGACTCTGAGGACGATTTTTGTAGTTGGGTAAATTTCTAAACCAACCGTAGGAGCCGTAGTTATAAAGGACTTCCATTACGTTAGTTAAAGCCTAGTAGTTCTATGATAAACTATACATACTCCTCATTTATTATACATAATCATATTTCAAAGAAACATTTTATACTCGTTTCCTGCTGTTTTAAGTACACAGGGAATTTTTTTTAAAGAACTATATAAATTTACATTTTCGCAGACAAAATTCTAATTTTCCAATTTTACCCGAAATCAGTCGGTTGTTAAATACAATTTTATCCAACTAATTCTTGAAATCATTGTGCGTGTGAGTGAAAGTCAATTAATTATATTTAAACTTCCACACCGTGAAATGCTATTAATAACTATTAAGCACTAAACGTTTTTAAAGTATTTCTGTAGAGCATTTACTTTCTGTTTAAACAAGGGTTTGTTCGATTTCTCTGACTTTTAAGCGTCATTCAGGTTCAGACGAAACAGTCACATCACGGACATGAATAAAATCACTTAAAGACGTGCTCTTTATCGTAGCTCCGTATTTGAACAGAAAAATGTACTAATCTTGAATACAGAAAAGTCTACAGAAAAATGTGAACTAAAAGCTTGAAAAGTCCCATGTTGTAATAATTTTCCGGATAAGTAAGATTTGCCAGTAGCCCGGCCGATGTGTTTGAAAATTTGCTAAACTTTTTTTGGGGTTTATCTGGTTGCCTCGATTATAAAGCTTCTAAAATTGTTCGGTGCCTATTTGGACATGGTACGTATGTACTAATTGAAGCTGGCAGTGAGCTTAGTGGATATACATTAGTGAAATAAAACTTTTTAAAAGTTAAAAAAAAAAACTGTACCTACACTATTAAAACAAATAAGTGAAATCCACTCCAGTAAGAGAAGTGCATTTTCGACACAGGAAAGGAGTGAATATTAACTCAGACTGAGTTAAAATCACTCGTTTGGAGTGATCCTGTCGGAGGTTTAGCACACAAAGGATCCACTCCTCAATGAGAAGTGCATTTTCTAGACTGGCGGAGTGAAAATTAACTCAGACTGAGTTAAAATCGCTCGTTCGTTTTAAGAGTGTATTTGAACAGAAAAATGTACAATTCTTGAATACAGAAAATTCTACAGAAAAATGTGAACAAATCTTGAATAGTCTCATGTTGTAATAATTTTCCGGAGTAGATTTGTCAGTAGCCCGGCCGATGTGTTTGAAAATTTGATAAACTTTTTTTTTGGGGTTTATCTGGATGCCTCGATTATAAAGCTTCTAAAATTGTTCGGTGCAGATTTGGACACGGAACGTACTAATTGACGCTGGAAGCGAACTTAGTATGGATATACATGAGACACAAAAAATTTTTTAAGTAAAAAAACTGTACCTACTTTACCGTTAATCCTCTGAGGGATACAGACGTAAAAAAAGTCACCTAACTTTAGGCTCCAGCAACACACACACGAAATTATTACAAATATGTATTTCATAACTTAACTAATTTTTAGCCGCCCCGGTGGCACTCTGGTTAGGATTCTAGCCTTTGGAGCTGCTGGGGTCGGGTTCGAATCCCGGTCAGGCATGGATGTTTGTGACTGTCAATAAATGTTGTTATTTGTCTATGTGTTTGTGTCGTCTCTTTCTTTGTGTGTCTCTTGTGCTTGTGTCATTTCTGGGGCTTAGTACAATAGACTTAAAGTCGCAGTGCTGGCGATCTTGCCCCCCACCAAGAAAGTCATAAGTCATAACTAATTTTAAATCTTAAAACAGGGAAGAGGTATTTAGAAACATTTATTACATTTTTTAAAAAGAAATTTAGTTTTAGCTAAAATTTTTAGTTTTAATCTTATGCTGTGAAAGAAAGTTTTATGGTTCAGCTAATTTGGTTCTCTCTCAGAGGCTTTTAACCCAACTTTTATTAAATCTTCCCATAAAATGTTTTATTCATCTAACATACTAAAATCATAGTTTTTGTGCAAATATAATGCAGCAAAATTTCATTAGAAAATTAGCATTTCATATTTGTTGAAAATCTTGTCAACCTTCAATGCAAACTTTTCCAATTTAATACCATGGCAACAAAAAACTTCAATACCAAAAAAAAGCAATAAAAGTAAATACATGGTGCCGATCCAGCGGCGCAATGGTTAGGGAGCTAGCCTTTGGAGCCTCTGGGTTCGGGTTTGAATCCCGGTACGGCATGGATGCTTTGTTTGTGTTTGTCGAGTATATGCGGAGTACGTGCTCGTTAAATCTGTTGAGTCCGAAAGTCATGTGGGCGGTCATTGCGCAGTTTCCCACGGGTACATTTCCCTGGAGAATATTTCCCCTTCAGGGACAAAAGTCTAAATTGTGGAGGAGGCGCGCGATAGATGAAAGCATCTGTCGCGTATGTGTGTGTTGTGTCTGTCTCACTTGACGATGGTTTATAAGCGGGTCTCTGACCAAGCACACAAACCTGAAAATATATGTCTACCAACCAACCAAATACATTATTCCTCCCTCCTCTCTAGGCATAAGGTGATGGCATTTATTATTTTACCTAAGACAAGACGCCACGTTAATGGAAGAGTTTTATGACGTCCGAGGTTATGCACAGAAGCAGAATCCTATAAAACCTTTCGACAGCAGAAAACTGGGGTAGGAAAGCAAGAGAAATAACAAGAAGGGTGGTATAAAAAGCTTTATGAGGCGAGGAAGACGCAGCTGAATAGATATACTCTTATGCATGGTGTAGGTTCAGTGGTAGAAGATTGTGATAAGTTTTTGCTTGTATTTCATCATTAATTGGCATAATTTATTAATTTATTTGGGTTAGTTTGATTACTAAACCTCGTTAAAATATAGAAATATGAGAAATTGATGTGAAGTATAATGACTTATTAGTATATAAAAGTGATATGATATCTTGATTACTAAACCTCGTTAAAATATAGAAATATGGGAAATTGATGTGAAGTATAATGACTTATTAGTATATAAAAGTGATATGATATATTTTTATACGCTAAAATGAAAATACAAAAAGTATTATCTAAAAAAAAGTTTATTTTTGTTAATTTGAAATTTTTTTGTTGTGTTAGCCTGTGAGCATGGACATCTTTAAAAGCACTAACTCTTAAGAGTGTAACATATATATATGTCTCGTGTTCTATATTTCTATATTTAACGCACTAGATTTCAAAACTGTATTGATAACAGCTACTATACCTCTGCATTTATACTTGCAATTGATCGAAACATTTTATACACTCTTGAAACAAACGAGCGATTTTAACTCAGTCTGAGTTACTTTTCACTCGTTTCCAGTGTCGAAAATGCACTTCTCCTATAGGAGTGGATTTTACTCTTTTGTTTTGTTAACCCTCGACAGGATTTCCAACACAGTTCCCTACGCTTTTAAATTTGAACTCAGTTTGAGTTAATTTTCACTCCTTTCCACGGTCGAAAATGCACTTATCCTATTTGAGTGGATTTCACTCTTTTGTTTTAAGAGTGCAGGAAAATAAAATATTTAAAGAGGGATAATTGTTACAAAATAAGTGAATAAGTGAAACATTTAAGAGCTAAAGTAAACAAAAATTACATACATAAAAGTAATTAAAAAGTTGCTACAACACATGTCACATGTTGTTTACATCAATCACCATTGTTAAAACTATTAAAAAAAATCGTTAAAGCGAAGAACTAAAAACTTTCAAAACAAATAAAGATAATATGTAGCTGTTATATAAACATGAAAAAAATACACGAAATACCAATTTAAACCAAGAAAACCAACAAAGATAAACTTCGAAGGTGACTTATTTGCACTTGAATCTCTGGTCAAGAAAATAGGATAAACACATCGTTAAGTGACCTCCGGGTTAGCCGGACCATTAACTTCCACTCTATGCTTAGGCGTTCATAAACTTATCTAGCCTTTGTTACCGGGTGTATTGTTCACATAAAACTGCAAGTGCCACAGTTGGACAGTCAAAAGGCTTTGTTTGAAAATGCCCCGAGGAACGTAAATATATAGTGCAAAATGATATTTTTTGTTCTATAATATAGTGTTTTTTTGTTGTTGTGGTATTTGTTTTAGCGATTGGGTCGTTTTTAAGCTCATATATTTGAATCCATTATTTTTGCTTATATATAATAAAGCTTTCGTTTCATTAAGGAGAAATTTGGGCGGATCTCCAAATCGAATTATTTCCTCTGTGGTTATCCAATGTAAAAAAAATTACACAGTTTTGCCAGTCGAAGTTGGGTAAATAGAAATATGCTATGGAGAAGATCATTCCGCGCATGTTTTTTTATATGATAAATGTAATTGTCTAAAAAGTGTGATTATAGAGTCCTATAAGTCAGCTACATTTATATAAAAAAACGCTTGTAAAAATATTCAATACATCCGGCGTAATGCGGCCTAGAAAATAATTTTTTATTGGATTAACACAGAGACGCTTCAGTCCCCTCTACCATTCTTTCTTAAAAAATGTTTTGAGTTCATTTTCTATTCGATAAGTAAACTGAAACGCTGGAGTAGTTATTTTTTTTAAAAAATGGAATTTTTTAAGAGCCTCCAACTGTATAAAATTTTATTTATGTTTACTGGCTGAAAGCAATAAAAGGTTTTATGCACTAAAACATTGGAGTAGTTTAAAAAATTGAAAAATTTTAAGAACCTCTAACTGTTTAAAAATTTATTTACGTTTACTTATGCCGATTGCAATAAAAGTTTTTATGTGATTGGTGATGCAATTTGAAATTTCTTTCATGAATAAAGAATACCAATATCATTTCTTCGAGATAAAAATACTGGAAGTCAGAGAAAATCGTGGGAAATCAAATAAAAAATTGAAGTCGGTAAAAAGCTTCTAAACAAATGAAGCAGTATTGATAAAATAAAAAGGAATTATTTATGGAATTTAGCCAAAAAATAACCTATAGTATCTCCACTAATAATTTTAGGGAGGTTGTTTTTATTATTTATAACTGATTAGTAGCTTCATTTGATTTAAAACATCACTGATTTAAACACCTCGGTTTTTAGTTCAAAATCTGTCAACATTACCGTAACATTAAATTTTAAAGTGAGAAAATTATTCTTGGGCCAGTTGCATTGTTTAAAGGCTTTATAACTTAAAATATGCATTATTTACTTCCTTTTGACTTAAATTTGTGGCCAACATTCCTTTTTTTAACTTGGAAAAGTAGGTATTGATTCTCCGAATGGTTGTGTCTGTACTCTTCCCCATCCAAAATCGGTCTAACCGCGGAATCTAAAAATTTCTTTTTTTGTGTTAGAAATGTATGATAGCATAATCCTTTTTGCATACTTTTGAAACAAAAAAAAAGAATTTTTAATATCCGTGTGATAGAATCGAATTTGGAAGATTGGTACGGATAGACGGACATCTCCAGTATATCAATACTTTGCTACTTTTTAGCCTACACTGTAAAAAAAAAGAACGGTTGTTTTTACAGTTAAAAACTGTCAACTTTGACGCCAGTTAATAACTGTCTTTTTTACAGTTTAAAACTGTACTTTTTAGCCGGGAAAATTGCAATTTCAGGGAAAAACTATTATTTTAGCAGGGACAAACTGTTAAATTAGACGTGCAAAGAGGCACGTGATCGAGATCATCGTTAAGCACTAATACTAATACCAAATACTAACCCTCGCGACCGAGTAATTACTTTGTCGCAGACGGTTCAGTATTGGGCTCGCACACAAGAGGTTCTTGGATAAAAACCTGACCCGGTCCTTACCTCTTCCAGGAACGTCTTGCGTGCGAGCCTAATACTAAACCGTCTGCGGCAAAGTAATTACTCGGTCGCGAGGGTTAGTACTTTATTTTAGCAGGGAGAAACTGTTAAATTCACAGTTTTTCCCTGCTAAATTAACAGTTTCTCCCGGTTAAAATTACAGTTTTAAACTGTTAAAAAGTTATTAACTGGGGGCAAGGTTGACAGTTTTTAACTGTTAAAAACAACAGTTTTTTTACAGTGTACTTTCGGTACTTCCTTTCCCAAAAATCGGTGCTACACGTCGGATCTTAAAATCGTTATGAATTGTAAAACCTATGAAACTACTTTGACCTTCGCTAATATATCGTAAAAAAAAGATTATGTAGCAAAATAAAGTTCTGTAAATAAGTTGATGTGCTTATATGATTAAGGATAAAAAGTTGAAATAAAACAATAGAATTTATTTTGTTTTAGCTGCTCTAAATATCATTATTTAATTCCTTTCTTTATTTTTGTTAGTAAAGAACCTTAAATAAATTTTTGTTAATAAATTTCTTTGTCTCGATCGTTTTCCAAATAGATTAAATCGTATGATATAGATGAATCGCAATCGTGGTTTTACTTTAACTTTACATCAAAACTCACAAATAAAATTTCCTCAAAAATATCCTATTCCTCTAAGTATACAATAGTGATTGACACGGTAGGAAAGGGATGAACTGATTCAAGACCAAAATGCATAGAAAGATAATTTAATAAAAATTAATAAAAATTTTGTGTTTCATCTAAAAATTCGTTTATGCAAAACAACAGACAAGTGCCTCAAATTCAATAGGGCTCTGCCAAGTTTACATAGAAGATGAGAAATTAGGTTTTATTTATAAACTGATTCTAAGCATAAACATTTATTGGAAAATAAGTTACAATAAATTCTACTAAATATTTTCTCTAAATCCGCTAAACAAAACCGTCTATTTTGTAGGTAAGTTTTATGTTTACGTTGTAATAGGTCTACCGCCATGTATCCATCCGGAAAATATTTGAAGAGCTTAGCGGAAGAACGTGCTAAGTGATAAAAAGGTGAAAACGAGAAAATGAGCGTTTAAGTTTTTGGTTTGCAATAAAATTGATGAACTGTACTTGAAAACCGTAAATAATTTACTAAACTTAAAATTTATGAGAAAAAAAATAAACTTGTTATCGTTAAAGAAGCTATGTTCATTGATCAGATAATATATTCACATTGACACAAAAATCACAAGTTTTTCAAAAATGTCCACTTGTCACGTTCTTCCACTTAGCTCTTCAATTGAGTAACAAGGAAACTAGGCTTAAGTTCTGACAAGTGGGCAGTTTTGTCCACTGTGGATAGTTAAAAATACTTGTGTAGCTTATTTAAATCTTTTTATAAACAACAATGATCACTTGCAGACATTTGTAACAAAAAAAAAAACAAGTTTAGTTCTAATTCTGATAAACGTAGCTTTCAGAAACGAAAACGTAGATAACCACGGCCAACTTCAATAACAAGGCCAGAGAAGCTCACCCAAACATGAGTGTCGACGGAATTTTTGACGTCCTTGTTCCTAGTGCCGAAGATCGAGAAACTAGTTCGGACGTATTTGGAACCCTAAAAATGTGGTCAGTCGTAAAGGAGTGGTTCCGAACAGGTTATCTTCATATTCTGAACAACGTCACTCGAAACTATGACGTCAACATTTCCGTCCCTGAACGTTTTTGGGAGAGCTTCTTCGGCCTTAGTAGTTGAGTAGGCCGTGAGATAACACGAATGCTAATTTTGTATTTTAAAAAATTTTCAATTTCGAAGTAACTAATAAACTATCGAGAAAAAGGCTTCTTTTTCCTTTATAAGAAACAATCAATTTTTTTTAAATATTTATTTTTTTCATTCAGATATCATTCAAACCCATTAATTCTCAGTGCTCTAATAAACTCAATTAAGATGATATAAAAATCTCAATGAAATAATTTTTAACTAAAAACAATAATAAAACAGAGAAGAAGAAAATTTTAAATAAATATCCTAGCAGAAGCTAAAACCTGATTTTAAAAAATCTCGGCGAATCATTTTAATATGAAAACAGTTCTATATTCAATAAAAGAATAGAAACTGTTAAAGATTTTAAGCACGTTTCCCAGTAACACTCAATTGTCGTGCGGTGAAAGATTGTTATAGATGGAATATAAAACAGTTCAAAAAGGGAATTGTGTGGCCTGAGACTGGAATTTAAAAGACTTTTATTGTTGTACGAATCGTGGCTTAGTGTGTGGGCCGGTTGTAAAGGCTTTGGAGATCAAAGTGTCTAGTTCGAAATAAGTCTCGACACTTAATAAATCATAAAGGGTTGATTCCACGAAAATGCGCCATGGACATCATTTTTTTTAAATTTCAACTTTTTTATTTTAAAAAAAAATCTGTTCTTCAAAAATTCTTGACACTTTATTTTTCCTTTTTATACCTCAAAATAAACAGTTCGTAAAAAATTCGAAAATAAAATTTAAAATTTGAGTGAAATATAGAACATCAAACTTTGCCATGTCCGTCACGCTAATAAATATTTTATAATATTTTACTATTTATAAATTTCTTAATTTTTTCTTTCTAGTTGGCACATTAGAATCCTATATTGATTCCAAAAAAATTATAGACTTGAAATGCATGCCAGTTAAGAGCAAGTGATAATAATATATGTAAGGTCACTCAAAATCTGTGTCTCAATTTTGTCATGTCCGTCACGGCACGTTTTAACCCAATTAATTTTAAGTATTTTCTCTTGAATGAAAATGTCAGTGTTTTTTATAATCAAGACCTTTATTTGCATCACCCCATGCCTTTTTGTTAACAGTCAATTAACATTTAGTACTTTTTAAGAGCCAAGAAAGTTGTCTTATGTCTGTCACGAATGGAATTAGCCAAAGATGAGAAATCTTATTAATTCCAATATCGGATAGTTCTTATCAGGGAATGCAAATTTACTTTTAAAAAGTAACTTTAAAAAAAATTATTCATTTATATCCATATATTTTCATTTATAAAAATGGAATGTTATTCTTAAAGTATTATGTTTAAAATATTGAGTGCAAAGACTATGAATGAAAATATTAGCAAAAGCACATTAGAATTGCTAATCAAACTTAATTTTTCAAAATAAAATAAGCTCCCATCAAAATTAATTACATTTTCAAAAACGAATTTCAGCTATGTAATCAAAATATTTTCTTGAGCAAACATTGTATCTCTGACATATTCAAAGAGGAATTTCCTATAATAAAAACTAAAATAAATTTTGGTCGAAAGCCACTTGATTGAATTTAATAATACCGTTATTTAACCAAAAAGTTACTCTTATAAAATATTTATGTAACAATTAAAAAAATATATCACGATAAATTTTATCACAAGACACTAGTCAATAATTCAGTAAAAATACTGATATTAGCAAGATTTTGCTAAAATAGCGAATTTTAATTAAATATTAAAAATCTTTCTAGAACGAAAATTTGTGAATTGTCGAAAATTATTAATTAGAAAATATTATTTTTAAGTAATTTAAATTGGAAATTTATTCGCTATTCATATCAAAATACTATCTTTAAAACCTTATTGCAGAGAGGATATTCATTTATTATTATATAAGATTGGTATTAAATTAAATACTTATTAGATTAGTATCATAAAAATTTCCAAATCCCATTTATTTTTGAACATTATCTTTAAGAAATGAAATCAATAAATAAATTAAAAAAAAAAACGTTGAATATATTATTATTATTGGGTATATAATTTATAAATTCTGTAAAAATAGCACAACAAATGTGTTTAATCTAACTGATTAGATAAATATTTGAAAAAAAAATTCTAGAATGAAAATTTGTACATAATTTTTATCTGTCGAATAAACGCTGACAATTCCGCTGCAATTACTATTTTTAAAGTAATCAATATATTCGTGAGGTTATATTTGAAACATTACACACTTGTAAAACTTACATGACTGTGTTTAGCAATGTATCTATTTGCACAACAGAATAAAAAAAAATATTAAAAATAAATTTCAGTTATATAATTGCAATAGTTTCTAGAAAGGAACATTGTTTATTCGTCAAATCGTCTGACTAGAAATATAATTTCGTAAAAGTTTTTCTTATGCTATTCATCTACTTAAGACAATCGGAAAGTACGTCAATTAAAAAAGCTACGAACCAGTAATTTGAAAGAGGATGTCAGATTTACTTTAGCAGTTCCATTAGCTTTTGACCGAGAAAATTATGTTTATTGAAACAATTCGGCTTGGTTCGTGTGACGTAATTCATTCAAGATTTCATTCTGGAGTGGTGCTCTGTTTCCACGTGATATTTATTAACCAATCGAGGCGAGAGAAAGATTTTGTTTTCATTCAACAGTTGTGTTGCCACTCAAGACCCGAATAATGCCAAAAAATCGCAAAAATTACTGTTATCCTTAATGGTTGATTAAGTTACTTTTATATTATTCTTATACGGTATTTTTTGTGTTATATTTTTAAGAATTATTACGAATTATTATCCATTTTCAAAACGGCAATTTTTTTAAATGGCATTAAAACATAAAAGATTCAACTTAATAAAAAAAATCATTAACTACATTTCAAAATAGAAATAGGGGAGACTGCGGCTAGTTTTCTATGTTTTCTTCTTTCTGATTGTATATGTTTTACTTGCAGTTGCTAATAAAAGTAATTTTTGTAATACAACGAGTCTTTTTTTTTGCAAAAAGAATCAAGTACATAAATAATTTAGGTTAAATTGAAGTTAAAAAAAATCTTGTTGGATTTTTATCTCCAAATCTAGTCAAGTTTTTTTTAGTACTGAACCAAAATTTTCTCCTAACAATTTAACAATTAGCATTTCCAATAAATATTCTATTTACGATCACGAATACTCGCCCACCAACCATTTAACAGAAAAACCATTGCGTAAAATGTATACTATTTTCGTCAACCTTCAAAACTGAAAACACATTTAAAATGCCTAAGTAATTAGCAATATATTTAAAGTCTTTTATTCTTAAAAAAACCATTTAACTCTTAAAAACATTGCGTAAAATGTGTACTATTTTCGTCAACTTTATACAACTGAAATTACATTTATAATGCTTAGCTGATTAGCAATATATTTAAAGTCGCGTTTTAACTGGAAATAACTAGATTTATGAGATGAACTATTTTCGAAAATACATTTAAAAATTCCTCTTACAAAGAGAAAACACGTGTTTATCTATGTACCTTCGTAGAATATAGACTGATGTCTATTGCCGTTAAAAGAACATTGGCCTTTTTTGTATTAAGTGCAACCATGAGGAAGGGGTCAGGGATTGACGTCATTGCTGGTTACTTAAGGGGTTTAATTGACGTCATTGTAAGATATTTCGTAAGAAGAAGGGAATTTTTCGCATTTACTCATGTCTATTCTTTTACAAGTTAGGAGGAGGCACGTGAAAATGCCTCCATGCGGCAAACACGTGCAATCAAAACAATGTTTTTATACATCTGGTTATAATTAAAGTTCTCGCTGTAATATATTTGGTTGTAAAATTAGAAACTTGTCGCCCAGCTGGTATAGTGGTTATGACCCTCGCTTGCCAAGCAAGTTGGCCCGGGCTCGAATCCCGGATGAGGCACGGATATTTGTGTTGTCCTGAGTACATGCGGAGAACGATGTCGTTAAATCTGTGGATCCGAAAGTCCTGAGGTCGGTCATGCGCTGTTTACCATGGGTGCAGGTCATCTGGAAAAAACTTCCCCTCCAGCGACATGCCTAAATTGAGGAGTTGGTGCCATCTAGGATTAGAAGTCAGACATCCACCCACTCATGGGTACTCAAAGCCTTGTGCCAACGGATGCTACTGCAACCCTCTTGCCTTCCAGGCTAGGCCTGGAGGCGCACGACAACAACAACCCAACATCAATGAGATACTTTTGACATAATGATGTCCAATTTGATAGGAATATTCATTTAAACACTAATTTTTGATTTAAATAAATTGATGCACACACACAGAAATAGAAAGCTGTCGTACAGGAGCAAAGAATGAAGTTCCATGGAGACATATCACTATAGTTTAAACTTGGTTAAATCACGAATCCCTTCATATGGGTGTATATTGGATAAAAACTCACTACCACATGATCGGAAAAACAACTTATCTTCGTTAATACGTCGTCTTACTACCTGATTTCATAACTTCATTATTCCAGAATTGATTATTATTAATTCATTTTCATTAACTAAAATTTCGGAACTTTAAGAATATTTCCGCCAAATGTCATATTTTTCTGAATAATGTGATGATAATATTGCAGTTATGTTAAATAAGTATTCAGAACTTGAATTACAATCATTCATTTAAACATTATCTTTTATTTTTAGAACGTACTTTTCATCGTTAAAGCTTTTTCTAAGAATATAAATATTGTTTGAAGAAAATGCATTATAATTCAACAAAACTAAAAAATAATACAGTATTAGACTAAATACAACTTTTGATGTTCGGTCAATAAAAACTTAATTGGGTATAACACATAATACTTATAAAATTCACTCGTAAAGAAAATGTTATCGTTAAAAGTTATGATAAAAAAATATCAATTCTGCCTAATACTTTTTTTTTGTTTTAAGTTAGTCACCCTTTTTTTTTATTTAAATGGGGAAATTATTAATGACAAAGCTGTATAAACCGTTCTTTGAAAAATACAAATTCGGAATACCCTTAATAACGGTGACTTGTATATATACAACTTTTATTTTATGAAAATCGTTCCCTCTCCTCTCTGGTTAACAAACTATCAGTATATTTTAACCCATACTTATGTCGGCATTATTTATTAAAGTTGGAGAAGTTTTAAGGTTTCTTGGTAGGCTACTGTGAAAATGCCTAGTGGGAAGAGCTAGAAATTAACAATTTCAGTCATGGAAGGGAGATCAGAATATAGAAAAACCCGAAAAATAATTTTCAAATTTCAATATTACATACTAAACACACGAGTTTTTCCGCAGTTATACTTAATTCAAACTCGCTAAATTTGTTTTAATTAAAAATTTCCTTAACTTATGCTTACAACAATGCGCAATTCTACTAATAAGGAGCACCTTCTCCCTTGTTTTGGGTGGTATTAAAAAACGTTCATGAAATGATGCCTTTTTCAAAAAATGAATTAGTTAGAAATTTGAAATCTATACTTCCAATACTTTTGGCTGGTCTTTGATACGTTAGTGTTAGTCAGTCATTCTTTCAGAACTTCTAATATAGATGATATAACAATTTCTCAGCTGGAGAATTTCCATTTTCTTGCTTGAATTTACATTAACGTCATTTTCTATTTGAATAATGATGCATGGGGGTAAAGCAATAACTTAACAATATGATATGAATTATGATACTATGAGCTTAACATTTATCATCAGAGATTTTTCTGGCAAATATCCAAGTGGGGAAGTAATCAAATATTCTGTATTGAAACCCTTCTCAATCTATCTTAATTCATTATGTGATGCAAGTTTAGAATGTGAAGACTTTATTGTCCTCAATCTTATTTTCACAGCTATTGTTCGAAAGAGTATTCATATATTTAGGAAATACTTTCTTATATAAAATAGTGCAAGCTAAAATGATTGAATTGTTATCAGGTTTGATATATATTTTTTACCTATCCGGTCGGGCAAGAAATTTAAAAATAATAGTTTCACAGTCTAAACTTTTCTTGTCTGAGATTATTTCTTAAATATATTATTTAAATACATATCATACATTAATATTGTTTGAATATCCAAGTAGGAGAAGTAATCAAATATTCCGTATTGAAACCCTTCCCAATCCATCTTAATTCATTATGTGACGTAAGTTAAGAATTTGAAGGCCTTATTGTTCTCAATCTTAATTTCACAGCTATTGTTCGAAAGAGTATTCATATATTTATGAAATACTGCTAAAAATGATTGAATGGTTATCAGGTTTGATATATATTATTTACTTATCCGGTCGGGCAAGAAATTTAAAAATAATAGTTTCACAGTCTAAAGTTTTCTTGTCTGAGATTATTTTTTTAAATATATTACTTAAATACATATCAAGCATTAATATTGTTCTAACTGAAGATTCCAAATTGTAGATGTTTTAACTAATAACTAAAATAGTGCATGGTGTAGAACATATCAGTTTGACTCCGAAAAATCTAATTACATCCCTTATTCATTGAAATCGTGAAATTGGCAGTCAAATTGTTAAAACACGCTATGATTTTAATAAACCTAGTACCACTACTACATTTCCTTCCAACGAATTTCCATAAATTATTAATCAGAATATGACATGCTTATCGATATGAATAACATATTGACACAAAACACAAATTTTTACCATTCCATCAATAACCTTCATATTTTTTTGTATTACTTTTTAAGGACAGCTGATATAACTGCGGATAATTTAATATGTATGAGTGCACGCGCATGTTCTAGACAATAAGAAGATGCGCACTATGAATTTACAGACTTCTTATATCAAATACAGTTATCTCTTGATTGATCTTAAATATGATCTATTGCTTCAAAATAGGCTATTTCTGTTCGCTTTGTTTTAACAGCAAAGGTTAAAGATTCAATGTGCATTGCCTATTCCGAATAAACATGTTTCCACTGCACGTTTCAACTTAAGAGAGAATAGAAATGGCGTTTTAAACGAATAAATCCGTTTTAGACTGAAAAAAACCTTTTGAAGCAAATACAACAAATGCAACTTGAGTGCAAGATCGTTGAATTTAAAAGCAATAAATATTCATCCATAAATTTTCATTTTAAAACACCAAACAAAATTAAATCGAGGTGAATAAATCTGATCGCGCAATAAAAATCAATTAGTATTTTAAATAAATATTTTTTTAAAAATAAAATTAAGTCTATAAGATCTTCTTAAAAATAGCTTTTGACTGGAAGAACGCAAAAACTTTTAGCGTAATAACTTTTCTTCCGTTTCATCCGGCGTATTTCAACACCTTTCCCGTGTTATGGTTCAGCAGGAGGAGATATATTTCAGACCGATAAATAAACAGATATATAGTCGCACATTAATACACTGAAGATTACATAACTATTACTTTTCGTAACTATCATCTTATTCTGTACTCAAGTTACAGAGATGTGATTAAGATATTATAAATATTAGAGCATATGCATATCAATAGACAAAAAATTGCATTCATACAACGTTTTGGTTTACTGGCCAAGATTACTTTAATTAATGCTATTTTATTTGTTTAACATATTCCATCCAATCAAAAAGTGAGAAATAACCTCTTGTTTTGTAAAATTATAATATTTTAAATATTTATTTTGGTAATAGAGCTTTAAAGCCACAAACAAAAATGAACATTTAACAAATGTGAAGAGGAAAAATTTACAGATAACATTGTTTGTATTCTAATGCTGGATCAGAAAGTTACATTAATATTCAAATTCCAACATTTTGCATTGAATATACCTTTATATAATTTAAAAGATGATTTCTGTTAAATCTAGTAATTGACTGTATTGTTAAGGTAATAGACCTAAGGTCGCAGTGTTCGGCGAACTTGCCCCCCACCAAGAAGTCATACATCGTCATACATACAAGGTAATGTGTTCTACTCTTATCTAGAAAGTTTGTATTTTTTAAAGTCATATTTCACTTGCTTTTTGTTATTGATCGAGTAGATTCCAATTGGACTTTCCTCCTAATCTAATTTTGTCCGTTATTCGCGCTTCGAAAATGATCCTCTTATATATCGCTATCCCCGAAATTAAAAGTCAACGGCTGATCTTGAGTCATGTATGTTTTATTGACAAGTATTCTTTCAGATTCAAAGATTCCACTTGGAACTGTCACGAGTGCATAATTCTCCGGCCGGATGCAGGAAGTTTTAACATTACATATATAAATTAAATTTCTTTAATTTCTAATTTTCTTATTTTACTTTATTGACAAGCAATGATATATTTAAAATATTTTTGTATCTTTTGCAATTTTTTTTGCTTAAATAACTGACTCTTAGTTTAGATACCAACTAGATTCTTGGTTAATAGATAATGCGAAATTTTTTCCCCTAGGCACATCTCAACAAAGTATACAGATATAATAGGATCATGAAAAAGAGCACTATTCTTTAACTTACAACAAATAGTTTTTAATGGAGAGAAGTACCTAAGAACGCCCATCGGTATATTAAATATTCTGTCCCCTGGAGCTAAGTTCGTGAATTGTAAACAAAATGTTGTTGTTATACTTATTTTAAAATTTTATTTAGAAGGGCTTAAACATGACAAGAAGTAACTAAATACATTTTTTTAAACTTAAAATTTCTCAAAAGTTTCTTCAAATTTATAAGAATAACCTTTATCATGTAAAATCAATATTGCTTTTTGTAAATGAAAACTATATTTGTTGCTCCGCGCATTTTCATAAAAGATAATCGACAATTTTAAACATAAACTAAATCAATTTGAAATTCAAAATTGCAAATTAAGGCTAAGTTAAATATTTTTTTAATGTTTCTTTTCATTGATTATAAATAATTTAATAACAAATACACAAATACCAAGCTTTATTAAACTTATTTCAGAAAAAAGAGCATTTCATTAATTTTATGTGAGTAGATTAAAATAAACTCAATTATACAAGAGTTTTAAACATGAATTATCTTCGGAATATGTCAAATCCCACAGTCTGGGACGGACAAAGCTGTGTAAGTACTTAATACCTTTATGAATTCCGCCCGCTGCGTTTCTTTATGTAAAATCTATTTAAGCTTTTTCTCTGTTTTCTAAGACGCCTGTGCACAAAAAAACTGGAATAAAATAGCCCCGTTATATCTATATTCAAAATTACGGAAATGTTTTTATAATTAATAAATAGATTGACAATATTTGAATATTAAAAATTAATTCGAAACGCTTGTTTTATTTACCTTGATAAAGAGACTCAGTTTTTTTTAAAAAAAGACCTAATTTCCTATACAAATTAAATTGCAGTCACATTCATTCTTAATATAGCTTTAAACTTATTGCGACCTTTTCGAATTTCTTTTTTATTGAAGTTTTTTTAATTACTGAAATCATTGAGTCTTTTAGCAAATGCGATGTACTGTAAATGAATTTTTAAAGTCGCTTCTATTTATTTCTAAATAATTGAAGATCACATTAATAAAAAAATAGGTTTATTATTTTATTTTAATACTAAATGTTTTACATAAAATAATATATTAAATGGCTTAACCCTCTAATGCATGAATTTCTTTTCGGCCCGAAAAAATATATACGTATCTTTAATACTCATACATTATGGGAAAAATACTGGAAAAAAAATTAACTGGATTAGAATTTAAATAATTTCAATTTTTAAAATTTATCCATCTGATAAAAATCAACTACAAAATTGCAATTTTGATAACTAAATATATTTCAAAATAACCCTCTTTAACTATAATTAATTTTTCGATACAATTTATTTTTATTTAGTACTAATATTATTATACTTTGAATACTGCCAAAAACGTAAATTCACAAAAGTTAATAACCTCATTCTTTAATTTTGAATACGCTTTTACTACTGTCACCTATGAGGATTATTAGTAGCTGAAACTTCAAAATTTAATGTAATAGATGAAAAAATACAAATTTGTCCAGAGGGAGCTCTAATTTCATAGAATAAAGTAGATTATGTTACTTGTTGCCAAACGGCAACAGTATGCATTAGAGGTTAAGATTGATAGGCATTTTTGTGTGGGCGTGTTTTGTTACATTATCAATTTTATTAAGAATTTATATGAAAGCATATGGTAATCGAACTTCAAACAATAAGGGATTTTAGGACAAAAACTCAAATTGTCGAACGAAAGCGAAGATAGGAGAGTTTCTACAGCACCAATCTCAACAATGAAATTATATTTAGGTCGTTTTTATGAAAAAATTTTATTTAAAAATATTTATTTTCCCCTAAAAAAATATCAAGAACTACCGAATTTCTGAGAATTACTGTTTAAAATATTTATCAGTGTGACGTGTTGCAACAAAATGTATGCATCACAACAAATAGTTACCATAGTTCTTCAATGATTTAGATAACTTTATAACGTGCTGCTTTTTTGTTGTTTTTGGAATTCCGCAATCTTGAAATCAAAGTTCGTTTCTGAGATAAAAATAACACAGTGTTGTAAATTAGAGTGTTAGTTTTGATTTATGAAATGAAGTTTATTCAAGAAAGTTGTAGATAGTCAAGTGAAATATTATACAATGGCAGTTCTTTAAATTTAATACTTAGGTAATCTTATTATGGTCTAGATTTTGTTATCGCATAAAGAGACATTGAATTTCAAAAAGTAAATCTGCGACTTTCAAAAATCACATTTGTGTTGTCAACCGTTTTTTACTGCAAGAATATGGAGAAACTAGAATAACTGATAAGGGGGATTAGTCAGAGATGTTATCGGAAACTTTAAAAAGAGCTTTCATAATATGGTACTACAAGAAAAATAAGAAAAGATAGTTTTTCATCTTACAGACAGTTCTAAAAGTATTTAGGTAAAATATATTTGCTTCTAGATATAAGAAAAATAATCAAACAAGTAAACGAAGATCAGAGTTTCGGTTTAGGTAGTAGAACAAATACCACAAAATATTTAAAGTATTCCCCGAAAATTTTAATAACTTCTTTTATTTACTTGACGTCATAAATTGAAAATATAGCCTCAAACCATAAACGAAGTCTGAAGTTTGAACATGAATTGAAAAATAGTTAAATTAAAGGTTAAAAATTTATTTACACCTTGGAAATATTTGTCTCATCACCCATTCAAATATCAATAGTATTTTTATTAAAAATAATTTCAAATTTTCAGTTTATACGTCAAATTTAAAATGTATTTTTTCCTTTTCTTCCTAAATGTAAGTTTAGCGCAGCAATGGTTTTGGTGGAGAAATTTTGAAACAGAAAACGTGATTAAAATAACTGTAAATGATATGGTTTATAATACAATATTATATGAAGAGCTCAATTGCAAAACAAGTTAAATCACTTTTTGGAAAAAATTAATTTGGTTAGCTTTTCATACAGGTATTGTAGGAAGGGATCCGCCATCATTTTGATTTGCCCAAAAAAAGTTAAATCATATGTATGTGTATATATTATACGATTATAATCCCTCATAATCATCAATACGTATATAATCTGTATGAAAAGCCAACCAACTCAATCTTTTCCAAAAAGTGATCGAACTTGTTTTGCACTTAACGTCTTCATATAATAAACAATTTTATATTTACACTTTCAGAAAAAATACTTTCATTTTTGACGATTCATGAATCCTCAAGCCTCATTTCGTTAATTTTGAGGATTGTTTCGTCAAACTATCACGTGACTAATGAGTAAAGGCGAATCCTCACTTTTACGATCGTTATTTGACGATTCTGTATCTTGATTTTGAGGAAACTGAATCTCAATGTTGTACTCACATGCTCAAAAATCACGAAATATTTCTTTATATTAGACGACATTCAAATCCTCATAAAAATGACGATTCAAATTTCCTCACTTTGAGGAAACGAAAACTCGGAGCATTTGCCAGTAACGGAATCGTCAAAATTAAGGAAAATTTCGTCGTTTTTGAGCATTCATTTTTAAAAAGTGAACAGACCACATTATAATCAAGTCACACACATACCCACTTTGACAAGACCACCGATGAACAGCCACAGGGACACTTTCCACGCTGGGTTCAGGTGGACGATGTTATCCAGCGAAATAAGCTTGAACCTGTGGTCAGGGGGGTGGTGGGTCTTCTCGTAGGTCGCGTCGTCTTGGCCGACGATGGGATCGATGGGTATGTGGATGCGATTCACTTCGTCGTCGTATTCGACTGTCTTTGCGTCGTCCTCGTCCACAGACTCGTCTTCGGACACCAAGACGTCGGCGACGCGGTCGTCTGGAAACAATTCCAAGACTGGAGGATTCGTAGCTGTGTTTTGGCAGTGGACTAGTGTGAGGATCTTGGCGAGAAGCATGAGGTAGTAGCAGAAGAAACGCATTGTATTTGATGTGAATGACCAGTAAATTTAATCCATTGTATCTTTCACTGTATACTATATACACAAGTCACAGGACTCTTAATTCATGTTTGCTTCAGCGTAATTTTTGATTAAGCACAGGTAAAAAAGGAACCATAATTGCGAAAAAATAACTGAAAGGCAAGCTATTCTTTTAAAATTAGCATAAAAATAAAGAAACAATAACATTTGGTTTTGTTATTGCACAATTCGTAACATCCCGTAAAAGATTTGACTATAAGTTAGAGGAACTTAACCAGAAATACCAGAAACGCGTTGCTTTAATAAAAATAATTCATATTATTTTCTTGACACAGCTTAGTTGGAGGTGTGCAATGTCATAAAACATGATGCAATTTATGTACCGACTGCTTGGTGAGAAAACGTCAGAGGAATGTTTACTTTAGAAACATTTTTGATACTGCCACAGACGCATCGGGAAACATTCTTCATTTGCATAAACATGTCTTCATCTGAATCGGAGTTCTGGGAATTGCATATAACTATAAAGCACACTGGATCAAAAGTTATTATAGGTATTTCATATGAAATAAAGTATTTTTCTTATTGTTTTCCATTGAATGTAAATGTTTGTTAACATTGCCAGTGCGACGTCGACTTGGCGCGTTATTTGATTACTATAACAATCTCAGTTATGGAAAAAATATTATCAGGCTAATAAATTCACAGAGCAGTATATATATTTTTGTGAAAGATTTTTAAACATTGGAATTTTTCAAATAGATTCTTTAGAAACCAATGAGACTGATACACTTTACAATACCATTGTCCATCCATTCATGTGATACAGCTCTCGAAATTCCCGCATGTTCTGAAGACACATTTTTATTCCAAGAACAAAATCAGTTTAGCTCGACAATGTGTCCGGCGGTCTTCAGCAGTGCTGCATCTTGTCAAATGGAACGTTTCTTATGAAAATTACTGCACGTTTCTTTTTGGTAAATACACCTGTCGGCTTCTGTTCCCATCCGTAATATGAGTCTAGGAATACGGAATCGGAGGATCTTTCTCGATCATGACGCAATGGACAGTTCGATGTGGTTCGTTGGTTTTTACGATGAAGATTTAGTCAAATGATGTCTCGATTACCTTTTTTTTTTTCGTTCTTCCTTTTGTGTTTTCTTGTACGTTCTCGCATGTTTTTTATGTTTTTCGTGATATTTGCAAATTGGGGTTTGACAGAAATTGCGATTTTTGATTGAGAGATCATGCTTGACTCTCCGCGCTTAGTTATAAGTTTAAATACCTTTCAAAACGTGATTTTTTTACACAAAAAATAAGTAGGTTCGTTTCTATAAAATATTCGGCAAACACTGCGTGTGCACTGTAAAAGTGTGTTGTGTAACGTTGTACTCAATGAAACTGTCATTAATATAGCTGTGTTCAGTTTTATAGAGTGAACTAGCTGTTATACCCGACGTTGCACGGGTAAAGGTGAAAAAATAAGTTAATACTCAATTTAACCATTTTTTTCTTTTATTTGAGTTACATAAGATATGAAGATTACCCAGTAATTTTAAATTTAATTACCCATCCTGGATATAGTAATGATTAATATTAATTTCTCAAAAAAATACCTTTGATAAGAAGCTCAAATTAAAAAGAATACATGTTTAAGTAAAAAGTAATCACTAATAATTAAAAATAAGCTACTCCAGCAAACCACAAACTATTTGCATTTTTATATAGTTCAGTTCAATTCATCTATCATTTAATCCGTTATAGAATAATAAGCTTATGTTGCTGTCATCGTTCGTTATAAAGTACAAAATCCCGCTACTTATATTACATTAAAAATTCAAAATTTAAAAAAATTCTATAAAATTAACAGATAATGTCGTAAGTATTTCCCGAATAAAAACATTTTAGCTCATTTGGCGTGTTTGAAAAATTTGGCGAGGAAAATATATAGCTACCATTACACCCATTCAGCTCTAGCGCAAAGACCATCGCACAACCAACCAGCTATTTAAAAAAATGCTCTTTTGCATGTTCTTTGTAATAATTTGGCGAGTTTGGTAAAGTAATTGGCGAAAGAAGGAAGACATGAAACCCTAATATGCATCTGTAGTGCAACGGTCTTCAAAAAACAACATAATTCAGTAAAAGCTTAACTATGCTTTTAAAAAATTCATAATTAAAATCATATATACACAATAAAATAATAGAATGGAGACTGGTAGGATTACGTAACTTGAAACATATCCAACTATTTTTTCAAATTATTAATTTTGTTTCTGAAGGCAATGAACAAATATTAAATAAATTAAACATTTTCAATTTCAATTGTTTTCTAAAAAGTTTTATTTAAATTTTTCTGCCTGATGGCATCACGAAAGAGAAAAAATGATCGGAGTTGAGAGAAAGTGGTGTATTTTTTCCCTTAAAACGTATGAAAACGATAGAAGGAATGGTCCGATTCGAAAAATTCTTAGCCTATGTTTGTTCTGGAGATGAGATGAATTTTTGTGCCAAATTTCGTGACAATCTGTTGCGTGGTTCTTAAGTTTTTGCGTCCTATACAAACAGACAGACAAACAGAAGTCACCTTTTATGTATAAAGATTTACAACAAATTTATAGAATAAAGTTACGCAAATAACGAGCTGATTCCTATTTTATTTTGTAGTGTAATGTTACCCCATAAATTGGGTGTAACGTTATCCTGTAAGCTGGAGTAAAGCTCCCCCCAAATTTTTACACTGTAGTTCCAATTAAGTTTTTTGAAATCCAAATTGGTTACCTAATTGAAATGTCTTCTGAAAATGCAATTTAAAATTTATTATCTTTCGTTAAACTCATTTATAGTTAGGTTAAAATATACAACACTAAAAATAATATAAATTTGATGATGGCATTAATTACTTACATGATTGATCTATCTAAAAATGATGGATGTAATAATTTAAGTATAAAGTATATGTGAGGTTTTCGCTATCCATTTAGTTCAATATAATTTGATGTCTTCCATCAAAGAGATTTAAATGATAAAATTCATCGCTATTATTATTAAATCCTCTTTTTGTTTTTGAATTGCCCGCAGACCATATACAATTACATTATTTTGCAAATACCATTTTCTGAAGTAATTAATATTTTTTGTTTTTTAATTGGAATTTCAAGGAAATTACTCAGTAAAAACAAAAAAAAATTGGATTTAAAAATTGACTTATTTTTTGTTAAATAATTTCGTATTTTAACATAAAAATCAATCATTTTTCAATTAAAGTTCCTATGCGTAGCAGCTGAATATTGCGTGGTGTAGGGCTTGATTACACGCCTTCTTATTGATTGGTCAGTTGTTTAACTTAACCAACCAATCAATAAATCATCATGAAAGTGAGGACTAAGAGCCGTGAAATTATCTCTTTAATGACATTGCTAACCATACGAATACCATTTCTAAACAAGTAATGAGTATACTTGAGTATTAAAATTCTACAAAGCTTCTCTAATTTACATTTTTCTTAATTTATAAATTGTAAGCTTAATTTATATAAAAAAATTCTTTAATTTAAACATCAATCGTTTTTTTCCAAGCCCAGTCAAAAGTTACTGATATACGGATTAAATGACCAAATGTTTGCGATAGTTAAGTTATTTTTAAAAAATGTACCAACAAATATTAGAATGTTTTTTTAATTATTTATTTTTCTTCAAAATGAATTATAATACTTTTGTTAAAGATAATATAATACGTTTTTCACAAAAAAAAAAAACACACACATTCTTTTGGTCACCATTTTTGTTTGTAGTAAAAAAGGAATTCTAGAATTTACTATGCATGTTATAAATAAACATAAAAAACAATAATATTTTATTTGCTGTTTGGTTGCATATTACAACATTAGTTAAGTAATTGAATGTTCTGTACAACACGAAAAAAATATAATTTTAAAAAACATTAGAACACATTTATAAAACACTATTAACAGTGAAAACAGCTAAGCATATACGCCGAGGATTATTTTATTATTTTTAACACTTTAATAAATTAAGGTAGGCGAATACCCAAAATTCCAAAATTTTTACTATTACTTTAATCTTTTCCAAATTTGGCATAGTGATTTCAAATATAATGAACAATGCTTATTGGGCAATTTTTTTTATTCAAATATAATTGATTTATTTTAAACGGTGCTTTCAACTAAAAAAAGGGGTTTACGCCAACACCTTCTAGCATAAAAAGTTTTACATTAATTTACCTGAAATTTTTCACAGATGCTATTTCAATATATATCTGTGTCATGAACCTCTAATATCTGTTGTAAGTATACAAGTTTTTTTTTAATAAATGTCCAAGCGTAAGTTAATCGAAAAAAATCCTTTTTTTTGTGGTTAATTTATAACATTTTTCATAATAACTTTTTTTCTTGGAATTTGTATGTAACTCTAGAGGGTCATTGAACGTATCAGTTCAAAACGAAGAATTTAACACATAATAAATGTTCATAGGATAAAAATTCAATGTGGTAGACTTGTTGGCGTAAACCTCTTTTTTTAGTAGAAAAACACCGTTTAAAATAAATAAATTATATTTAAATAAAAACAAAAGCCTAAATAGTATTAATCATTATTTTTGAAATCACTATGCCAAATTTGGAAAAGATTAAAGCAATAGTAAAATTTTTAGAATTTTGGGAAATTTTGGGTATTCGCCTACCTTAATGTATATTAATGAATTTCCAATATTATTTTAATCCTATTGACAGAACTTATATTGTTTTATACAAATCTATTACAATAGTAATGAATGTTGAGGTCTTATAAAACTTATTCGTGTTTTTATAATATGGGTGAACAGTAGGCTTTGCTACTTTTTGTAATTAATAGTTCCCTTTAATATTATTTTTTTTTGTTTGGGACAATTCTTTTTAAATTTAATGTCAGAAAAAAATAGTTTTTCGCAAGACCTTGAAAACTGTATTTGAAGTAATTTTTATACAAATAAATAACTGATGCCTGAAATGAAAAGATTGAAAAAGATTTCAAATCTTTTCTAACCATTTTAATTTTTAAAGATTTAAAGCAAATTATGTAGTAAGAGGAACGTAAAATGAAAAAATCATTTAAATGTATGCCAGGTCTCAGGAGGTGATGTTGTGAACTTATATCCCATGTGAGAAACTTTATGTAAGCAATAACTCAATCTCCATAAGCACTAAAATCAGATTCGCTTATAGACCCGACTGGAATGTCTTGAATAATATCTTCTCAGATTCTCCCGACTTAGCCATCCTATAAA
Organism: Hylyphantes graminicola; assembly: GCA_023701765.1. Lineage (NCBI taxonomy): Eukaryota > Metazoa > Arthropoda > Arachnida > Araneae > Linyphiidae > Hylyphantes > Hylyphantes graminicola. The sequence goes on from CM043121.1 coordinate 37,668,352, forward strand.
AGGATCAATATTTGACAAAAAAAATTCATCTAGAAATAGTGTCGTGTTTACTGGTGTAAATAAAATATTTACATCATGAGGACACGTATAATGTCACCATAAAGTTGAGTTGGGTGATAGCATTGGTGTCACGTTTACGACTTGAACAAAGTTTAAGATTATGAGGCCAGTCGCTAACACAACATTTGTTCAAACAAAAGAAATTTTCACCAATCCTTCTTTTTACTATTAATAATTCAGTTCAGTCGGGGATACTCTTTTTTATTGTCTTCAGACCGAATTCGAAGCTTATGCCAGATCTTTAAAGATTGTTGTGCTTCAGTTGTTTTTGTTTTAGTTCGAATGCCTCATCGAGAATGGCACCTGAGCAGGCACGTAATGTAAATGTAAAAGCTATATCGTACGCGGTGTAGGGACTTTGGCGCATAGTATTTAACGAAAACTCCCTCTATACGGAATATTACTCGTGTCGTTATATATGATATTCGTTGGACTTATTTTGCTGCACAGACTCTGTATAGATCAGCAGTTATTTTTTGCAATGCCCGGTAACGAACCTGGGACCTTTCGCATGCAGGGCGAACGCCTCAAACGATCGGGCTCTCCAGCCCCTTACTATGTCTAGAAAAACAATAGAGAAAAACAATTCAATGGAAAGGGGGAAAAGATTTATAGGTTCAATCTGCCATCTATCGTTCCACTTCGGAACTATCTATATCCTTGAGATACAATGCTTTTTTCAACATAAATGAAAGAGGAAACAGAAAAAAATCCTTTCCCAACCTTTGCGATTCTGGTAAAAGCTCACGACAAGAAACAGCGGTCGATTAATAGACAGCAGCTTGATTGACAATCGGAGCTTTGCGGACAAAAATACCCCGCTGCTGGAGAACAAATTTTCTATCTCTACGCCAGGAAAGGAGAAAAAAAATACACAAGGGAATAGAAATTAAGTGGCATTGTCCACCAACGTATGTTTTTTGTCAACACAAAGATGTTAAAGTGGGGTATGTTTTTTATTGTTCAACATTGTTTGAAGAAAATCGTGGAATTTTTTTTTGAAGCCCGTTTGTTCTTGAAGCACGTGATTTATCAAAATCAAAATGTTGCTGTTTTTTTTACAAGACAATGTTACTTTTTTGTGTGTGGGCTTTTCTAAGAAAATTGCAAACCCTGACCTTGTGTGATCATTTTTTAACAGTACAAATAGCCATGAGAGTTCGATATTAAGTGGTTTCGAAAGTTAACATCGCACTTCGGAAGTCTAAATTATAGTCTTTGGGAAAACAAGTAAATCACCCATGAATCCGTTTGTTGGTATTACAAATGTTATATAATTGACACTAAACTTATGTCCTTAGCATTGAAACGTCAGTCATAAGTATGCAATTACATTACGAAATTTGTTCGAAATAGAAAAAGTGATACACAAATAAGGGTGTTAACAAGTCTATGAAAGAGACCGGTAAGAAATATTTACACTGAGAATAGATTGTTTGGATGAGTTAAATGATATAAATAAAGTAATTATGTATAAAAATACCACTTTTCAAAAAAATTAGAATATAAATTAAATTAATGGTGTACGTTACAAAACAACCTAAGTATCCGGCGAGTTAATTGGCGACATATGATAATAGTAAATTCAATTTGGCAAAGTCTCCAATGAACGAACAGGCCCTATGTCTTAGATGTACTTTGGAGAATGTGAGTTTCACTACTACACTCCGTGCCAACCTAACTTGGGTAAAAACAAAGAGTAAAGAGGCAGAGGGAAAATCGCGATTGGTCCGCTAGTTGGAAACTTTTGCAAGGTAATATTTACATAAAAATGATCTGAATACAATTTAACCAAAATACACTCTTCATTCCATTAAAATTGCCAAATTTTCTCAAATAATATTCAAATCTGTTAGGCTTTAAGCGAAATTATGTTTTAAACATGTTTTCTGGATGGATTCACAAATTGTTTATGGAACGACTCTTTACATACGCTGAAGGTTCTTCGCCATAGCATATTTCTATTTACCCAACTTAGGTTGGCAAGGAGTGTACCTTTTAATTTTAAAGGAATGACAAGTATTTTGGACTTATTTAAACTTGAATAAATTATGTACTTTACCTTCGAAAATAATTCCTACCAACACTGATCTATCCCAGTTTTTTACATATGAAGTATTTCTAACTCAGAAATATAATTTTATTAGTTTTCGAAATAAAATATCTTTACAGAAACTTACTTATAAAATATTTTTTTTAATTAAAGCATTCAGACAATATATCAGATTTCAGCATTAACGATTGTAAATATAATATATATGTTTAATTTTATTAATGTTTAAATATGGTATTTAATTAATTTTTTAGAATTTTCAGCTTTCGGGAGCATTCGATGTGAGTTTCTTAACAACTACAGAGGGGTGCACAAAAGAAAAACTAAATTTTAATTTCAAGTTTTCCATATTCTCTACCACGCTTTACATTAATTTACGCTTTAGGAACGTTATAAAACGACTTAAAAATAATTTACTAATAAATCAAATTAACTTCGAAAGTGCCCGAAAATTATTCCAAAATATTCTACAAGTTTTTTACAAGTTATTTTCAATTAATTTACATTTTATAAAACAGCACTTAGTAGTGGTTAAATGCAATTTAAAATTATCGTTCATTATCTTTCCAAAACGGAAACGTTTGTTGGGTGTCGTAAAATGATCAAGGGATATCGTTTGCTATTGCGAAATATTTAGTTTATATAATTAAACATTTTTCTACAAAAATTTTATATGAGTACTGTAATACTCTATGTTTTACGTAATTTTTATTTGAAAAATAACAACTAAGAGAAATTGCAATATGAGCATGTAATTTTAATTTTGTTCTCATAAAAGAGTCAAATTAAATTTTTTGATTAATTTTCAAGGATAAATGCCAAAGCAAAACTATTTATTTCAGAAACATGATATTATCGAAAAGCAATTATATAGAAACATATGAAGGAAAACAATAGTCACCCACTATTTTTGATTTTTTTTTATTTGGTTATAAAACCTTCCGTAAAATTGTATATTTCAAATCAACGTCGCGTTTACAAACTTAAGAGCGTGTAATTAGAAATTTAATTACTACTTACCATTTGTAAATATCGTTAAAAATCTATATAATTTTTTTATTTAAACAAAAAAACAATAAAAACAGTTCCTGGAAACGGAATGAGTAAGTATTATCGATTTTTAAAATAGCCAACTATTGTTACTTTTTCCATATGGTAACCTAATGACGTATTTACGTTTTTATTTATTCTGCTTTCTAGAACCTTGAATAACCAATAAAAAGCGTAGTAGTAGTACTCAATATAGTTTAATTTTTAGCTTACAGGATATTGCGATAGCAGAATTATTATGATTACAATACTAAAAAGATATTACATGGCGTGCTAGTAAGGCGTATGGCTAGTACAAGAAATTGTTTATTTTATTGCCTTTGTATAAGAACCGGATATGCGCAAATTAAAAAAAAGTAGCAACTTCTATTCTTTCTGAACTAATTACCAGCCCTGAACACATTCTGCAATGTCTTATGGAACATGGCCATATATCCATGACAATCCCCGACTTCTTTTGGATAAAAATGACGTCATGGAAATGATTTGATCTTCAATCCAGGAATAATCAACAACAAGACACGTATTTTTCAAAGTTATAATTTGCCGTCTCTTTAAATATTGTTTTTTTGTAAGCAAGCCTTAAAAATAAAATAAAAATAAAGCCTTATTTAATATGCCACTTCTTTGTTCGCATTCAGTTGCGACATTTCTCCAGTTTTTGTTTCCAAAACCCAAAATACCAAAGACCAAACCAACCAAATACCAGAAGATGGTGAAACATTTCATAACGCAGTCTTGAAGCTACTATGAACCCTTTTTAACAGTTAACCAACCACCGAATTTTTAACAGTGCATAGTCTAGTTATAGTTTACTAGCAATAATTTGTACCATATTAATATACTAGTCAAAAGAACTATTGGCTAATTCCATGTAACTGTAGTGTAAGTCACGATTTAAGAGGAAATTAAAAGCTTTTTAAATACAAAAAAATATTCAAATTAAATAAAATGGATTACATTATTTAGTTATAATAAGTGTAGATCAACTATTTAATTTTTTTTTTTAATTTAATGTTAAAAGTTGTAGTTATAATAACTTTTTACAAACGTGACTTACACTACAGACAGGATAATTTTGCATGGGTATTACGTACCATTATATATTTAATTTAATCAGTAAATGTAACACGGCATGTTAACAATAAAAAAACCTCCCCCATCATGAATGAAAACATAGATTATAGCAAAACTTGTTTTTATACAAATATTTTCTCTATTAACGAACATAAAATACATATTTACTAACTTCACGTGTTTCTCCTAGTTCTTAACACTCTTTTAATAACTGAACTGTCCTAGTCGTAACCTTGCGTGCAAACCCTGCTCACCCATATTTCTTTCACTTGACGGGTGTACTTTCAAAACTGACATTCTCCAATGTATAACTTAGGTATAGGGTCCGGCTCGTTCATTGGCAAGTTTTGATGTAATAAATTGAACTGGGCGAAGTCTCCAACGAACAAGCTGGACTCAATACCTTAGCTGTACTTAGGAGAATGTGAGTTTTGCAACTACTCCCTTCACTTCATCTCAACGGGATACCAAAACAAAAACAAGGGTATCCAAACTTGTAGACTTTAACTCTCAGAAATAGATGATTAAATTTCAGGAATTGTCACCGTATTTTGACGGAAGTGTTTCTTGTACAATGTTTATAGCATTGCGTTGAATTTGGAAAATTATTTAATTATTTTGGTTATTTATGCGAGAACACAAATTTGTTTTAAGAGCAAAATACTATTAAATTTTTTTCAATAAATATTTTGCATGAATTAAATTATATGTATATATTTTTGCATCGATTGGGAAGTGAGTTGTCTACTTTTTATGAAGTACAATAATTAAACCCAGGAAAACAGTAAAACTTTAATTCACTATTATGAGTGGTAGCATGAGCCATTAAGTAAGGAATACTTCGTCAAATACTTCAGCATTTTTATTCCGCCACAAGTCACGGGATTGTAACGCAGTGATAGTCAAATAAAAGTTTTATTGCAGTAAGAGTAATGAGGAAAGGATTTTAGGGTCCCAACCAAAAATTCCCAAACCATCTTAAGTACATTTTTTAGGCTTAAAAACTTGAAAAACTTAACAATTATACGCTAAATATTAACGTCATTGTAAGCTTTTAAGTATAACTTCAATATCTTCTAGTTAAATTGTGCCTAAATTCACGGAAAAAAATATATATTTGGGAGATTTTAATTAATAATAAACGATGGTAAATTTTATGTGTCTTAAAGTCGACAAAAAACGTCTTAACAAAAACTGTTCCTTTTTTCGTCATAAAAAACGTCAGATTGGACATACACAAGAAACTTCGAAAAAAAAAACTCATTTCGATAATCATTTTTGTTCCTTCACAAACAAGAAAACACATTCACTAAATTTCATCGGACTGGATAAAAACTTTCCGGTGCCATAATTTAGAGACCCATGTACTGAAATATGAATTACGAAAACATCTGCCAAAATGCAATAATATCAACTGCAGTCACGTTTGTGCATTGCATCAGTGCTATTGATTTTCAATAACTGTCATATTTTTTCTTATACTATTCCCATTTGTAATCTTTTTTCTGGAATTTGGAAAGGGTGGAGTCCCTGGTATTATATCAAGGTCAGATGTCCTTTACCTTCAATAACCACGGACTTGGTCATAGAAGATTATATTTATAAATTTCTGGAAAAATCCATATGTGGCAGTTTTTCAAGGTTACACGCTTTACCTTCAGTTATATCAAAGGGAGCCGCCCCGGTGGCTGAATGGTTAGTGTACTAGCCTTTGGAGCAGCTGGGGTCGGGTTCAAATCCCGGTCAGGCATGGATGTTTGTGACAGTCAATAAATGTTGTTATTCGTCTATGTGTTATTCATTTCTTTGTGTCTGTAAAAATTCTTTCTGTGTCGGTCCCACTTGACGAAAGCTTATAAGCGGTTCTCTGAACAAGCACACAAGCTGGAATATATATGTACCATACCATACCATACTATATCAAAGGGAAACTGGGTCAGCGGGAATTTTTATTAAAATTTTTCGGAACATAGTTTCAGAATATATATTTATTGCATTGAGGTGACTATAAATACTTAGAACATACATGAAAAAGTATTTTCTTCTGATATTGGATGCATGGCTAGTAAATACTTCAGAATAAAATTCGAAAAAACTTTCACTTAAGAGAAAAAAAAGTATGGAAAAATGTGCAAACCAAAATATAATACTGAAAAATAAAAAATTTCAGAATATATATTTATTGCATTGATATGACTATAAATACGTAGAATATACATTCTTATTCATGAAAAAAGTATTTTTCTCTGATATTAGATCGATACATGACTAGTAAATATTTTAGAATAAAATTCCAAACAACTTTCTTTTAGGAGTAAAAAGTTAGGACAAAACGTGCAAACTAAAAGATGAGGTTGAATAACAATAAAAAAAATTCTACAGAATTCTTTTTAAATGGAAATTGATGCAATTATATTATTTTAGACAAAACAACCTACGCATAAAAGTTTTTTCCAAGCAATTTACGCTAAATTCGCTAGGGTAAAATATTTCCCTTCTAATAGCTTATAAAAAATAAAACGTGCATTAACGATTAAAGGCATTGCTGTTTGACTAATACTTAGTTAACCAAACAACACTTTACAACCTTCTTCGAAAAGTTTTTTACGCAACACTTAAAATGTTCAATGAATGTGACATCAGAAAATAAAATAACGGAGCGTCTTACTCAGGGATGTCTCCGCCTAGTTATCATATTCTCTTTAAAATTATATCATGGTATAAAAATGTTTCTTATGATAATAAAAATGCAATATTTACTTTAAAATGAAATTTTAGCTTTCTGCCATTAGTTCATTTGCATTATGTACAAAAATGACTCGAGCCATCTTTGGTCTTAAAAAGCCGTTTTTATACCACAACTTGTAGTTGGTTTTAAAAATTAAAGCTATGAAAAAGTAAACAAAAATCAACATTTCGGGTTATAAAACAATTTCAAATCCAAATTTAGGGAGTGATATGAGTTATCAATTTAAGGAAATCTGTCGCATAGTACTGACAACTACACTCCTTGCCAACTTAAGTTGGGTAAATGAAATATGCTATGGAGAAGATCCTTCAGCGGATGTAAAGAGTTCCATAAATTATTTGTGAATCCATACAGAAAACATGTTTAAAGCATTAATTTCGAATAAGGTCTTTCAGATTTGAATATTATTTGAGAAAGTTTGGCAATTTTATCAGAATAAAACGTGTATTTTGGTTAAATTGCATTAAGATCATTTTGTATGTAAATATTACTTTACAAGAGTTTCCAACTAGCGGACTAAACGCGTTTTCCCCCTGCGTTTTTACTTTTTGTTTTTACCCAAGTTGGGTTGGCATGGAGTGCATATTTTTTGTTTGTTTTCTTAACCCTTATTACTTCCAATTGCGTAATGTGAATTGTAAACGTATTGTAATAGAGGAAAAAAACCAGAAATGAAGATTTTGTGTTTTCTACTCGTTTTGGAGAGTGCTGATTTGGAAAAAGTGATTTTGAATGTTGGTCAACTTGTCTAAAACCACTCTACTTCTCGAACTAAAAGAGCTGCTGACTTCAAATTTGAAAAACGAGTTCCTAGCTCCAGACGTCATAATATTCTTTACTGAAAAATCGCGAATGTGGAAATGGTACCTGGTTATAGAAAGTTTTTGTTTTTTATGGTGCTGCTAAAAAACTAAAAGATATACACATACTAAAGATTTCGAGAAAATCATGCATGCGCAATTGATAGCTATCATAGAATAAGGTTTTAAAGTTGTGGAAATTACCTTATACAGGGTGAGGCAAACAAAACCGGCCCCGAGGTGGAGATAAGAATACGACAGAAATGTTGCCAAGTCAAAAACCAATACAAAAATAGGCTTGCTAACTGAAGCTTTTGATCGCTTCAATATTAAGCCCAAACAAATGCTTGGCGACTTATTTGCCGGCAACTACGCTATGGTTAGAAAAGCTAGTTGAAATAAAATATAAACAAGGTTTGTAGGGCTGACTAAAAAAGTTCCCACTTGTGATTATTTCGGTTGTTATTTATCCTAGAGAATCGGACCTTTTTGTTTTGTTGATATAAAACATTTTAAATTGATTGCAAGACACAAAATTTGCATTATGGGACATCTTCATACAATACGAACTAAGATCTGAACTCGCCACTAGTCTATGAGTAGCTCTAATGTGAAGCTAATCCGATCCAACCAATGCAACATAGGTTTCAGGCGGTTTCAAGAGTTTTTTTCGCCAAGCATTTCAACGTATTCCCATCTCTAGATCGGGGCCACTTTTGTTTGCCTCACCCTGTATAAGGTATATATAATGTTAAAAATTATTAAATTTTTATTCTTTAAATGTGTATTTATTTATTGAATGGTAATTGAATGTCGTGTAGTGTTACACGCCCCATAGCTTGCAGATTATTTTTTCATCAAATGACACAAATTTATTAGCATAAATCGAAAAAAACAAATGTTAAATGTACCCAATTGGTTACCGATGGCCATAGGAAATTAAAAAAAAAAGAGGAAAACTAAAAAAAAAAACTTACAAAAGGAACTAAAACTTAATCAGATCGTTAAACTCCTTCTTTCAAAGACTAGTTTAATTATAAAAAAAACTTTTTCAAATGTTTAGAAAAGTGTTCGTAGTTCGGAATGTATTGTGTTTGCCGAAAGTAAACTTTTCTAATGTAATTAAGTGTAGCTACGCTATTTACTTGGAAAACAAGAATAAAGAAGAACTTTCTCAGAAGTTTTCCAATTTATTGTCTTGTTAAAACGATATACTTTGCCTTGATTACACTAAACTGCAAATTAGACTTAATTTGGTTGCATTAAATAGCGAATTAGATAGAAAAAATTTCAAAAGAACTAAAACCTAATTGCATCATTATTAATTATATATAATCACCATAGTTAATTATATATTACTAGCTGTTATACCCGACGTCGCACGGGTAAAGGGAGAAAAATAAGTTAATACTCAATTTAACCATTTTTTTTCTTTCATTTGAGTTAAATATGATATGAAGATTACCCAGTAATTTTCCATTTAATTACCCAGCCTGGATATAGTAATGATTAATATTAATTTCAAAAAAATACCTTTGATAAGAAGCTAAAATTAAAAAGAATACATATTTAAGCAAAAAATAGTCAGTAATAATTAAAAATAAGCTATTCCAGCAAACAACAAACGATTTGCATTTTTATATAGGTCAGTTCAATTCATCTATCATTTAATCCGTTATAGAATAATAAGCTTATGTTGATTTTACCGTTCGTTATAAAGTACAGAATCCCGTTGCTTATATTACCTTAAAAATTCAAAATTTAAAAAATGCTATAAAATTAACAGATAATGTCGTAGTAATTTCCCGAATAAAAACATTTTAGCTCATTTGACGTGTCTGAAAAATTTGGCGAATAAAATATATAGCTACCATTACACCCATTCATCTCTAGCGCAAAGACCATCGCACAACCAACCAGCTATTTAAAAAAATGCTCTTTTGCACGTTCTTTGTAATAATTTGGCGAGTTTGGCAAAGTAATTGGCGAAAGAAGGAAGATGGTTAGGTTTTTGAATTATCGTCGCACTAGAGCTGCACGAGGGCTATTGGCGACGGGCGTCGTATTTTAGAACCACAGTCAGGTGACGAGCCAACACCTGAATAGGCACCCAACGCAACCGTTAAGGGCGACATCGTACGCAGAGAAAGAAGGAAGACATGAAACCCTAATATGCATCTGTAGTGCAACGGTCTTCAAAAAACAACATAATTCAGTAAAAGCTTAACTATGCTTTTAAAAAATTCATAATTAAAATCATATATACACAATTAAATAATAGAATGGAGACTGGTAGGATTACGTAACTTGAAACATATCCAACTATTTTTTCAAATTATTAATTTTGTTTCTGAAGGCAATGAACAAATATTAAATAAATTAAACATTTTCAGTTTCAATTGTTTTCTAAAAAGTTTTATTTAAATTTTTCTGCCTGATGGCATCACGAAAGAGAAAAAATGATCGGATTTGAACGAAAGTGGTGTATTTTTTCCCTTAAAACGTTCGAAAGCGATAGAAGGAATGGTCCGATTCGAAAAATTCTTAGCCTATGTTTGTTCTGGAGATGAGATGAATTTTTGTGCCGAATTTCGTGACAATCTGTTGCGTGGTTCTTAAGTTTTTGCGTCCTATACAAACAGACAAACAGACAAACAGAAGTCGCCTTTTATGTATATAGATTATTCACTTTTCCCACATGTAGTCCTTGAAAAAAAAATGTAGGTTTGTCTAAAGCACATCAGTTTATAAGCAATCAATAAAATAAAAAGTTTTCTTTAAAAGTGGAAATTTATAAAATTTCCTAGGAATTTGAAGAGTGTTAATCATAAATTGTTTTTGAGAAAATAAACATAGCACGTTTTTAAATTACCATTTGCTTACCAGAGAGGATTAAACTGTAAAAAATTGATACCTAGCTACTAAAATTTTATACTTGGGCTTCAATGTTTCCAATAAACAATCTAATTTTTTTACATAAGTTAATGATTTTTATGGAATGGTTTTTATAGAAAATAAGGTATTTAAAAAAAGCAATATGATTCTACCTTCATGGATAGATTTATAACAGTACATTATTTTCGTTATGGTAATGTATATTAATTCCATAAAAGCATTTTTCAATCTATCATTAAATATAGCCTTATTAAATACCAAACTACTTAGAAAGGTTCAAACCCAACAATTTTCAGCTAAATTTTTTGAAAATAATGAATCCAAAATATCATAATTACAAACTTGATTTCTAATTTCAGAACTCAAAATTAGCAAAGTAATTAAAACTCGAGACAATTCTTCCTACAGCAAATAAGCCATGTTAGAATAAAAACAACAAAATTATTTTGAGCCAAGGTACATTACTTTGATAAAGGAAAATTTTTTAAGCTTACGTTTTCAAAAATAATAATGAACTAATTTAACTGCAAACTTAATTTCTAATTTCAAAACTCAAAATTAGCAAAGTAATCCTGCCTATCCTGAGACAATTCTTCTTATAGTAAATAAGCCATGTTAGGATATAAAAAAACATGATATTTCCAGCCAAAGTACCGCCAAATTACTTTTCTAAATGAAACATCATTACCACGAGTACCGTAAAAAACAGTCTGGCAAATATCTATCTGGCCTGAAACGCAATCCGGGACCATTAGCCCCTCGGAAAAAAATCCGGCAGAAGCCAAATGTCAAGGCAATCCAGCTGTAGCGAGTTTTCCCATGCTGTACCAACGACATGAAATGGAGTATACCGACTATGTTATAGTAAAATGAGGTTGGGTGGGGACCAAGATGAGTGGTTTAAATTGTCAAGAAAGGATTTCCATCTTCAGGATTCATCCCTAAATTTGGCGTGGAGATTAGTATTTATTAAAAGAAAAAAAAGTGTTTGGGGGAGTCATTGTCAGTAATGCCGACCCGGCGATGCAACGGTTAAGGTGCTAGCCTTTGGAGCTGCTGGGTTTGTGCTCGAATCCCGGTAGGCATGGATGTTTGTGTTGGTCAATAAATGTTGTTATTCGTCTATGTATTTGTGTCGTCCTTCTTTGTGTGTCTCTTGTGACTGTCTCTTCTGGTGAGCGGGTTAACGGGCTATGAAGCCTATGCTCTTCCCTTCTAGAGGGCACACTCACTGTCATTTGTCATATTGTCAGTAATAAAAACTGAAATTTTAACCCTATGAGTTCCTGTATATATAATCGTGTAGATATTATTTTATATTGTACCAGTCATTTAATTTGCTATTTTCAAACGAGTTTGCATCATAAATAGTGCAACAGTGAAAGTTAAAAGCAAGCTTTCAATTGCCTTTTTCCGGCACTTTAAAGCGGCCGATAACAAAAAAATATCGACACAAAAATTTAAGTTGCAAGGAAAGCTAGACTCATAAGATTCGGACTAGACTTATAAAATATTAATACGATCACATAAAAAAAATCATTTATTCTCATATAAGCTAATTATAACACCATTATTTACAGTGGATTTTTTTTAATATACATAACGCCAAGACCACGTGACGTGGGTATGAGCCCTTTTGGCTCTCTTTTTACAAGTATTTGTGGCTGTACGCTCTCAGCTGTGCTAAATGGACCGGACAGCCCAAACAAATCGCTATATTCAAAAACGGGTTAAGTCCACAGAAACATTTCCGCATACACCCTTCTCCGTCCATTAAAAGGTTCAAAGCAAAGCTTAAAGGGAAGTTCTCCAATAGTATTGACTCCTTATTCAGCGATTCAAATGAAGGATTCATCAGCTGGGTGCCGGATTAGGCGGCCTTGAAGGGATATGTAAAGGGTGTGATTCGATGGCCGGACTGTTTATGGAAATGAAGGCTATCGGGTTTATTTGATGCGGTATTGATTAAAATGGAAAGAGTGTATTGGCATATATAATATGGTGTTTTGTTCAATGGTATTATAGATATAGACTATTGTTGAGTTTAATATGGTTTTTAGTTTAGAAGTAATTTTACGCTTTGTTTATTTATGAGATTACTGACTGGTTTGTAATAGTGTTATTCGTCGAAATGTAATAAATGGTTTCTCTTATAACAAATATTTAACACATTATATTAATAAATTTTAATAATAAAATGTCTTTAAAATGTCTCATAAATAAATTTTTACATAATGAAATGTCTTTTATTGATATCCTTTTCACTATGAACAAAGTATTTATCTGTAAAAAATGAGACAGATGAAACTGTAAAAAAATAATTAACTTATTTAATTGTAAAAACCTTTATTTTAGCTAAACTGATAACGATGATGATTTACTTGTATGGTTCAATTATGTTAAATACACTGACTTAAAATTAACTAGGGCAGATTTATACAACCAATAATTTTAATTAAAAATGCCAGGAAAGAGAATTTAGGTTTTTAAAATCAGTAATATATTGTTATGTTTACATTATTAAAGCTGAATGCATTCAAAATTTGATATATTTTAGTGTACTATTAATTTTATTCCTTACACGTGATTCTTTTTTTTATCTGGTAATTTTATTTTAGAAACATTTTATAAATTACATTTTTGAATTACGGAGATGATTTTTCACCCAATTTCGATCTTTAAAATTACCAAAAAAATCAACCATTACAGTATTTCGAATAAAATTGTAGCATTGCATAAAGGAAATAAATCCTCAAGAAAAGTTCATTCTCAATTAAACTACTACACAATGATCGTAGAAGCATTTTATCTAATACTATAATCTTCTTTACAACTCACAAAGGGAATTTCAATGTGCGCCTCCAAAACAGATGTCCAGAAAGTCACGCATCCCTAAGCTTGTTTTGTTCCCAATCCTGTATCGTTTAATAATGATTTAAAGTTTGCTGACACCAAAATTTGAAACCTCGTGTAATCCCCTTTATATTGCGGTGCGTGCAACATATTTGTCCCTGAAACAAAACGTGACTTAAATTCTTATCTTCTTTTTTTTATTTTTTGGAATTTTAGGTTTAATTGTTTTTAAAATTTGGTCAGTTTTATTTGTTTTTTATTGATATATCCGTAAATGTTGCACACATTTGGGTAACAGAAATGGTTTGGAAATTTCCCACTAAGATAAGATTATCGGTTGTTTGTTCACTATTTTTTTAAATATTGTTTCGTTATAACGTACTATAAAGAGCATTCCATACACAACATTCCATATACAACAGAAATTAAATTATTAAAAACGCAATCAAGAATTCAATACATTATATTAGGTAATAAGATATAGTGATTAAAAAAAGTATAGAACAATTTTCGAGTTGTTATGTAAATTAATATTTCTAGAAATTATTAATTCACAATTTTTGCTTTAACTTTTAATAAAAAATCAGCAGCTGAAAACAAAAGGTTTGGGTACTTGTACGCGCATCGTAAAATGGAAAATTGGACTCCGTTTATTATTGCCATTCTGAATTTTTCTTAAATTTATGACTGACAAAAGAAAAAGCATAATTATTAAAAACGCATTATCTATTAAATAGGGAAAAATACTTCGGTAAAGGGTACTTTAATGGCCTTTTCCGAAAATTAAATTCCTGATAATGTTTCATTTCGAAAATTCAATGTATCAAGTCTGACAAAACTAAAAAGAATTCACTACTAAACTAAAATATTTTCCCTAAAATTACCTGCGATAAAAGTATGTATCCATGGGAACATTTTACAACATTGACAGCTTAATTGATTTTGAAAGTTACAGGCATTAATTAAGATAACCGCTAGAAGAAACACTTTAATCGTGTCTATGTTGTAGAAACGGAGTAATTTCAAACCTAGTTAGCACGATATTGAAGGGAGTGTCATAATATATCGAGAAAAATTAGTTTCGGGTTAGCCATAAGTAAAATTTATCTATTTAACTGCTGCATATGTTAAAATAAAATTTAAGTCACATTTTTGTCAAAATAATGTCAGTAATTTTTCTAAACACTTTGTAATATTCTAATGTGCAGTTTAAATAGAGGCGATAGTATTAATTAATCCTGGATATTGCTATACAATTTAATTACATACAGCTATTAAGTTATAAGGACTTAAAAGAATATAAATTACACGGATAAATAATAAACATAATGTTATTTATGATATCAGATTATTCATAATATTTTAAGAATGAAAATTACTCTGAATAATATAAGTTGAAGCAAACAAATTGTCATATAAATGTTATGTATTATGTTAAGTTTCCTAAATTTAAAAACCCTGTATTTAGCCAGTAATTTCTGGATTCTAACTATGCGTAGGTTTTCTTACAAAATACAAATATATGTTACGCAAATGTCTTTATCCTATCAAATAACACGGTTCTAGGCACACAAATAGATGAGAAAATTACACAATATACAGTTTAATTTATGCCAGTTTCCTGTCAACTAATGTGGGGAGAAAATCAATTATTTATTCATCTTATTATCAAAATCCGAATCTTGGCACTAATATCCGGTTTGCAGAGTGACCATTTCACGTGATTTTAAGCCGTATTTGTTCTATTTTGTTTTCTTTGACGTTAGAACGGGTAGAAAAGTTGTAATTATATATTTAGGATGGATGGGTGTTCGGTTTTAAGAGCATTGAAGGCCAAACTGAGCCAAATTCTCTATTTGATATGAGTTTTGTGGCTTTCGTTGTGATCGTTAATTTTGGTTTTGGGATAACCCACCTACAACGGGCAATACCTGCCAGTAAAGATGAAAAGCGTTATAAATTTCGTTCATGTAAGACGATTTGATGTTCTTGATAAAAATTTTTTTTGATTATTTCTTCATAATATTCAATGGTTTTGCGTAACTACATTGCAATATATCAGCATTTTAAAGGAAAATAATAACTGAATTAGTATTTGCTAAAATGAATTGGAATAAAAATGGTGGATGTTCGGAAATCGAAGGGAAGATGCAAGAAATCGATCCTTTTTCACTTACTTAAAAAGATTATTCACCAAAAGATAATTCTCCAAGTATACTCAGAATTTAAAACTACACTTCGTGCCAACCTAACTTGGGTAAAAACAAAGAGTAAAGAGGCAGAGGGAAAAGCGCGATTGTTCCGTTAGTTGGAAGCTTTTGTAAGGTAATATTTACATAAAAATAATCTGAATACAATTTAACCAAAATACACTTTTCATTCCGATAAAATTGCCAAATTTTCTCAAATAATATTTTAATTTGTTAGACTTAAAATGAAATTAATGTTTTAAACATGTTTTCTGGATGGATCCACAAATAATTTATGGAACTCTTTACATGCGCGGAAGGATCTTCTTCATAGCATATTTCTATTTACCCAACTTAGGTTTCCAAGGAATGTAGTCTTCTTAAAATGCAGTTAATGGGCTAAATTAGCCTCCTTTTATTTCCGTTAACGTGCAGGGATAATGATCGCAGTCGCAAACTTAAGTCAGTAGGATCTTTCCTATACGAAAAAGTGAAAACACTTACTTGCGGTTTTCATTCAAGAATGGTAATCTTAAAGGAATTCAAAATGCGGAAAAATTAGTCGTTCATTGCCCCTGCAGTAGTAAGGGTAGGGTAGTGTACATATACATTCCAGCTTGTGTGCTTGATCAGAGAGCCTTCGTCAAATAAGACAAGATAAGAATTTTTACTGACACAGAGAAAAGAAGTAAACCCAGGGGTAAGGTGGAAATCGAATCCGCACCAATTACAGCGAACAGACTGCTAGCTTAATGGTCCAAACCACTCGGTCATCGGGGCTCCCTTGATTAAAAACCGCAAGTAAAATCGCAAGTAATGTTTTCACTGCCGTCGCATGCGAAAGATCCTATTGGCATAACATTGTTACTGCGAACATCCGGCACATGTATGCATGTTAAACTTTTCCGGCTTTCTATTTTGAGACTTCATAAAGAGATCGAACACAGCCGATAACACCAAAATCAGATTAGTGGAGCCATTGTGAGCTTGTTCGGGACTATCGATTTGGCAGATTTAACGAGAACGTATGACGCAATGTCCTCAGAAAATACAAATACTGACAGAATTGTCTGTTACTGACATACAATTCATGATATTCATATCCATGATCGGTATTTGAGCCCGGGACTTTCTACTCCTTGACCATTCAGCAGTCCAGTCGGCAATCGGAAGTGTGGCAAACGTTATCTGAACCAGTGCATGTGGAGTGGGCCTTTTCACTTTGATGCAAAACTTTCCTCCCATTTAAATTTTATAAAGATTTACGAAGGATAATAGTCATTTAAATAATAATAATAATAGCGGTAATAGTTCCGCTGTATTGAATTTAAAATTAAAATACTACCCAATATGATGCGATGAAGTCAAGAAAGGAATGAAAACCTAATGAAGTTAGCAAAAAGTTAAAAAAACAAAACAAGAAATGTACTCGAGCTTTTTTTGTGTACGTCAACCTCAGTCATCTCCAAATTTGTAAAGTCTCACTTTGGACTCGATTGTTTTATCAAAATACCTACTTAGAAAATAAAAATTATAATAATTACTATTAGTAGGGTTTAATAAATAACTTTCAAGAAGACATGCCACTCCCCAAAATGTCTCGCCAGAACGGTATTATGGAAAAACAACGAAATAAGTTGGTTGCAATTAAAAGACCCTCGCATCAAACCACGATCACAAAAAACCCAATACAAGTGCACATAGAGTCAAAGGGAGCTTTACTTACGTGGTAAAAAGCATTTAAGTACTACTTAATTAGCAATTATTCTTGCAAGATCCTTCAGAACGAAATCTTTCATATATTTTTTGCTCGGAGTCACAAACATTCGCTTATGACATAAATAGTATTTAGGGCTACCTAAATTACTGTTATTCTTGCAAAAACGCTTAAATGAGTTCTTTCATTCAAGAATAAGAAACAAATCCTTAAATACCTCTATTTAAATTTACGACTAAAAAGAAAGCTTTAAAAATTTTAAGCAAAACTGTTAAAGATGTTGTACTGCACTGCGCCTACAATTTGGATAGCTTCCAGAACTTATTTTTCCGTCAAAATCTAGGTTCTACGCTCTGACTCCTTTTAAAAATTCATAGCTCTTAAGACATAACGTCAAAACTTAGACCCTTATAAATTGAGAATCTTCTTTTCTTAAGTATGTTCGCTGAAAAGAATGGTTATTTTAGTGGCTAAATATATTCTGGTGTTTTTCCATGAAGAATTATAATGAAAAGGTACATGTTTTGAAAAGGGTAGAGAAAAGGTGCACTGGGTTGTTTTATGTGTTTATATTTAGAAATTATTGCGTTACTTTGAAGACGGTATGAGACTTTTCTCATCCATTATGGGAATCCCCCATTGAATTTTACAATTGAAGATTTGTCTCTTCAGAATTGTACTTAAGCAAACTATTTGTTAAAATCATTTTTTAACATATTCAACCACTTGACAGTTTGAATGTAGTAAAAGCAGTTTTCCGATAACCAGATTTGCAATAATTTATATTGGTGTATTTTCTTAAATTTATGGATTTCTATCTCAAATTTTTTAAGTAAAATTTTAATTGAAAAACAATTTTTCCAGACAATACTGTGTTTATAATATTTCGCGAAGAGTAAAATGCGCCCACTTTCCAAAGATTACAAAAACTGCAAACTCAATTTTTGACCTTGTCACTTAACAAATGTTTAAATGTTGGACACTTTTTCGATAGTGCTAAATATATGTATGAAGCTAGACATAGACATCCGGAATCGTTCGAATGAAACAATAATGATACACAACACATCTTTTAAATTATCTTTCCAGACTCAAAACCCCATTCAATCTATTGAGAGAAATAAATGGATTTGGATTTCAATATCGATAAATGCTGTTGCCTGACAACCGAATCGATAAAACCGAAGCAGAGAAATAATAGAAACCCTCAAAAATAAATATAATAATCATAAATTATTTATCTGTTTAGTAAGTGCAAATAAAAACACATTTCTATACACTCCTTGCCAACCTAAGTTGGATAAATAGAAATATGCTATGGAGAAGATCCTTCCGCGCATGTAAAGAGTTGCGTAAATTATTTGTGAATCCATCCAGAAAATATGTTTAAAACATTAATTTCGTTTAAGGTCTAACATATTTGAATATTATTTGAGAAAATTTGTCAATTTTATCAGAAGTAAAAGTGCATTTTGGTTAAATTGTATTAAGATAATTTTGTATGCAAATATTACCTTGCAAGAGTTTCCAACTAACGAACGAACAGGGCTTTTCCCTCTGCCTTTTAACTCTTTGTTTTTACCCAAGTTAGGTCGACACGGAGTGTAGATGAAATATGTTTGTACATGGTGCATTTTTCAAAGTGAAATTGCTAGCCACGTTCATATACATATAATTCTATTTATTTTGATTGCAAAAATATATACAAAGTACTTGCAGCTTTATTTATATATTGTTGGTGGTTCATTTCCCAATAACAGATTAGATTTCCCCAACATTCATTTTTAATTAATGGAGAAAATAATCCCTGACGTCTCGGACTGTCCATGACAATACTGAGAAAATAATCTTTTCTATATGTCTCGTAAGTCGACTAGGATCTACCCGTCTGTCTAGTTAAAGGGATTGAGTAAAGTACGTCAGATTATCGGCACTAGTGATTTGTCACCCGTCGTTATTCCAAGTGTGTTTTCTCACTCATTAGTTTAGACATGTTTGTTTTTATTCTTAAAAGACGATATGGCAAGAAAATTTGAATAAAATAAAAATTTGGGTTTTAAGTAATTTTTGGTTTGAATTGAAATGAAAGCTTTCTAATTAATTTTACACAAATAAGCAAAATATGATACGCATAAAGAACATAGTACTTAACAATTAATGTAGGACAAGTAAAGTTTCCGAAAAACGAATTTTTTAACTTGAAACTACACAATAAATGTTTTCAACTCCTAAACTACCCATCACTTAACTGTCCGATTTTTCGAAAACTTAATTTAGTCCCTGTACGTTATAATGCTTTTTTCAAAATTTGCTTACATCTTTATCGAAATAAATCACTCTGTGAACTTAATGAAAACTTTTATAATACCAGATCAAGTGATATTTTCCGAATTCCAACATTTTCCAAAACTATATTTACTAAACATTTTTTCTATCTTGCCCCTAAATTGTAAAATAAACATTATTACTTTAAAAAACAACTTTTTGAGTTTTTCATTAATATTGACGACTTGGATCTTTATTTTTCACTCTAATTTGAAGCATTTTAATTATATATGTATGCCAGCTGATTGCCACATCATATTATGTTCGATTCTTATTTGTTTCTGTGTTTTTTGTTTTTGTTCAATTCTAACTATTTATGTTTTGTTCGCCTGTACGGGAAATTTTTCCCCTTGGCGCACCATATTTTCTATTGGTTATCTGTTATTTTTTGTTTTTTGTAATAATAAAGATTATTTTTATTATTAAATCAACTTTTTATTCGGTAAGGAAGGTGTTAATGGCACACAAAAGGGATCGTTAATGCTTTAAGGATGATGACTTTGTATTTACTATTGTGAAGGAAGTGGTAACAAACTGCTTTATGTGCTCTGTGTAGGGACCTTTCTTCGTACTATAGGACGTAGTATCTGATTTGATATGAGGCAGACGCAAAGTTTTATCATACACCATACTCAATTCGACACGGCCTAGTTTGATGCTTATTTTCTAATTTTATTTTATATTGTAATAAATTATTGAAATTGACTGCATTTTATGGTATACATATCATTCTAACTTCTAAAAGCTCTTAAAAGGAAAAAAATGCACCTAAATCATACAATAAGCTGCCTATTAATTAATAATTAGTAGGATTTAAAAATAACTTTTTGATTTTTTTTCTTATAAACATCGACGACTTTAGTCTCTGTTTTTCACTTCAACTTGACGCATTTTAAACCTATTTGGATACCAGCTAATGGCCACTTTTTGTTCGATCTTATTTTTTGTGTTTTTTTATTTCAATGCAACAATAAATGTTTTAGCTTTAATTAACTTGCTATTAATAAATAACTGTAGATTTTTCCTTAACATTCACCCCATTAACATTTCTTTTGTTTCAATTTTAAAAATTATGATCGCTGCAAACGCAAAATTGTCATATTCTTTATCAGTTGCAATTTCTTGGTTATACACGCAATTGTAAATGTTAAAAAAATCAGTCCATTTAAATTTAATGTCAGTCTCATTCAGTTTATTACTACTTAGCATTTGAAATAAAAAATTCTTAAATGGTAGAGAAAACGACTTGACACTACGCATATTGCCTTACACTATTAAAATCATTTCTAGTACTTACCAATTTTCGCCAATCCAGCAATGGCAATCCACAGGGATATGATAAAAGGCGTCGAGACATGAGAAAAATCCACCACGAAGATATGCAACTGCTTTTTTTCCTCTGGCTCTTCAGCACCGTCTTCCGAGTAATCATCGACATCGTCCGGATACTCGGTACCGGACTCGGATTCAATCGGATACGATTCGGTACCGGACACTTCGGACTCGGGTTCTGTACATTGGCAGAAAGTGGCCAGGGATAATAGCACCAGACATGCCAATATTACTTTCCAGGCCATTCTGTTCTTGTGCAGTGAAAAGGCATACATTATAGTTTGTTTGTTGACTTTCAACAGTAAATGTGGACGAAGTGTTGATATAAACAGAGTTGTAAGGCAAATTTGAAAGAATTATTTTTCGAAAAAATTATTAGCTTACTTATGTTAAATATTTTTTTAAAAATTCTATTCTATTTTTAAGTTTTAAAGTTGCAAGAATCGACGGCAATTAACTCGTATGTTAGTCAATTAACCAAAAAGTTATTTTAAATGAGCGTTTTGCATTTTTTAGTTTAAATTTTATAAACTTTTTTAAACATTCTCTTCGTAAAATGTTCTAGTTTTTTCTCAAATAACTTATGCCAGCAATTTGATGAAGCGTTCAGGTAGAATGTTTTTAAAGCATACACTTTTCTTGGTTATAATATAAATGTAAAGCATTAGCGTTGATTTAGCAATAAACGCAGCACCAAATCGAACAAACCCTGTTAAAAATCCGCAAACTCGAAAATATGCTGCAAAAACTTTATTCCAAAAAATATTCCTTACTTTTCGAAGTCCAACTTTCATAAACTTTACTAGTAAACATTAAACTCTTAACT
The DNA here is from genome assembly GCA_023701765.1 of Hylyphantes graminicola. Taxonomy (NCBI): domain Eukaryota; kingdom Metazoa; phylum Arthropoda; class Arachnida; order Araneae; family Linyphiidae; genus Hylyphantes; species Hylyphantes graminicola. The sequence continues at coordinate 37,690,278 of CM043121.1, forward strand.
TTAATCCATCACGTTTTTAAAAACCGGCATTCTATCCAATAAAATTCCTCACAATTTTAATAAACTTTAGTTCTTAAAAGGCACAAAATTATCACTCATTCAAAGTCAAATAGAACTTTTTAATATCTCACCAAACGATTTTTTCGCGTCGCGGGACGGTAATAAATATCTGGCATTCGAAATTCCAGAATTCCGCACATGGACGAACGGAAAGGGAATAACAGTCGCCGTGGACAGAATTGATCAATTCTTAAAAAATCAATTTTGGCTGAAAATAGTCAGATTCGTAGGACTGGAGCTTAGGTTATGTCTGTCACTCTTCGTAGGAGGAATACGGAAGCTCTAATTTGTGAAATGGAACTAATAGAGCGGCATCTTCCCGGACTCATCTTTTGCCAGAAAGCGAAAAGTATCCAGATAAGAGGGGTATGGTGGCAGCACGGTCGGGCTGATGACGTCGTATGTGACATCACAGTGGGCTGCGTCGAGCTCCAATTTTAGGCCCGTGCGGTACCGAAAAAGTCTTTAACACGCAGGAGATGATAGATTTTTTCCATACCGTTAAAACAGTAAATAACGTAATAAATACACAAAGTATTTGAAAGATTTTGATGATCATAAAAAAATAATAATCTTTGTTATTACAAAAACAAAAAATGACAAATAAACAATAAAAAGTATGGCATGCCAAGGGGAAAAATTTCCTGTTCTAGCGAACAACACATATATAGTTATAATTTACCACAAAAAAACCCACAGAAACAAATAATATTGAACATAATGTGATGTGGCAACCAGCTGGCATACATATATGATTGAAATGCTTCAAATTAGAGTGAAAATTAAAGATCCAAGTCATCAATATTAATTTTTAAAAAAACTCAAAAAGTTGTTTTTTTTAAAGGTTGTTAAAAGTTTTTTTTTACATTTACAAAAAACATGCAATAACATGCATCCATTTCCTCTCAATAACAGATTAAATTGTACAGTTTGTGCAATTTTGTTCTCAAAAATATGTACTTCAATAAACTATTCAAAACATTCTTCAAAGCGAATTCACAAAACAGTTTTGCTTAAACTTAATTTTCTCTAGAAGAGTTTACTCCGAATCCGTTTCATAAGAGGCATGTAAAAGAAACATGGCACAAATTAGGAAGCAGATTTAAAAAATTGCTCAATTGATTCTTACTCTTATTATTAAGCACAAACTTTAATTAGCGAATCAAATATAGTGTCACGGTTAAACATAGCGACCAGACTTACTGCATATTTTATAGTACAGTTTAGTTCGTTATTCAACTATCTAGCCTTAATTTTTTAAAAAAATATTTTCCGATTTTTTTATAGTTTTTCAAACGAAATAACGGAAATTAAATATGATTTATGAACCATTAATGCTGATTTTACAAACAAAAAGTTAATAATTGAAATAAATCTGATCAATCTAGTAAAAAATAATCATAGATAAAAGTCACAGATTGTTACATACCAAAGGTTCCCAAAAATTGTGCAAAACTAGAATTTCATGAGTTTTGAAGAATAGTTTTTTGAAAGTAGTTTTTGAGAGGAGAGTAGTTTTTTTAAAGTAGTATAGTTTTGGAGAGTAGTTTTTTGAAAAAAAAATTGACAAGAGATGCAATTAATCTACTTATCTTATAATCCTCTGCTGTCAAGTTTTTAGATTAGCATTTTCAATATTAATAGTTATAGTTGGCATGAATTATCTGAAAAAGGTCCCATTATACCGTTTTATATATAATAACACTCATCACAAAATGCAAAAAAAAAAAGTTTTATCGTTATAAGTCGTTCTAAAATCGTATTATATTAACATGTCTCACCCATCTTCGGATTTAAACCTGAAATATCGAATTTTTAGCAACTTTTTGCATTTCCATGTACCGTACACCGATTGCCAGAATTTCAAAACCGAAAAACATGAAACTCTCTCTTGGCGCCAAAATGCTTATTTTTTATCCGGAGAGTTGGCGCAGGTTGGGGGTTGAATTGAAGTCGCAATTGATTATGGAGCTACAGTTGGCAGGTCTGTGTTAAAAAAATTATTGACAATTTTGAACTTGGCAAAAACCCTTTACACTCTTAAAAATGAATGCTCAAAAACGACGAAATTTTCCTTAATTTTGAGGATTCAGTTTCCTGGCAAATGCTCCGAGTTTTCCTTTCCTCAAAGTGAGGACATTTGAATCGTTATTTTTTTGAGGATTTGAATGTCGTCTAATCTAAAGAAATATTTCGTCATTTTTGAGCATATGAATTTAGTTGTTTTGAGAGCTAGTTTCCTTAAATTGAGGATTGTTATTCTTAATTTGAGAGTTTGGCATCGTCATTTTTGAGCATGTGATTTTGTTTTTATAGTTCTGGTTACGTTAAATTGAGGATTGTTATACTTGATTTGAGAGTTTGGTATCGTTATTTTTGAGTATGTGATGCTGTTTTGATAGTTCCGATTTCGTTAAATTGAGGATTATTATTGTTCATTTGAGAGTTTGGTATCGTTATTTTTGAGTATGTGATGCTGTTTTGATAGTTCCGGTTTCGTTAAATTGAGGATTATTATTGTTCATTTGAGAGTTTTGTATCGTCATTTTTGAGCATATATATTTATTCTTCGGGCAGCTCTATAGTTAAACTCATAGTTTCCTTGCACAGAAGCCACGACCATGGGCGGAGCTATAAAACGCGCGGGGCAATCAGCTGAAGAGAAAATTTCAGTCGTGTTATTTTGTCTTCATCTAATTGTTCCGTGCGTTTTATAGCTCCTCCCATGGTCGTGGCTTCTGTGCAAGGAAACTATGAGTTTAACTAGAGTTACGTCGTATTCGGTCTAGTTTCATCATATTTGAGGAGATGCATTTTTCTAAAAAGTTTTTAGGATGTTTTATAGGATTTTACTACATCAATTTGTTATTGGTATTTTTCACCCAAATACAAAAAAAGCTATAATTATAGTCCACATTTGTCTTTTTTACGGACACGAATCCATCTATGTACAGCTTCTAAAATATTGAAGGCATTTTGATACAAAATTGACTATTTGCATGTAAAACTATAATATATAATGTTTATGAAATATTAAAAAGATTCTCAATGCATTTCGGAACCAAAATTTGCTTTGAATATAAGTTATACAATCAGTTTATTACATTCCAAATCTAGAAAATCCACTTTTAAATTGTTCATTTATTTTTACAACAAAATAACATTTCACTTTATTTAAATCTGTATATTTATTTTATCAAAATAAACACAAGTTTCGAATTTTTTTATATACATATTGATTATATGATGACGGGCCGGTGGTCTGGGAACTGCTGGGCAGGCTGGCATTTTGTGTTGTACTTCACAAACTGCTGCTTCAATCATCAGTACTTCAGTCGTATCATTACAGAAGTTTTGTCTTCTAAAAAAATAGGAAGCATTTAGTATACTTTTCATAACTTAATTGGGCCAACCCTTATACAGGCGAGTCTAAAAAAACAACAAATATAGCATTTGTTTAACTTACAAGTTTAAGTGGAATACTAACACATCAAATTTACTGAAATTAAAATTTTAGTATTTTGGGAGGGGGGGGGGAGGGAGGGAGGGATGAGACAGTTTTTTAGAAGTTATGCATTTAAACAATAAAATAGTACACAAAATTTCAGGTGGATAATTTTCTCAAACAAAAATTACAGAAAGAACTTTTTTTTAAAAAATAATTCTTTTTAAAAAGTTAGGCTTATTTTGAATATTATAGCTTTACATTTAATCTTGTTTTTAATTATTTCTATTAGAGATCCAAATCCTTATTCCTGAAGCTTGGAATCAACATAGTCCATGGCACAAAACTAATATACTATATTAAATCAATTTTAGTTGTATCTTCGAGTCGAACCCAAAAGCATCTACCTAAAAAACAAGGCCGTTAAATATTATATTAAGAAAAAAAACTTATTAATTATGGTATTTTATTAAATACTTTTTGCATTAAAAGTACCTTTAAGGAAAAAAAATGGAAATATAATGCATTCAGTGCACATAAAATTTTATATTTCAGTGTGAAATATTTTTTAATTATAAAACCATAATTTAAAGACACAAATTATGCATCGTCAAAATAATACTTTTCACTTTTAATAAATATGCAGAATATAAATAAATTTTTTTTTTATTAATAGTTAACTAATAATTATTTTATACCATATTAGTTGAATGAAGAAAATAAACCATTTTTATTTTGACACAAAATGAAATGACTTAAACTTACCTTAATAAATATTGATAATAATCCAAATACTTTCCAACAACATAACCCCGTTTCTATATATTTTAACTTTTTTCCGTTTCTACTTCACATATTTAAAAAAAAAATCCTAGAGTATCGAAGTTCGAATTTAGCAATGGCACCTGGCGATGATCACATCTGCTGTCCGAATAAAAAGCAGTTTATTATCATAGAAAGGCGAACTTCGAATTTCATGTTTAGAATTCGACACCTGTCGTTTTTTAACACATAACAAAGTGTAATGTCGTCTTCCTTTTTTCAGTTGGCTCAAAACTTTATGCGACTACTTTTTACTAATTCGTATATTCTATCGAGCTTCTAATTTCACCGAAAGAAAACGGAAAAAAAAAGAATTATTCTTTTTCAAAAAAGAAGAGTTGAGCAGTACCATGCAATCTTCAAAAGTTTTTCAAACGATTTACGAATATTTAAAGTTGCTTTAAAATATTATGTTTTATTATTTAATGTGTTCCGTTTATGCACTCATTATCTAATTATTTTTTTAAAATACTGTTCTTAATTTTACTATGCAAGTTTTATTAAGTCGTTTGATGAAACCTCTTAGTTGCAAAGCGTTCTTTAGCTGCGTTAAACTTGATTCAAGAGTGCAGTGTAAATTAACAGTTGAAAATCAGCATCAATAGTAAACAAAAGCTATAATTCCGTTCTATTTTTATAATACTTACATATTCTAATGAAAGCAAATAGTTTTATGTTTAGAAACATGCAACTTCCTGTTCTTTACTGTAAAATTTAATGTTCAAGCTGCTTGTATATATTACGAATTATTATGTTAGGCCTAACCAAACTTCAAGAAGCCGCCATTGTTTGAACCGCTAAGTTCCAATCCCAGAATGCAACGGTGCGAGTACAACGAGATTCAGTTTCCTCAAAATCAAGATACAGAATCGTCAAATCACGATCGTAAAACTGAGGATTCGCGTTTACTCAAAAGTCACGTGATAGTTTGACGAAACAATCCTCAAAATTAACGAAATGAGGCTTGAGGATTCATGAATCGTCAAAAATGAAAGTGTTATTTTTAAGAGTGTATTCTATTTCTACATTCTCTAAAACAAGGTTACTATACTTTTTTTTTTATCGCTGTTTCACTCTAACAGCATTAACCACCTGGCACCTAGCCAGTTAAAATACACTGCTCAAAACAATTAGTGGAGCACTTTGCGTACTTTTGTTAACCCTTTCAGGAACAACTTATTATTTTTTTTTATTCTAAAAATCTAAAATTTGTGAAATAGATTCATTATGTATCTAGAATAAAATGGTAAAAAACAGAGAAAAATATTAATTGTTTAACTACAATAAAAGAGGAAATATTAGATTCATAACTTTCGAATAAATTGTAAGAGTAATTTATTCAAAATTTTATTTGTTAAAAACGGGATAGGTAAAATCAATTTTTAAACATCTAAAAAATCAAGAGTAAAGAATTTGGGGTCGGTTTATTTAATTAAATTTTATCAGAGTGAATTTTACTTTCCCCTGTTTTTCATATTTTCATCAAAGACACGATTCTTTCATCTAACGATACAAAAAGAAAATATAACTTAAAAGAACAATGTAGGTATAATTCAATAAAACTTATTTGAAATAAGTGCAAGCTTAACTTAGTGAGAAAAAAACGTAAGATGATAGTTCCAAATGGAATCATTTGGAGAGTGGATGGAATCAATGGAATCATCATGAGACTTCACCCTTACTTACACAAAAACACATAGTACAGATTAAACTTAATTTTACATCGACCTATTTTCTGGATAAAACCCAGTCACTCGTCATTCACACTAAACAAACTGAATAAAGCTAATTGAATGGCGACAATTAGAATTGTACGCTAGTCGCTTCTGTCATCAATTTCCTACTCCGGCGCATACATTGAACATGACCAAAGCATTCCGATTGAACCATTCATCCCCAGGGGATAAAGAAGATGTAATATCAAAGCCACATTTTTAGGAAAGTGTTAATCTCTGTTCTTGTACTTTTTTTTTGTCTCTTCACTAAAGTTTGCTAAGGGGTCAGAGTGGCCTAGTGGGATTGGTCGCAGCCCATTACGGTAACAGTCTGCTCATTGTACCGTGTGCGGATTCGATTCCCGCCTTCGCCCTGGTAGTACTTTCTCTCTCTGCCAGTAAAAATTCTGTCTGTCTTACTTGACGAAGGTTTATAAGCGAGTCTCTGATCAAGCACACAAACCAGAATATGCATGTACCAACCTACCTATCAATTTTGCTACGAGTGATGAACTAGGAAGTTATCAAACCCCTTACTAAGCATGATGGGACTGTGAGTTCACCAAACCTACTGTTTGACTTTAAACAATTTGCAACATGATGTATTTTATTTTAAAAAGTTTCCCATATGCTAATTACTAATCATTTAAATACCTAATGTCGGACCAGCCACAAAAGTTCGTAATAATAAAAGGGTTAAATTGCGGTTCTCAGTTCTGGGGAATATGCCGAGTCTGCAAAAGGCTTAGCCGCCAATAAAGCAGCTATGTGGGGAAAAAATATATCCGATTCGGCTTTCTTTTGAAATACGGAGCAAGGGGCAGAACCTCCTGGTAGATTAAAATTAAATAAAGTAGTGATATTTTTGAAAATATTAATTACGATTTTGAAAATAGTGCAAAAACATATCAAATCAAGTTTTAATTATCCTAAAATTGTGATTTTTTTTTAAAGTTGTTGAAAAACCAAACTCAATATAATGTATTAGTTCAGTATGAACTGTCTTCGGATAGCGCGGTCTTGGGATCAGATGTATGTTTACCCTTTCATTAATCCACCATTTTGAAGGGGTTTCGAGAGGGGGAATTCAAATAGGTTATTGAGAAAGGAACGAGGAGCACATTTTGGAAGAAATCGGCTCTGTTGTAATTTAGATGTTGGATGTTAGAGGTTGATCCACAGAACTGAAACAACAGTAGAAAAGTAAAACGGACGTCTACTAAAAGGTTTTTATCCCCCCAAGGTCCCCCCCCCTTATGGGTTAACCCCCTTTTTTATCAGGTTCACTGGACAGCAATCTATCTACAATTGTAGCCTGGGCAGTACATTTTACGCAACTACATCAAACGCATCAAATCAAGTCTAACTTGCTAAAAAAGTATTTTTTAATGGGATGTTTATAAAAAAAAACCTTAGAAGTTTTATAATTCCTTATTTCACAAATATAGTTTTTTACAAAATAACGTGCAACTGTGACGCTATAAGTGGATAATTAAAAACAATTAAACGCTCTGCAGACATAAATAACAGTCTAAAATGTAATCATATATGAAACAAGCAATCGTTTAATGAGAGCAATAAACTCATTTAAAAGAAAATGTTGAAATAATGTTATGTATCATGGATTTTGTTTTGAAACATTTTAACACCCAAAACAATACGAAAAATTCAAGATCAGCCTAATTTTTTTATTTATCTTAAGAAGCAGTTGTACAAGAAATTATTGTTATTTCCTACAGTTCTCTGTTAGGAATAGCCGGCTATTTTATTTTCTCCACTGTGAAAATCCCGTGAGATCCGCACAATAGTTTGACAAAGCTGTAGTTAAAATTGGACTTATTTTGACTTTTGATATTTTGGTTTGAAAATAAGACTTGTAATCAGGGTCGTCGCGTGGTTCTCAGTAATACAAGGCAACTATTTGTAGGTGTCTATGATGTATGTCTACATATATACACTTGTCATTTTATAACTAATGTAATAGCAAAAGTTTTTCATGTTTGCTGTTTATTGCTATATATTGTTACTATATTTTATATTTTAACTGTTACTAGTTGCTTGGGACTGCATGTATCTAGAGCAAAAAGGATATTTTTTACACAACATCTTTTCAAAAAAATAGAGGGAAAGTTAGAAATGTCCAAACATTTAGTCAGTCATCAATGTTCGCGAAATATGGTTCCTTATGCAACCTCATTCACAAAAAAATATAAGGCAAGAACCTTCCATATAACGTTTTTCCTTCATTTTACATGTTTAATAATTTTTCCGATGTCCTTTCGTTGAACGGTGACAGGTTAAATGTCCTATTTCCCAAGTTACGTCCATGCTTATAATAAATGTTTTCACGTTCATGTTAATAATAAATGTTTATACGTCCATATTTATAATAAAGAAATAAAACAAAGACCCATAAAGATTTATTTTTAAACTCAATGTTTGTTTGTTTATTTGGGCAGAATATATATTATCTAGTGTCTACTCAAATATAAAATTCAGACATTAATGCAACTTACATTTTTGTCAAGCTACTACGCAATTATATTGTGGGAGTTTGGACTATTGTCCTAATTTCCTGTACAATTTCCACGCTTAGTCATTTATCTTTAAGACCAACGGAAATTAATCATTATAACAGGACGGACATTTAAGTGCTTAACTCAAACAAAGGGAATCGATTCTTAAAAATGTGATGCATTATAGGGGAGACCGGGGCACAATGGACCACTTTTTCATTTTTTGCGCTATAAGTACGAAAATATTCATCCCACTTGTTTAGAAAAAGGTGTATATATTACACATATATCCTGGTTTAAAAATACATTACTTAAAAACTATACTTTAAAATACTTTTTTCTGAATTCGCTTTTTTATTACAAGTGAGAAAGTGGTCCATTGTACCCCAGGTTCGGGGTACAATGGACCACATCACGGGGTACAATGGACCATGTAATTTTTTGCTGAAAAAAATTTATCTACTCTTTTTAAAGATTAAAATACACGTAAAATAAGTATTTTGTTTGAATTTCAAGTATCCAATTGCATTAAAATTTCTTTTAGTGAGAAAATATACTATCAGTCAATGTTGAAAAGATGAGGAAAACAAAAAAGTATTATCGAACATTAATATTTGCAAATGAAAAAAAAATTAGTAAAAGCATTAAATTTTATCTTCAAAATTATAAGATCACTTTAAAGTTAAAGCACTTTTTTTATTACTATACACAACAACACCAAAATTGTAGGGCCAAACTGTGGATCGAAGAATCTTCGTTTTGATGCGAGATTAATTTTTTAACCTTTTTAAAGTCTTCCCTTAATCAATGTGGTTGAATATTTTACTAAAAAAATTAATTGTGGTTGAAAACTTTACTAACAAAACTTCAATTTTGTGCATTTTTCCAATTCTGAGAAAATTTGTTACTTAATTATTTATAACTACAACAAATAACTCAAATTTTTGTTAGTAAGAAAATCAACAGTAATCAAATATTAATTTAAAAATTTAGGATATTGTACTTCTGTTATGTAAATGTTGACATTTATTTTACAACCAACTCAAATTTCTAAACTTCTTGTTTTAAATAATTTAACACTCTAGTATCACATTCGATTTTAAAAATACATTTCTCATTCAAAGCACTTATGTATTGTTTGAAGTCATAATACATGAACTAAAACATCTGTTCACCAATAATTTGTCAATTCTGGTTTTAAAAAAAAAGGCACAACCTATTAGTAGATGGGGGAAAATATATTACATTCAGAAGAGTGAATGTTAGGATATATATTAAAATATTTTACTATTATAGCAAATTTAACTTTTAATAATTAGGAAGGACTTGCATCAATATTTTTTTATTTTATTTTGAAACGAAAAGTATTTCTTAAGTTGCATGGGGTACAATGGACCATGGTCCACTGTACCCCAGATTTTGTGGTCCATAGTGCCCCATATTGTAGTTGAATGAAAAACAAAATTAAAATATGCTGTATTATAATTTCAGAAATTTATTTATAGATTATAAAGAAAGACAAACATCTTGCCTTTTAACTAAGCTAAGCCACTTTGTCCAACTAATGTTACTTTAATGATGAGAAGATAAATTCTAGGAGCGAGCTTTTTTACTTTTACCTGGTTAATACACATCAGTAATAAAAAATGGCAAATGTGTGAGCTAACAACATGCTTTTTCTTAATAACTAGATCAAGACTGTTATGTCATCTTTTATTTATAATAAGAGCTAATTTGGAAAATATACAAAATAAATAATAAGGGGTGGTTCATTGTGCCCCTAGGTCCATTGTGCCCCGGTCTCCCCTACCTTTTAATTTTTTAAAATTGAATAATAAATTTAAGTACATTTATGTACACATTTTTGAGTGAATGCAATTGATAAAAATAAGTATCAATAATTTAAGTTTATTGTTAATGCTATGAAATTGATTACTTTAATAGATGGATAAAAAACATTTTAACTGATTAATTGATTTTTATATGTTGATTTAAAAACTTTTTTTTCAAAAAGTTTATCTTTTTACTAATTTTAATTGTGTTTTAATCGTCATAATTATTGAGATATTGAAACTGTATTCTAAATTCAGTTTATTATATAAATCATACTGTATAATAATACTTTTGCGTCAGTCCCATTGAGCAACAACATTATATACATCATGAAAATTATACTTCTACTAAAATCAACTTAATCTAGCTATCTCATCTCTATTTCTATTTAATATGTTTTCACATTTCAAATGGATACCTTGTTAAAAAAAATTAATTTTTTATGACTGCTTAGCTTACGATTGTGAAAAGGGAATTCCTTACTTTAACATCATTCGTCACGAAACTCATGCATATAAAGACCACAATCACCGCAAACCCTTCAAAACACATATTTTCATAAACTACAATTAACCCTTCAACATCTCCCACCCCATCATCATGTTTCGTTTGTTTGCAAAGGTATTAACAGACATGAACACTGTACAATTTTGTGTAACTTTACTTCATAAATTTAGTGTAAAGTTATACCAAATTTGTGCAGTGTTTCATGTTTCTAAGAAATCTTATCATAAATCAGATCTTCGTCAGATTTTCCCAGATCATCAGATCCTAAATCATCAGATCTTTTCATCAGGTTTTCCCAAACTACAATTTACCCTTCAACACCTAATACCTTACCATAATGCGTTGTTTGTTTGCTAGGATTTTAACTGACATGCACACTGTAAAAATTTAGTATAACGTTGCTCCATAAATTGTGTGTAAAGTTATGTCAAATTTTTACAGTGTTGACAAAAAACCTTAAAATAAAATATTTAAAAAAAATAATGTTTTTACAATGCCGTATGTGAATCCGTAGATGATGTGTTGTTTTTCGTACAAAAAAAATATATGCTAGTTTCCATCACTAATATGGAGTAACTTTTCACCAAGCTACACCAATATTGTACGTCGTATATTGCATTTGTCGGAGACCGGAGAACGAAATAGCCACATAACCCTTTCAGTCCCAAAAATTTACTACACTACAGAAACATCTGATATTCACAAAATAAGCTTATTTTAGGTCAAATATACGAATTCCATAAGAAAAAAGAAATCCATTAAAATTTTTTATAAAGTTTTTGAAACAATGCCAAAATTCTTTAACTGTGGAAAACAACAAAATAAAAAAATATATATTACCTAAAAACACTTCGAGTTATATATTAAAGGTATCTGACCATATTATTAAAAAAAATTTAGTAATTACTTTAACCGAAATAGTTTAAATTGTGTTTTAAATATGTGGAACTGAAGTGAACTTATCAAAAATCAGGAGAAACGCTTGTTGACTATTTTCTAAATAAAAAAAAAATAGTAGTTCTGACATCTATTGAGATTAAAGTAAAATTTTGCCTGATAGAACGAAGTGTGAAGAATCGAATGATGTGTGTTTGGATGTCATAGCGGGACATAAACATTTTGAAAAAAATATTGAAAGTGATGATGCCAAATGGCATCACTGGGACTGAAAGGGTTAAGGGGAGGGGGGAGGGAGGGGCGGCCTGGAACGCGGGTCTCCAATTCAAGTGCCTCAGTGTTCATCGATTGGAAAGAAAACTATTTTCTCAGCCACATTTCTCCCGCTGTATTAAAAATATTTACAAAAGTTTTTTTTAATAATAAATGCAGATAACTTACAGGTCTCCATCTTCCCATTTTTAAAATTTCTTCGAATATTTTGTGCGAAATTATTTATTAAAAATTAAATAAAATATTCGAACTAATTTCGAAAAGTGGCAAGGTCGGGACCTGTAAGTCAGCTACATTTATCACATAAAAAAATCCTCTAGTAAAAATATTCAATCCATCTCCTTAAAAATATTCAATCCAATTCATTCGATCTGTGCTCCGATTGGTGCTGTTTCCAGACATTGATTCACTCAAAGTGAAGCCCTAATTGCTATGTTCGTTTCATACACGTCGGTGACAAGATAGTTTGTCGTAAGCCGCATAATCCACTGCAGCGGTATTAAGTGAATCTGAACTTTTATACACACGACCGGAAAAAAAATTCGTACTCATAAACTCATAGCTTTATCTAAGTTGTTCACTCAGGTAATGACAGAGTAACGTGAACTGGAGCTCTCATCTTAAAAATGCAGTAAATTTCGACACCTTAATATAAATGTATCGCTGTTCTCATACTGCCACAACAGATAGTGTTAATACTTACTACTTCAGTGGATAACTTTGTTAGAACCGTTCTTAAATACGATATTTTCCCCCATCGCGTTGTGAAAGCTCCATCTGTCTAAAAATTGCCATTATGGATCATGAAAAAACCATAACAACGGTTGTTCTTGTTAGGCTAGACCAAGTCAATGAGCTCTAAAGTCTTCGGGACATCAAAAACGAGTAAGGGACTAGAGTAAAGGTCATTCTTCTCCAGACCAAGACAGTGTAAAATGTAATCGGGAGAAGCCTGTGCAGAGTTACATCTCGTGTTCATTGAAAAGGTCTTTCTCAAAAGCTCAAAAGAGTGACGCCTGATGTGTCCACTTATGAGCGTACTAATAGAGGACTGTATGGCTCTATCAGACCCTATGGTTAGTGCCCTAATAACAAAAGAGAGAGACACCTGATGTGTCCACTTATGAGCGTACTAATGGAGGACTGTATGGCTCTATCAGCCCCTATGGTTAGTGCCCTAATAACAAAAGAGAGAGAGACACCTGATGTGTCCACTTATGAGCGTACTAATAATGGACTGTATGGCTCTATCAGCCCCTACGGTTAGTGCCCCAATAACAAAAGAGAGAGACACCTGATGTGTCCACTTATGAGCGTACTAATAATGGACTGTATGGCTCTATCAGCCTCTATGGTTAGTGCCCCAATAACAAAAGAGAGAGACACCTGATGTGTCCACTTATGAGCGTACTAATGGAGGACTGTATGGCTCTATCAGCCCCTATGGTTAGTGCCCCAATAACAAAAGAGAGAGACACCTGATGTGTCCACTTATGAGCGTACTATTAATGGACTGTATGGCTCTATCAGCCCCTATGGTTAGTGACCCAATAACAAAAGAGAGAGACACCTGATGTGTCCACTTATGAGCGTACTAATAGAGGACTGTATGGCTCTATCAGCCCCTATGGTTAGTGCCCCAATAACAAAAGAGAGAGACACCTGATGTGTCCACTTATGAGCGTACTATTAATGGACTGTATGGCTCTATCAGCCCCTATGGTTAGTGCCCCAATAACAAAAGAGAGAGACACCTGATGTGTCCACTTATGAGCGTACTAATAATGGACTGTAGGGCTCTATCAGCCCCTATGGTTAGTGCCCCAATAACAAAAGAGAGACACACCTGATGTGTCCACTTATGAGCGTACTAATAGAGGACTGTATGGCTCTATCAGCCCCTATGGTTAGTGCCCCAATAACAAAAGAGAGAGACACCTGATGTGTCCACTTATGAGCGTACTAATAGAGGACTGTATGGCTCTATCAGCCCCTATGGTTAGTGCCCCAATAACAAAAGAGAGAGACACCTGATGTGTCCACTTATGAGCGTACTAATAGAGGATTGTATGGTTCTATCAGCCCCTATGGTTATTGGTTAGTGCCCCAATAACAAAAGAGAGACACCTGATGTGTCCACTTATGAGCGTACTAATAGAGGACTGTATGGCTCTATCAGCCCCTATGGTTATTGGTTAGTGCCCCAATAATAAAAGAGAGACACCTGATGTGTCCACTTATGAGCGTACTAAAAGAGGACTGTATGGCTCTATCAGCCCCTATGGTTAGTGCCCCAATAATAATGGTAAAATAGTGTATCTAATCCAGTGTGTTTTCTTACAACGTTGTCAATCCACCCCAGCACACGTTCCAAGCAAGGGAACTTGAAATCCAGATAGCAATACTTACAGCCTGAACCTTGAACCTCGCTCGCCTTGGGACTTTACTGGAAAGCGAGGCAAGCCCTACTCATTCATGCAAAGCCATGGGAGTGTGGTTGGGGCAATATGGGGGAATGATAGGGGTAATTAGGAATTCATTACGCCATTGTTCTTTTCCGTCACAACATTGGATGTGTTTACATTCGTAAACTTGTTTGCCGGTCCGAGTGGCCAGTTAATTGTGTTTAATGGTTAATACGATGGGTCGTTAGTGGAGTATAGTAGTTAGGGGCATTTAGTATTTGAAGGGTGACGAGCTTAAATTAGTAAGGAAACGGTTTTGTTAATTAGCTAATGTGTGACTTACATGATTAGGCTTTCTTATCTTCTTATCGTTGGTGACTGTGGTTCTAAAATACGACGCTCGTCGCCAATAGCCCTCGAGTAGCTCTAGTGTGATGATAATTGTAGCCTAACTTAACTTATCGTTGACTGGATATTATGATTTAGCTTTCGCACTAAGTGGATGTTTTTATAAACTTTATGTGTTTAGTTACAGTCTTAACTAAAAATGTTATTGACTCTGTGGGGAGCCTTGTGGTTAGGATATCGAACTTTGGATCGGAAGGTCCCGAGATCGAGTCCCGGAACCACTGAAGACCCACCGAGTATAAGCGGAGTACGTGCTAGTTAAATCTGTTGGGTCCGAAAGTCCTGTGGGCGGTCATTGGGCAGTTTCCCACGGGTACAGGTCATTGGAGACTATTTCCCTCCCCTTCAGGGACATGTCTAAATTGTGGAGATGGGGCGCGATAGATGGCAGCACCTGTCAAGTAAGTGTGTGTGTGTTGTGTCTTGACAAGGCTTATAAGCGGGTCTATGACCAAGCACACAAGCCTGAAAATATATGTCTTGCAACCAACCAGCCAACTACAAATGTTACAGACAAGTGTGATGTCAAAATTGTCAGCATAACGAGAATCTTAAAAAAAAAAATCAATTGGAGTCCTTCAATAATTAAAAACCCTACAAAATTAAACACTTCTTTAAAAAGCATAAGAAATTCATTTTTAAGGGAATTAAGTCACCATTGCCACTCAAAACAATCGCACATGAAACTTTATTTGTATTAAATAAAAAAAATTGTAAATTATTTTTGCGATATAAATTACAAAAGGATTGACAATCGTCATTAATTTTTTGATGTCACTTATTAATAAAATCATTTATGTACCGAAGAGAATCTTTTGTGGTTCGCATTACCTAATTAAAAAGAAGCACAAAGAGTTCCATTATTTTTATTTAGAAAAAACAGACGTAATTACGTCTACATTTAACCGTTTATTGACAAATAATTAGGTGAATTAATACTAATTATTCCTTTTAGCGAGGTTTTTTCATTGTCTTTTGTTTTTAAATGGTATTTAAAAACCAATTTGCTTGGTTATGCTTTGAAGATAACTAGTTTGCCAAAATTGTATGCTCATATGAAATGTTTTACCTCATTTTGATTTGTGACCAATATTAATATTTATTCTTCGAAAAACAAATAAGTTTAGATAACGACCAGAAAAAATTATTAGATTTTCAATGAAAAATTGTTTTTTTTTTTTAAATTTTGACGATTGAAAGTGTAATTTTGAGCTTAATGGCTGACTTCGGTGCTTTTTTAGAAGCATAAATTTTGTGTGGAAGCAGTTATAAGTGACTGTTTCGACTACAAAACTACTTGTTTTTGTGTAACTGCTTGTTCCAAATTATTACCTGGCAAAAAAACTTCATTTTCAACAAAAATGGGTATAACATAAATTTTCTGATAAATTTCTAATAAAATAAATATTTAAATATAAATTTAATATATGACAAAAATTTCTTTTTAATTTTAAAAATTTATAAAGTAACAATTAATATTCATAATAAAAGCTTTCTACAACAACAATTGCCTTTAAATATATTCAAATTTAAATACTGGAATTATTATATAGTTTATTTAATACTAGCAGTATGGTCCCGCCTTACTGGGAACCCGTTAACTTCGTATTGCTTAATTTTAGAGGCATGCTTACTTGTGAAAATACACTCAAAATCAAAACAAAATTAAATTCGTGTTGGCGCATGCACACTTAAAAAAGCAAACACTAATAGAGGATGAAGCAGCCTTAGGGCCAGCGCATATCTCAACCAAACTCAATCAATCAAACTAATAGAGGATGGCGTCAAGTCCCCGTTTCGGCCCGGTCCATGGTATTTTCAAGCCCTGTTATGGTCCCGCAATTCCACGTGGATGACGTTTTTTTGAAACTAATTATATTAATTAAAAATCACAATCAAATATGAAAAAACTAAGCCTCAGGTGCACACGTAGGTATTAAAAGGAACCTTTATTAAAAATTTCGAATTTTTTAGAGCAGTCTAAGTAGGTTTTTTTGCGATCCACAGACAGACACACAGACAGACAGACACACAGACAGACTCTTTCTTTTATTATTATAGATAGTTTCATCATTATTACTACACATGAGCAAATAAAATATACCTATTAGAGATCATTACCCTGTTATTATAGTGGTATAATTCAACAGTAGTAGTAATTAAATTAGTTCTACATATGCGTTTTACATTCGTCCCAAGCTATTAGTAAGTAATAATAAAGCATCTCAGTACGTCCCAGTAATAAAGGATTACGTCTAGTAATAAAGTAATTACGTTGCTTTAACATCGTAACCAACACATGAAATAAACATTAATTTTTCCATTATTTTTATTTGAAGGAAAAAAATATACACAAAATTGGATTTCATACAAAGCGGAAAGTAGAATTTTAATGTAGAGAAAGAGAGTGACTCTGTGGCTGAGAGGTATTAAGTGTCCGAGCCCAAGTTTGTTTGTTCGAGCCCCGGCTGAGTCGCCAGATTTTCTGGATGAAAAAATCGTGGGAGCGCATGTCATAGGATAATGGGGGGTGTAAAAGATTCCTTGAGTAGGGTCACATGGGGGAATTATGGATCACTCTCTTTCCGGGGTAAATAATGATCACTAAGTTTTAAGGATTAAAAATGGTTTTTAGAAAATAAATAAATTATGCCAAGTCATCCTTATACATTCTATTTTCTTATATCAAGTTCAAAAACAATGTAACTCTGCAGCAAATAATAGGAAAAAAATACTTTTTACACTACTATAAAAACATCTTCAAAAAAGATTGTCTTTGAAAAACATGATTTTTTTTAAGATCCATACTGGAGAAACATATTTGAACTAACTATACTGTTGGCGCTATTTTTCAATAGGAAAAGGTCTAAGCTTTTCATTCCGATACAAATTTTTTCATAATTATTTTTTTAAATGATTTTAAAGGTATATCGATTTATCCCCCAGTTTACTGGGGTAATTCTGGATCACTGGGGTAATTCTGGATCAGTGATATTTTTTAATTTTTCATGTGTTTTTAGCTAAGCGGTATACGTCATTTTGAAGCAAAAAATCAGATTAATCTGCATTCCAAATTTCATTAAAAAATTCGAATTAAAAGTTTATTTAAAATTTAAATAACAAAAATTTTAATCTACATTGAAATAACATGCGAATTCCATTTTTATTCAATTTTTGACTCTTTTCATTTCGTTAAACTTATGAGAAACTTTCGAGATACTTCGAACTGTAAATTAATTTAACAAACGATAAATAACCGAATTTTCGAAAGAATGTAAATGGGAAATTGCGGCATAATTTATTAAAAAAGATCATCATTATTCTTCGAGTTTAAAAAAAAATTAGCAAACGATAAAGTCTAATTTTTTTCTGAGAAAGAAGATTAATAAAAAGTTAATTTAGGCGTTTAAAAGTTTGCTTTGAATTATATTTTAACTGCAACCAAAAATTAATTTACTTTTAATGTGCATTACTATAAAAAAAAGGGTGATCCATAATTACCCCATGTGTGATCCATAATTGCCCAAACCCGGGGTAATTCCTGATCACTCAATAATTAAAATAAAACTAATAATAATTAAGTTTTAGGTAAAGTGATTATTTAAATAAATTCTAAATTATTTAAGCTTACTCCATGCAAAATTAAATCTTTCTATCTTTCATACTTTAGAAAAAAATAGGATGTTGTGATTTTTTGATCCATAATTCCCCCATATGACCCTATCCATTTGGCTTGGGTTCTCTCGGAAGGAATAAATCTCGGCATATTTTAACATCCAAGGAGAGCTGGGATCCATTGTAATCTGAGCGGCAAAATTGGTGGCAAGAGTCGCCCAGATAGTGCCACAAAAATGTCTCTCAGTTCAGGGAAGTTCAATCTGCCGAGTCTGCAAAGGCAAAGTCGCCAATAAAGCAGCCCCGTTAGAAAAAAAGTATAGAGAAAGAGCAAGTTTATGTTGGGTGGCGGTGTTCAGATATAGCGGTGCACTTCTAGTCACATAAAGCTCTTTTAATCCATTTATTATCGATATTTAATAGGAATTTTATGTCAAGATCATTCAAAACTAGGTTAGAAAATTGTATGGACACGACTTTTAACGGTCGATGGTTTTAGGTTTTAGTTTAAAAATAGTCGCACTAGAGCTACTGGTGACGGGTTTCGCATTTTAGAATCACAGTCAAATGACGAGCCGACACTTGACTAGGCACCCAACGCAACCGTTAAGGGCGACATTGCACGCAGCGTCAGGACTCTGAAGGATATTCAACGTGCTCTCCCTCCACACGGGGTATTATTCGTGGAACATTTTGGCTGCAAGGGGCCGTTTATAGGTCTAAAGTTATTTTTGGTGATGCACGACCCAAACCTAGGACATGTATGCTAGGCCCTAACCTACTGGGCGGCCCAGCCCCTTAACGATCGATGACTTTTAATGGTTAATTCATTTGAAATCCTCAATTTTATTAGGCGGAACTAAGAGCCTGAATTGCAGGTTTAATCGAGCGACTGATTAGGGACCTTTTTTTCATATTATTCAGGCGAATAATGTGATTGAGGCGAGTAACTGTTCGTATTTTTACATTGATTCTTCAAATAGTCCAGTGAATAAAGGAGTTTTACCATACAAAAGGTCCGGTATCGCTGATTTTTTTATATGTTGTTTGTGACCCCTAGGTAGTAATAAATGTGAGTTTTCGTCATTCTCGTTCTATTGCTTTTTCCGCCATCTTGAAAAAACGTTCGAAATTTCGCCAATTTTCCAGTTTTTGGCCTATAACTTTTTTCCTAAGCATTTTTGAATATAACTTTTCGACACAAAGTCGTAGAAAACAAAATTTTCTTTAAAATAGGTATGAAAAGTTTTTATGTACAACAATTAGTTAAGGAGCTACGAATCAGCAAAAAGGGTGTAAAATCGAGTGTTTCGAAAAAATATTAGGTTCTAACGACTTTCTATCGCCGTAACTCACATAAAACTTCATTTTATCAATAAACAATGATTTAACAAGTCGTAGAAAATTTAATTTCCTATAAAATACACTTATCAAAAATAAGTTTCTTATATATTCCAAGAATAAAGGTTAAATTTACAGAAACCCAAAAAAAGTTATATTTTCACCCGACGATACAATGTTTTATTTTTTTGAAGGTAGCTCTTTCCCATCGTAATTTTTCACTATTTTTGTGAATACAAAACTAGCAGAAAATAATTTTTCCTATAAAATGGTTCCATTTTGTGTTTCCTACGATAGAATGTAACGGAGATACGTGGTTCCAAAGACGGCTTAAAATCTTGAATTTCGCCAAAAGAGCTTTATATCACTTTAAATTCCAATAATTAAAACAAAAAACTTCATTTAAGTGGAATATAATTATTTTGGAACTTGAAGACATCATTTATTATATTCGTACGGTCATAAAAGTTATTTCAGATTCAATACCAAAGAATTTAGTTACATTAAAAAAAACGACGATGTTTATTTATTCAAATGAAAAATACTTGTGATTTGATAAAAGATTTCATTTCAACAAATAGTTTAAATAAAACTACTACGAAAAAAATATGGGAAGTGTATAATAGAAAATGATTAATTTTCTATTGTACACTGCATTACGTTACAATCATTACGCTTTTCAACCAATTTAAATACTGATGTTTTGCCCCCTCTGAACGTTGCTGAATGCTGACGTAGTATCGCAGCCAGTTATTGCACATACACACACATGTTATAAAAAAATATGATTTTGACAGTTTGGATAAGCAGATAAATTCTTCGATGAATATACTTTTGATTATTCATGAGTATTACTAGGTTTCAAAAAATAAACAGTCTTTATCAAATGGAGTTCGTGCATTCAGTAGTATTTTCTATTAGTTTTATTAGATAATTTTCTATTCAATAAAATTGGTAGGAATAGTTCACATAAAGATGCATCGGTTATCTCCTATATAAGAATAATCATCTGTTGCATTTGAATCAACATTTAAACAAGATTGGCCATGGCAATTGGTACCTACTAAAGAACAATATAATCCAACTTTTTTACAGCCACAGTTTGCACTACAACCCTTTTTGCAATTACAAAATATAGTATATTAAGCAGTTTTTCTGGAGCAAGTGGGAGTAAAGTTTGAATTGGCTCCAAAATATTATTTAATAATTTAAAACCCCAGTCTTCAGGGTTCAGTTGATCGCCTAGCCACGCTTGAACTTGATAGTATACTCGATACAAGTGTTGATAAGCAGAAGCAGATGTTGGAGGAAAGCAAGATAGTTGAACTCTTTTATTGTTCCCTGTCTTTTTTTTTTATATAAAACTTAAATATCTATTATTAACTATTATCCATATATACATATTATTAAATATCTCTTTTTCCTGCTGGCTAAGTCATTTAGGCTGTATTCTAATGAATGGTTCCTTGGCCACCGGTTGATGTTCACTTCGAGTTTTATCGGGACAGTTTTTTTTAAGAAAAGTATTGAAATGAATCGAGACTCTACTAAGAAGTTCGAGTTAAGGTATCCGATGACTTTTTTCAGCAAAAATCGACTAAATATCAAACATTTGTATTTTTTTTGCATTTTAATATAAAATAAACATTTAGCTTTCTAAATCTGTTTCATTTTAGTTTTTAATAGAACCGAAGTTATAGCACTTTAAAGCATTTTCTGCTTGTTTTTGCATTTTTTTTTCAAAACGCATTACGCAAAACATAAAAACGGAAGTTCTTTATTATCAACTGCTTCCAAATTTTTACAGTAGTTTAGTAACAGTATGAAGAAGGTTTTGAACTAGAATCGTGTAAAACTATTAAGAATGGGATATTTTAAAACCATTCATATGCGTGTTACTCTCTTGTTTGTATGTGTTTTCGATATAATGCTTCAAACTTTTGCCTATAAAAAAAATTGGGAGCTGATATCTTAACGATTTTAGTTCATGACCTATATTAATGTTTGTTGAGCATATATAAATTTAAACGAGGGAAAAAATTAAAAATTTGTAAAGATATCATGCTTGATTTGTAAAGATATCATGGAAGCGTGATTGTTGAAGCATATTTTACCATAATTGTTCACAAGTTCTGAATACTTTCTTAAAACTATTTTTATATTCATAAGTACTCAACGTCATGGTTGTAATAGAATTTTCAGAAACTTGCTGTCAAAGGAGATCGGCCACTTAAATGGATTATTCGACTTATAGGAAGTCTAGTTATCGAGGTTAGACTGTATTTGCGAACTTTGACCAAGAATAAATTTTTTAGCAGACATGGGATAGGTGAGGACTTTTTATTTACACTATAATAGCGTACCAATGACCTATACCAAAATTTAGCTGTATGCGAATTTTATTTAATTAAAATGTCTATTTTGACAGGACGTGGTAGCCATCAAATGCATCAATTACCGTAGATATATAATGCTTAAGAATGTACTTCCGATAATCAGTGTAAATTTCAGAAAATGTCGCGTTTCGACTCCACACCATTTGGTGGAGTAGATATCCACCATCAATAACAACTATGCAACGATATCTAATATATATGTTTCTTTTATTAAAAGCATCGATATCGTAAGATCTTTGGGGCTAAAATTATTTCCCTTCTTTTCTCTGTGTCTTAGGCAAAACATATAACGGCTTCTACTCATGCTTTTCAAAAAATGTACCTAAATTCTTTAGTTGAATCTAAAATTTCTTTGAGATCATACTAATTTAATAAATGATGTCTTCAAGTTTTAGAATAATTACGTATTTTCCACTAAAATGAAGTTTTTTGTTTTAATTATTGGGATTTAAAGTGATAAAAAAACTCTTTTGGCAAAATTCAAGACTTTACGCCATCTTTCGAACAACGTAGCTCTGTTACATTCTATCGTATGAAACACAAAATAGAACCATTTTATAGAAAAAATTATTTTCTGCAAGTTTTGTATTTACAAAAATAGTGAAAAATTACAATGGTAAAGGGCTACCTTCAAAAAAATAAAACATTGTATCGTCGGGTGAAAATAGAACTTTTTTGGGGTTTCTGTAAATTTAACCTTTATTCTTGGAATATATAAGAAACTTATTTTTGATAAGTGTATTTTATAGGAAATTAAATTTTCTACGACTTGTTAAATCATTGTTTATTGATAAAATGAAGTTTTATGTGAGTTACGGCGATAGAAAGTCGTTAGAACCTAATATTTTTTCGAAACACTCGATTTTACACCCTTTTTGCTGATTCGTAGCTCCTTAACTAATTGTTGTACATAAAAACTTTTCATACCTATTTTGAAGAAAATTTTGTTTTCTACAACTTTGTGTTGAAAAGTTATATTCAAAAATGCTTTGGAAAAAAGTTATAGGCCAAAAACTGGAAAATGGGCGAAATTTCGAACGTTTTTTCAAGATGGCGGAAAAAGCAATAGAACGAGGATGACGAAAACTCACACTTATTACTACCTAGGGGTCACAAACAACATATAAAAAAATCAGCGATACCGGACCTTTTGTATGGTAAACCCCTTTTTTGAGTCTCTATTCACTGGACTAAAAAGAAATCATTGTATTCCAAGTAAATATAATTGTCACAATTGATTCTAATCGACGTGTTTATTTTTTTTCTCGAAATTTATTACTGTAATAAAGAATCGGATTATTATTAATAAGGAAAACATAGTCATATATTTTTCTTTGCTAGTGAAAAAATATTTTAAAAGTGGATGTGTGATTTGAACCACTATTAAAATTCGGACTATAAATTTTCCCAATATATTTTTTATAATACATAATTTAAGATATAAGTGTAAAAAGTATGGAGTTTCAAAAATACATTTTTCATTGGTGACTTTTAGAAATACTAAAATAAATTATATGAAGTAGCCAATATCTTATTTACACTTGGGATAATGTGATTTTCGGAACTGCAGCTTTCAGTTAGTTTTAAACCTTATTGTGGTGCTATAATATATATATATATATTTTAATTTTAGCTGTTTACATTAAATGTCAAAACAAATTATGAAATAATTTGTTAATAATAAACAATAATTCTGAGTATGAATTCCGTGTATCATAAAAAAAAGTGGGCAATAATTAGTGGAGAGTAAAGTTTTTTTTCTTCTAAAAACGAAAGAGATGCCAATTTCTGATAATGAACATTATTTGTATTGCATTGCCTTCTTTTAATTTCATTAACTTTCAGCACCATAATATAGACATTCATAAATATACCATAAATAAACCAGACATTCATTAAGACCATAATACAGACTATATTCCTAATGTATATTTCACTGCGTTTTCATGTCTCACTACCTACGGCAGTACTGACATGTTTTTTTTCTCAAAGAGTATTACTGACAAATTAGACTAATTGATATAAAAAATTGTTATTATATTCATGTTATGCGTTATTTTATAAATTATACTATATGGCACTGAGTTTACTACAGTAGGGTAAAAAAATGGCTTTGCAAGTAAATATTTTCATATTGACTTATTAATTTATAGAATGCAAATATTATCGAACTATGATATTTTATTGAGACTAAATCAGTTTTGTAGCAGCTGAAAATAACTATGTCTTCAATTCATATTAGTTTCAAATGAATATGTTTCCATCTGCATAAGGATATTGTTCAGAATAAAAATTTAATATTTTTAAACGAGTCTTTGCTACGGATATTTTTTTTAATTTAACAAAATTTCGTGTACAAACTTTAACATAAATAAAAACCTTCAATAAAATTGGTAAAAAATAATTAGATAATTAAAAAATTTTATGTTTGAAGAAACTCTGAACCGTAGAGTTTTTCGAAACTTAAAAAAAAAACTCAAAGCAAACATTATTATTGATGTGCTTACAAAAAACTAATTTAATCAAATGGACATGGTTTGTAAGTTTTTTAAAACGACAAAATATACTCTTTTTCCTGCTTCTATTTCAAGCAAAAACATGAAAAAAGCGTAACTTCACGAGCACCAAACAACTTTCCGCGGGATCTTCCCTTTTTCCTAAATTGCAATGCCTAACAGGAAAACTCCTAGTTATCGGGGGGATTTCCGCCAAACTTCCACTTCGTCGCCAAACGTTATTCAATTCCTCCTATTTTTAATAAAATTATTAATTTTTTTATTTAAATTTATTAACATTGGGGTTGGTTGAGAAATTGTCCCCAGAAATAGAAATTGTCCCCAGCTATCTTTATCTTGGCATACCGTTTTCTTCATCGGGTTGTTTTAATATTGCTAATAAACACTTTATCTGTAAAACCAACAGTGCAATTAATAATTTTTGGTCTGTTCTTGCTGGCACAAAAATTAACTCAGTTAATTCTTGGTTTAAGTTATTTGACTCCTTAATATTGTCTGTTTTGACTTACGGTGCTCCAATATGGGCTGTTAATAATTACTGTGAATTAGAATTTTTTTTGTATTTTTGTTAAGAGCTGCCGAACTTAATGCATTCGCCTTGCATGCGAAAGGTCCCAGGTTCGGGTCCGGACATCTCCAAAATAGCTGCCGAACTATAATCGGCCTGTGCAGCCAAAGCATGTTTGGCGAAAACCCGGTGCAAATGAAATGCACTTCAAATATGATTCAAAGCCCCCACGGCGACGCTGCGTCCTAAAAGTTGCATTGGATGCATACTCAGGTGTCTTCTCGTCACTTGACGGTGGTTCTTAATTATGACACCCGTCGCCAATTGTCCTAGTGTAACCCTAACGCAACGATAATTTAAATCAACAAATTATTAAACAATATCAAAAATGACCATAGTCCACACAAAATAAACAATACTAAAGTAATACAATTTACAAATTTGGCGATATTATCCATATGAGTTGGCAACTAATCAGTAACTTGGCGAAAAATCCCCCCGATAACTGTCAGTTGTCCCGCTTAACAGCACTTTTCGATGTAATTTTTGTAGTTTCTCGTCGAGTAACAATGCGAAGAAGGCATTCTCATTTCCGTTTCCTCGAGTGCTACCGCATCAGATCGCTGTTTTATAAATCGTTTTATTGCGGTGGAAGAGTTTACAGCCTTTGTCTTCCTCCCGGTGATTTCCCTTTAGAAAGAGCCGAAAAAAAATATTTTGGATGTTTAAAACAATTGAATTCGAATCAATGAATGTTGGTATGAGTTAAATACCATTAAACAAAAATTAAAGAAAAATTCTTCAACAAGAAGTGTTTTTTTTTTATTTCAAATACTTAAACCTATTTTAATACTCGATAATTATCTATTCGATTAAGTTTTTTTAATATTAAGAATTTTGTCTAAATTTTAAAAACTTTTAACTTATTTTTAGCTCTCAATATTTCTCTTATAAATTAAGATATTTTTAAATTTATCTTTCAATTATTGTCCTTTGTGTGGATGTTAAAACCACTCAAAAGTAAAATTTTTTTTAATGTTTATATGACATAGTATTGTAAACAACGAGATTTTCTTCTATATTTTTTTTTACTTTTAAGTATTTATATAACAAACTAAACATAAGATATCTCGCTCTGTGCATAATTTTAAAAACTGATAATGCAGAACAAGTATTACAGATCTAGCTTATTTCATCCAATAGCGACCAAAAAAAAAAAAAAAAACCTCGTGATGTCTTTCACTAAAAAAAAAAAACAATAATGCATTGTAATAAAAATAGCAAATACCTACTGTTCCATTTCTTTTTTAAATTCTTTCGAATTTAGAATAAATTAAAGCAGGCTCAAATAAATTAATATTTTTGATATTTTTAACTAAGTTTGTAATGTATCCTTAAAGTGAAATTAAAAAAAAAAAAAGACTAGCATAGCCAGAAGAAACATACTTGGAGTTCTACTTTAAACCTAATGGACTTTAGTTTAACTGTAACCACTTAGTACTTACAATTATTTTTTCAATTAATCAACCAACTAAAATTAAAGGAAATTTGGATTAATATTAAGATTGATTCATTGTTTAAAATCCATTAAAAATTATGAATAAGCAATTTCGAAATTCGTGAAATCGGTAATTTAACAGCGAAAATAATTTAAACGAACAAAAAGTACAACCGACCCAAAACAAGCCAAGTAAATAAAACACTTTCAAAATATATAACTCATTTGAATTGTAAGATGCACATCAAATCAATTTACTATAGACTTTTTTTAATACAAATGAATAATTCCTAGTTGAGTTATAGAGATTTCTAATTATGTAGCACTGTTCAAAGGTCTTTCATTTATAATAAGACACAAAAAGGAATAGCATAAAATAAATGCTAGCCTTATAATCTTCGACTATTTTTGGTTTAATATTGATAGATAAGTAAAATTAATTTGCTAAGTTTCTAACTATCATTTCAAAACACATTAAAGAGATTAATAGTGTTATTTATTTCGTTTTTAGTTATGACAAAAAGTAGAGGATCATATCTAATATAAAGTTTAAGAAAACTCAAAGAATATACCATATAAGAAAGCAACCTTTTATTTTTTCTGTCTCTCCAAAATATTTTTTTCAAAATTATCTTTGAATTTCAAACACAACGTACATTCAAAAACAAAAGGAAAATAATTATAACATTTTAATAATTGAGTGAAAAAATCCGACTTTTACATTATAATTTCAATATCAGACGCGTGCTAAAAGTTAGACTTTTTGAAACAGTGAAAACAATACTTTTTTCACCCAAAAGCAGTGAAAAAAGTACTTTTCTTCACTCTTTTTTACAAGATGTCAACATTTCATGGGGGTTAAATTTCTATTTCATAATTTCCATAAAATCCAGAGATTTATCGATCTGCTTTTATTTAAAGATATTACTGAGCTTGAAATATTTTTGAACTAATGATATTTTACCACACAATTACAAAAAATAGTGTATGCATCACTTGTGAAAAGTATACCTTTTTAAAACAGGTGTCAATATTTCACGAGCGAGTGAAATAAAATCCACTCGTTTTAAAAAGTACTACTTTTCACACTTGTTGCATAAATAACTATTAACACCTCTATATCAGCCATGATAAGGTTACCTTGAATTTTAATAAAAAAAAAGTATGACTAAAACTTTTGGTGTAAAGATTTGAACTTCTGATACCGTTACATAAGCAAAAATCTAAGTTTCGTAGCTATTTTAATATGTCAAGAATATCCGGTGATTCAACAATAAACATTGTTATCTAAGGTATGATCAACTATGACGACAAAGTATTTTCTTCCCGTATTTTCTTCAAATTATCTTAGAAATTACGCACTAAAATATACAGTTTAGGTAAAGACCGTAGGAAACTGTAAATATGTATTCTCTCTGTTGACAATATTGAGTCACAATTGATATTTGAACGAAATTAAACGAATTTCTGGTGAATAGTGACTAAATTGTAAAGGTTTTTAAAAAATTGCACGTAAAAGTGTAGCAATAAGTAACAATAATAGATGAAGAATTCTTTCATACTTTTTTTTATTTAATTAGTTGACTGAACAATTACCTTAAAACATTTCAATAAAATCTAAGACTCGAAGGAAGTTAAAATATTGACGACATCGTAGTTAAGTTATGAAAAATATAAAAAAAAATCCATTAGTTAGTGAAAATATTATATGTGAACATTTTAATTAAAAATAAAAATATATTTTTAAACTCATTTGTATACATTTTCTATCATAAGCCCAAAACATAATTTTTGAAGGCTGAATCAATGTAAAATAAAATTTCTAGTAATGCTATCTTTAACTATAGATATATAAATAACGTATTTGTCCCTGACAGCTAACTAATACGTTTCACACGCAGTTGATTTAATCAATACTACAACTATATAATCAAAACTACAACTTTAAAGCGCAAACATCATTCAAATAATACTCAAAGCCCTTGAGTATCAAGAATGGCATTTAGAAAAAAAGAATATTTCATATTTCACCGAATAATTGTTATACTGCCAACTGTTATACAATCAGTGAAATTACATATCCAATATCAAAACTGACCTTCTAATTTTTCCAATACAACTTTGTTTTTCCTCTATTTATAGAATTCCTTCAAGCGTAACCATTCGTCAAAACAGTTGTTACCACCAAAACCAATGTTCTCGAAAAATTAGAGTATTTCTCAAATTAGGGGTGGCAACATCGAGGAGCACTTTGGATTCACTCTGGCGTGGTTTTACACGTTATTCTTCCATTGTTCGGGCTTATTTAGGAAACAAGGGCTGCTAATACTGATATCTTCTGAGTAACAACTGACACAGAAAGACGTAAAATATATATTTAGAATTAGATTATTTCCTATAGGGAAAATTTCATTTCATATTCTCAATCTGTGATCAAATACAAATCATTTTTAGTTTGAAATCGAGCATGAAATAACGTCTCTGGGGGAACTTAAAAAATTGCAATCAATTTAAAATGGTTTTCAATTTTAAATTACTTGTACCATTGTAAGTTTCAAATAAAAGTTAGATTTTATAGACGATTTTTTATGACATAGTTTCTTTGAAATAGTTATTATTAAATAGTTTATCATAATTTAATTTTTTAATATCAAATGAACATTGATCAAATTATTGAAAACGTCATAACTTTTTTTCTAAGTTTTTTTTAGTCAAAAAGGCAAATAAATCTTTTTTTATCACCTTATAAGCCGATAAATTTAAAAAGAATCAACATTAGTGAACCATTAAAAAATATCACTCAAGATTTTAAGAGATGATAAAAATGGAAATTACTTCCCAGATCGATTAATTACATTAAAACATTCAGTTAAGTACTTATTATTAAAAACAGTTTTGATAAAATAAAATAAACATTAAAGTTGCCGCAGTAGGTTATGTTGCAGTAAAAAATAGTTAAACAAAATTGAATAATTTTGTCGAGTATTTATTTTTACAAAAAACAATTTTTAGATGTGACTTTAATGAAAAATCTATCGGTTTTATTCGAAAAGGTTTATTTCATAAAATACATGTATTACGGTTTCATTTTGTTAAAGCAACAATACCTATCCATGATGTATGACATTTCTTGCACTACGATGTTTTTATATAATTAGTAATAACTAGCTTTCCTATCACACGCGAAAACAACTTTAACTTTGACTGCAAGATTATTTCCTTTTTTTACTCACTTTAAATATTTCCCGGAAAATAACAAAAAAGCAACAAAATACTGTTTAAATTTTTTTTAAATATTATTTGTCGATAATAATTAATATTTCCCTTTTAAATTCTCAAGGACTATAATCTATTTCCATCTCATATTTAAATATCTTACCAAAAACTCAGCACTAATCTTTATTTCTTAGCAATTACCCCCACAATGAGCCCTAATGATACTACAGGTATATCAACCTCGAGAAGTTATCCTTGATTGGGGGAGGTTCTACGTGGTGGGAAGGGAAGATAAGAAGATTTTCTAGAAAAGTTTCTTCGGTTTCTCCCTGACCTTACTCTCTTCCTCATCCGAATTTAAACCTCAATTTCATCAAACGATTTGAAATGAGAAAAATATTTATTGTTAAAAACTATGATTTTGAAAATTATGTTTTTTAGTGAATTTAAGTTAAAATAATTTACAATGACAGATAGAAAATCAGTAAAACTCTTCATTGACAACTTACATTTTCTTACTAGTTAAAGTTTTTTTTCAAGTTATGTTTTCAAATATTAAAATGGAAAATAAATTTTAAAAAAAATCTTTTTTACATACATAACTTGGAACATTTTGGGTTTTAATACATAACTTGAAACGTTTTGGGTTTTAATACATAATTTGAAACATTTTGGGTTTTAATACATAATTTGGCACATTTTGAGTTTTAATACATAATTTGAAACATTTTGAGTTTTAATACATAATTTGAAACATTTTGGGTTTTAATAATACATTATTATAAATATGTTGGGCTTTAATACATTATTTGAAACAAATTAATCCTCGAAATGCAAACCTAATTTTTTCCCCTTCTAAACAACAAAACGGTAAAAATATCAACTGCTATGATTTGTTGCTTGTAAAATCATTCGGTACGCATCAATTTGATTAATTACGCAAATGAGTATTTTTGTTTTTTCATGTCGAAAATAATTTTGAAGTAATAAATTTCATTATTAAGTTGATTACTTATAAATGTATAAGTTTAACCGTTAAGGTTAATATTATCTTGTGACATTGCAAGCTTTAGCGACTGCAGATCTACGTAAATAGCTTATATTTATTTTAATTCATCTTAATAAGTTATCATTAGATAAAAATTCTGCTCGGTTTTTTAAATAAAATTAATCCGTTGAAATAATGGTTCATAGAGTTTTTATGTTTTATACTACATTAAGCATAAACTTTATTGCGTAATTTAAACATTTATGTATTTTACTAACAGTGATCAAATCTTTGTCAGCTTTAATAGGAGTAGTTAATAGGCAAAAACATCAAAAAAGACTGACTTTAACAAACATCAAGTAAATATAAGTTGTTTAAAATAATCCAATCAAGAAAGAATTTAAAAAATACTGACTTTAAAAAAAGTAAAATTACATTGGTTTAAAATCCTTCATTCGAGACAGAAGTTCAACTGAATATAACAAGCATGAGGTAAAATTACAGGTAGAATATCCCCCTACTACCTAAACTTATCCTTGGATGTGGGAGTGACTGAAAAAGGGATTAAAAAATATTCTCAGCAAAGTAACTGATCCCTTCGTTTTCCCTCTCATCAAAACTTTCGTTCGAGTTTCAGGAGAAGTTTCGGGGTCACTGACTAATCCGATAAGTCATCTCCTCTGGATTAGGGATTATTTACCTCGATGGAAACGATACATCGACATTAGGCCTTTCTGTTTTATTTTCACTCAAAGAGGAAAGCCTGTTTTTCCCTTAATTTAATGACATTTGTGCAAAGGTCATAAAACGAATCATTTGTGGGGTTTTTTTTTATTGAAGAGGATTTTAATTTTGATGTTGAAAATAGCTGTAAACATTTTGTCAACAAATGAACTAAAGTAGCCATTCTTGCAAGAAACTGTTCAAACCAAAAAAAAAAAAAACTTTTAGTATCTACAATTTATGATTTGAAATTAGAAAAAAAATTGTTGATTAAAGTAGCCAATCTTGCGTGGAACTGTTCAAACTAAAAAAAACTCTTAATATTTATAATTTATGTTTTAAAATTAGAAAAAAAATTACAATTAATGTGGCGTAAAAACCAAATTATTCATCCCTCCCCCCTTTTTTTTATACTCACCATATGACAAATGACAGTGAGTGCGCCCTCTAGAAGGGAGAGTGTAGGCTTTATAGCCCATTACCCAGCTCGCCAGAAGAGACAGTCACATGAGACACACAAAGAAGGACGACACATAGACAAATAACAACATTTATTGACAAGCACAAACATCCATGCCTTGACCGAGATTCGAACCCGAGCCCAGCAGCTCCAAAGGCTAGTACACTAACCATTGTGCCAGTGGGCCGGCTATACTCACCATATACACTGTTAATAAATGCGTGCTTGGTTTCACCATAATAATGGGTCTTAATGGCTGCAACGGCTGTGTGATGAAATGTTCCAGCATATTTGCGGTACTTGAGGCTTATTTTTCAGGCTTTGGAAACAAAAAAAAACGAGAAATAGTTCAACCGAATACCGAAAATTTGGTGAAACATTTCACCACATACCCGTTGCAGCCATCCAAACCATATTTTGGGTGAAATCAAACACTAAATTTTTAACAGTGTATCTTAAGCGAAAATAAACTTTCTTATTCTTATCGGAGAATTATTTGACATCATAATTTTAAGTACCAAGTCTTCCTTGGAAAATGAACTTTTTAAATCAGAGATTATTTACCCAGTTGGAAACGATTAATTGTTATCGGACTCTTTGATGCTATTTTAACTGCAAGAGGGAAACGGTAACTGGTGCTGATTAAAGTTAGCTGCTGCGGTAATGTAGCATAAAGAAAATAATTAAAGCTGTTTTTTCCCTAGTTTTTTTAATATTTCTACTGCCATCGTAAAACTAACCATTTTTAATGAGGATTTTAGTTTTGATGTTAAAAAATGGTTTTAGTTACATTTATTAGCTGCCGCACACTCATTGCTCATAAATTATTTTGTTATACCTTTTCCTATACATGTTGAATTAGAATGTGAGGTTGGTATCGAAATGGTAAATTGTTTTTTTTTTAATCGACATGCTTCCAAAAGAAGTTCAAATGGTGTAACGTTATGCCCAAAAAATCAGAAGAAATTTTCGCTTCTTCTGATTTTTTGTTTACGTTATTCCGTAAATAAGGTGGAAGCACAAGCTGCCATCGGTTTTACGGAGTGACGTCCTTTTTTAAGCAAATCCTGTGCATGTCTACCTATAGAGAATATGTTAACTACCTTAAACATGTTTTATTTAAGTATTCCAAAGTCGTGTACCACTCCCGGAAAAAACTACGTTCGTCATAATTGGCAATTTATAACTTTCATTACATTAACTCTAACTATTCAGTTAAGACCAATTTCAGTAAATTTTCTTCAAAACCTTTTGTATCGCCACAAGATCATTAGTTTGAAAATTTGAAAAAGTAATATCAATGCTAGTTCATGGCTAAATTTTTTAAAAAGTGCAAAAAGTCCATTTAAATCTACACTTAAAATAAAAAGTAATAAATATTTAAAACCAAGCCTGTTTTTGTAACATTGAAAAAGGCTTGCAGTCAATATTTAATTTATTGATTATTTGAAAAGAGTTCGATTAGAAATTCTATTTAAAAGAGTTATAATTCATAAGAGTTAATATTTTATTTTAATAGGTATAATTACTTTACCACAGAAAACAAAATTAATCCATGTGTCTTGACAGTCATCAAACACATTACTTTTAATTGAATAAAATCCAGAAACCATCGAAAAAACTAATCGATTACCTTAGAAATAAAATGAGTCATCGTCAAGCTAATCATTGATCAAAATTATGTTTTCACCTTAGGCTAATAGGGAAAAAACCGCTTTACTATGAATGAAAATACTTCCATTACACAAACAATTACCATCTAGGCCTAGTAACACACCACTTATTGGAATCGCTTACATATTAAACAATAGTAAATGGAGTATTTAAATGTCTAATGATGCATTGATTCATGTGTATAAATTTTGTTTAATTCTCACTGACCGATAGCCTTGGAGATATACAGAGCCTTACACGCTCAAATGTAACAAAACCGGAGGAAGGTCATTTTCCGGAAAACCGGACATGCATCCATATCCATTACCTTCCTCTAGCAATTTTCTTTTTGTTGTCTGATATCCACGTATTTCCTCAAGTTTGGAAAAACGTAGAAATATTATATAACAAATTAGAATATCCAGAAGATGTGGAGTTTTTAAATTGTTAACTGAAGTTTGAATAAAAGTTTTAAAAAAATTCTAGTGTTTTAAAATTATTTATTGGAAAATTTGTCGTTGAAATATTTAGTTTATTATTTGATATTGTTTTAAATACATTGTTCATGTCAGAAGCTCAGTAAAACTGACCAAAGTATTCAAAATACTAAACTAATAACGAATTACTTAAAAGTAATATTTAGAAAAAGTATTTATAATAAAAGTATTACTTAAAATTGCCACTGATTAAAAACACAATTAAAAGGCCAGCTCATATTTGTTTATTTAGTTTTAAAAAATTGTTTTTTTAAAAGCTGTAGTCAACGATATTTTTCTATGTTTAAATATCAAGTATGCTAAATTTCATAACATTGACTGCAAATTATATTTCTACCTGTTTTAAAACTTAAAATCAATAATTTTTCTACTATGCATATGTATATTGCAATAGTTTGAAAAACTGGGTGCGTAATTTAAATTTAAATACAAGTAAACCTTTAATTGCTTATCCGGCACTACACATAAATAGAATAATCTAGTTACAGTTTACACCATCAGTAGCGTTTAAGGGATTAAAAGTATTAACTAATTATACTCACAAAAGCTGTAACGTTAATACTAACTAATTTACCATTGTATTATGATGATGAAAATGCTGACATCATCCTATTCTGTGAACTTATTAAGTTGTAAAATTTATTGTGTGGTCCTGGCGAAAACGTTTTCTTCACTGGCAGTGATTGGATGACCCATCTTCTCAGTTTAACGAATATTGGGGTAAGTTGTTCGTGTACGACGTGAAAACACCAATTTGCAGTAAAAACGCCAAAACACTGTTATACAAAAATTTGCTGTGATTGTATAGAAATTGTTAACAGTGTGGAATGTAACAAAAATTCCTCATATCAACAATTTGCTATAAGCGACACAACACAGTGATATAAAAAAGTTACCACAAAATGTGCTGTAATTTTACTGTAATATGTTTACAATGTGGTCATAACACTTATTCCACACCCCGCACAATCTACCTAATTCCCTTGAAGTTTTAGGAGTGTAAACATCGCAATCTCAACTTACTGCTCGCATGACTAAGCCCCAAGTTTTGATATTTCAGATGTATTAAAAAAAAGATAGTTTTGAAACTTTTAAAAACGCCACCTTGACCCAGTCTTAGCACTTAGGGACTGACCGATCTTTGCTCGGTTTAGTGCTCGATATTTCTGCGGATCGGCCGCCAACCGTTGCAAAGTGGGTCTTTTAAGAGTGTCGACTCTTTCTTAAGAACGCATTTCCCGCCATTGAAGCCGAAGAATGTCGATTTATACCAGGCGTAAATGTGTCACTCGTGTTTTATGTTTATTTGTGATTGCTTCTGGAAGTCGTATGAAACCAGCCCTAACTAGTGTCAAAAGAGATATTAACGCAGACACATTCGTGACAACCTTAGTTAAATAGGATCGCCAGGAGCTTAGTGGGTCACTATTGACCTTGGAGCACTATAAATTGCCTCGGGCGGGGAGAGTAAGCCGTTGCCTATTCTGAAAAACCACCACTTGCCATGACTCCTCTCCATGTATTAAACCTTAACGACGACTTTGTGAATACCAGTAACACTTTTAATTCCGAATGACAACGTTAACTCACAGTTTTTTAATTCTTTTTACATAACACTGAATTTGTCCTACATAAATTGTTCAGCACTTCTATTGGTCTTTATTTATCTTATATTTTGTTTATTTAGATAAACTTTTGCTAATTTTCTCGTGGTAAATTTTTTTGTCCATTGTCGCGTCGTGAATGAATTGACATAGACAAATTCCTGACAACCTTAGCTCAGTAGCGACCCGCGATCGAGAGTAGCTTAGTGGGTCGCTATTGATCTTGGATTCCTAAATTTCCTCGGGTGGTGAAAAGAAGCTTTGGCTAACACGGCGAAACCACCACTTGTCATTACTTCTCTCTAAATATTAGTAAATCCGTATTTAGTGGATTTAGTCCCAATTACTGAACAATTTTTTTTTCTATCAGTCAATGTAAATGATATTAAAGTTTGGATGGAGGGTTTTGAGTTAATTGTTCTGAATGTCATTAATAAAAAGTCGTGGATTAAATCTTCAAAAGCCGAAAAAAAATGTTACATAAGAAGCTAAAGGCGCAAGCCAGCTAAGGCAATAAGAAAAGAATGGAAACTGCAATGTTTGCTAAACGTTGTTAAGTGTTTTTGTCAGAAATTGACTTGTGTCGCTTTAGCTCGAACATATAAAAATATCTATACCTAGAAGTGATAAAAAATATATATAAAAAATCCTGCTTTAGAATGCTGAGTAAAGTTCATACAGCTCAAAAAGAATATCATTGGAAAATTACACATTACTAAGAATTTGAATTTGAAAATCACAAAAAATAAGATCGTTTGCTTTTGTATTCTCTTATATAAAGTTAGAAAATGCTGATATGCTTCCTCTGGTTCATGGGTGTTTTTTCATTTCGAAATGAAATAAAGGCTTGAGTAAATGGTTTAAATAACATCTTTCCTTTTCTTAAATTTACAAAAGTACACTAAATACGAATTAAAAAATTATCGCATCTACAAGAAGCCATATGGCCTCATTTGTTTTCCAAAATATGAAAAAATACAAATAATTCAACTTATATTTAATTTTAAACAATCAGCACTTAAAGTGATAAGCTCAGGTAAAGAAATACTCCCGAAAAAGCCACAACAAATAATAATTTGGAGAAAGTTCGATCAGTGTATTGTCGAATATCTTAATCAATTTGATTCCGGCCAAATGCCCCGTGATAACTTTCTCTGAAGATTCTTTTGAACGGATGGCGTGTTTAAAACCTAAGAGACATCACTTTTTTATACAATTCTAATTCAATCAATTTTTTTGAGCTGATGATTTGTTAATTAGCTTTTTTTATTTTCGTTATTTGGATAAAGAAAAAATGAAGTATCAGAATTATTATTTTTTCATAACAAAATACTTATTGCATTGATTCAACTATCTATACGTCTAATGAAATGTGGATGTTTCTCATAAAAGTTTAAAAACAAAATCGAATTTAATATGTTCTATCTACTGCTTACTATTCATTTATAATTTAATTCCAGTATCATATATAGTGCAATTCGGTAGTTAGAACCTTTAGAATCTTAAAATTAGTAATTTAAAGTCTGTGTTTTAAAATGCGTAACAATAATAATAATAATAAACTGAAATATGGATAATTTCTATATTAATAATGCCAAAAAGAAAACATGTTGAAAATTCTAAACTCTTTTGTTTATTACGCTGCACGTTAAATTAATAGAGGATATTTGTTTGTGGCTCTCTAAAGTACGATTCGTTATTTGAAAGAAAAAAAAATCGAAAGAAAATATTCTTTAAAATAAAAATATTTGCCTTTTAAAATACTGACTTATAGCTTAAAATTTATTTTATATTCGATAAATCAACTTTTAAACAATGTATTCTGTGTGTCTGATTTTTTTTCAGCGATTAAATTCTTTCACGACATTTTTTGTTGGATCATAATTTGAAAGAAGCATAGACTTTTTACGTCCATATAAACATCCCTACCATACATCCCGTCCATATATATATCCCTACTCCATATAAAATTCAAATTTACATTTAAAAAAAATCTAAATTATGGTTCATCAGTACTAAGCAGTCTCGAAGAATGCGCTTCGTGTATTCCTCTTTCACAGAACAGTGATAGACATGAACTTGAATGTGAGTGACAATGAAAAAGGCATATCACAGAATCGAATATACAATGAAGTGACGAACCGATGTCTTCCTGTTTAGGATTTTGAACTTGAGTAATTTATTCGATCCATAAAATTCAGTGTTTTATATTTTATTTTGGATTTTTAAATTAAAGCATACTTAAGATTATAGGGTTTTGGCTTCTATGATAGTACTAAAATTAAAGTATGAAAAGTGTATTAAAGGGGGGGAAACATCCGTAATTGAATTGCAGTTATTATGTATAAAACACTTTTTTTTCATTTTAAGTAAGTGTGTTATTAATTATGTGTAGTACCTTTTTTAAAATTGCATTAATTATATACAAAGCTTCTGTAAAATAATAATTTTGATAATTAATTCAAACTTTGACTATCAATTTCATTTAAAAAAATTATTTTAGACAATACTCAATACTCTTTACCGAAAGAAGAGAAACAATTAATTACTCACTTCGTCAACGATTTAGTAAAAAAATGTATAAAAACGTGATCAAATAGATGGGATACAATTGAGTTGTAAAATAAATTATGTTTCAAATAGTAACCAAATCTTGCAAAATAAATTCAGAAAATATGAACTTTTTTAATACTTGGTTATTTTCTTAATCTATCCAACCATAAAAGCGTTTTCAAAACTTGATTTACTTTGACCCGACCAAACTAACAGCCAATCTTTTCCCAAGAATATTCTACAAGATTATATTTCAAGTGAAATGATTAGCAAAGATTTTTTTAACTATTTACTTCAAAACCAACGATTTATAGGGCAGCCACAGATTTTTAGTGCAGTGTTTTCATTCCCTTCAACACATAGCGTGTATTGTTGGAAAAACTGGTCATCCACAACCGATGCGTGAGCATCGCTTAAAGATTTTTTCTTATTCCGTGGACAAGCTATTATTAAATTCAATAAATATGTACATTTTGTAATATGAAAGTGAAAAAATTAAATAAGGAAACATAAAAAATAGACTTTGTGGACATTTTCATGAGCTGTGCTTCCTTCTCAGATGACAGTTGAGGAAACAGTGGCACACACGGCTTTGTAACTACGCGGGATTGATAACAGGTCAAAGTATTTTTTAGAATTGATATAAATATTAAAATATTTTAAAGTGACATGATCATAGCGGTAATGATCAAAGTAATATAAAGAGTATTTAGTAAAGAGCACATTTGAAAACCATACTATGTAATGTTTATAAAAAGAAAAAGTAATGTTTACAATTTTTCGACTAGAAATTTTTTAAAAGGTAATGGAATAATCCTAAATCTTAACATGAATTTGTAAGCCAAACTAATTATTTGTTTGTAAAATTTCGTTTCGATTCGGTAAATCTTTTTCTATTGGTAAATTTTTTTCGGATAAATTTTGTCATGTAAAAAAAAATATGAAGTAACTAACTATTTCAGTTTTTAACTGCATTGTTCGAAGGCTTATTTTTTTCGAAAATTTGATTTTTAAAATAGTTATGTTTTGTAAGACGTTGTTCATATAATACAGAACAAAGATATGGTCGAACTTTCACCAGTTCAAGAAATAAGTAATAAAACATATTTTTATACAATTAAAAATTTACATTTCATATCATTTTAAAAAAACATTTACAAATGAATATTTTTTTTATAATTAACTTCTTCAAAGTCCCAAAAACAAAAGAAAATACAAAGAAATTTTTAAAAAAATCTTAACTTACCAAATTTTGCTAATGAAGATATCAAAATCCACAATCCGATTATGACAGGTTTCGCGTAGGTAAAATCCATTTTTATGAAAGGATACCGGTGAGGTTCATCATGATCGATGCCACTAGATGTAGATAAACTATCTAAATCTAAATAATTAGAATGATCGTTTGGATACAACGCAGAAACAATGGGTCCATCGTCAATGGCATCATGATCAAGTTCCGGTGGTACAACTTCTTGGTGGCTTCTTGAAACACTGTCCGCTATGATTGCCCGGGCTTCATCACTAGATGCTGTTTTGAAATTGGCCAAGATCAAAAGTACAGTAAGTATGCCTTTTAAATTGTCCAAACGATTTATGCCTGATTTCTGAAGCATGATTTGTAATGGTATTTCACAAATGGGAATTCAATAAAACCATAACGATTAACCAGACAGATTCACCGTCTTAAATAGTCTTCGAATTCCTTAAAAATGCAAATGCATTTTCTAAAGTTAGAAAAGTTTTTTCAATCACCATAGTTATTTCATTCTAGAAACTATAAAATCTTGCTAAATTATTGAATTAAAAATGTAAAAAAAAATTACTGGCTACATTTGAAAAAGAAAACTAGTTCTCCCTCTTGATAAGTTTTCCAAAATAAAAGCTCAGTTGAACGATTAGAAATATTGTCAAAAATATCACAAAAAACCAGTTCAACTCATATTTAAATTAAAACAATCATCACTTAAAAAATTAAAACTCAGGCAAAAGGAATACTCCCGAAAAGCCGAAAAAATAATTTGGAGAGAAAGTTCGATCGTCGAATATCTGAATCAATTCGATTCCGGCCAAACGTCCCGTAATAACTTTCTCTGCCGATTCTTTTTGAACGGATGACATGTTTAAAACCTCGAGTCAATTCAACAGGTAAGATACCACGTGACCCCACGTTCCGCTAGTGGATCGTGACGTCACTATCTTGAGACCCACTTCAATTGGTTTGAATAGCGGTATTCCTTTTTAATCTCAGTAGTTCTTAACTTTTTCTCATATTCACAGATGGACGCGTTCGTTACTCGTTTTGGAACGCTTTTTTTTCTTCTTTTAGAGTGAAACTTTCTTATTTCAGAATTTTAGTTTTTGGCTCCTGGAATTTCGTTTTCTCTATATAATACAAATGCGATTAGGATGAAAACTAGTGTTTGTTGAAGAAAATTTTTGGATTTTAAAAAGAAACGCAGAAAAATTGAATTGATATAAAAAAAAAAAAATTTATCCGAAATGTATTTTATGCATTTAAAAAAGACATATGAAAAGCATGAACATATAATTATATGGAAATAAATTTTATATTAAAATGGGGGGTATACTTTTTTCGTCACTGAAATAAAACTTGACATTCTCGAAAACTCGAAGTCATATTATATGGCTCTGGTATAGTCATGGTTCTGGAATAGTCAAATTGGTTAAAATAATTCCACACACGCACAAAAAAAGAAGTGATGGTGTAAAACTTAATTCATCAATTTAAATGAAAATAGTGGTGAAAACTTACATTCTCCAACTTATAACTAAGTATAACATTTATTGGAAGGTTTTGATTATAATAATTAATAATCATAATAATTCGTATGGTATGGTACAAATATATTCCAGCTTGTGTGCTTGTTCATAGAACCGCTTATAAGCTTTCGTCAAGTGGGATAGACACAGAAAGAGTTTTTACAAGCACAAGAGACACACAAAGAAAGGACAACACAACACATAGACAAATAACAACATTTATTGACAGTCACAAACATCCATGCCTGACCGGGATTCGAACCCGACCCCAGCAGCTCCAAAGGCTAGAATAATTTCGATTGTGCCACCGGGGCGGCTCATAGTAACTAATTGGAGGAAGTCGTCAATTAGTATATCTTAAGTCGTGTCCAGACTACGACATCAAAAACAAAAACTGACAACAAATGCGCGCGCATGCATATACAATTTGTACGGCATGCGTGCGCATAGAGTAGGTGAACGCGCATGCCTGTATAAATTGTATCTGCATGCGCGCATGTGTTGCCAGTTTTTGTTTTTGATGTCGTAGTCTAGACACCCGCATTAGTTATACTTTGGAGAATGTTAGTTTTGCAACTCAACCTTTTACATGTCATTGTCGGCTAAAACTTTTAACTATGACTGGTCAAAATTTCAAGTGCAATTTATTCTTTGGCAATACGTTTTATATAACAAGCTCATTTTTTATCGTCAATAAAAAAACACTTGAAGTTAACAAAACCGTTGACAAGTAAAATTAAGAAATTAAAAAGAAAAAGAGAGAAAAAGTATGATGGAAGGGGAGTAAAAAAGTGTTTGTTATTCACACATCAAAATCCAGGTATCAAAATCAAATCGCAATAAAAAAACTTAATGCTAAAACCAAAGTTTGTAATTGTTACTGTGTTATTTTATAATATTGCAAATTGTACATAGTTAAATTAAAATTTAAATATTTATGTAGATACTGCCCTGAGCATCAAAACATTGATTTCAGAATTCTTCGGTTACTGTTTTTTAAGTTGTTAAATCTGACTAATATGCCGTATTTTAATTCAGAATTAGTTGAGTTTATTACTTGACTAGGGTTTTAATGATTACGTACATCGATATACGCTGAACACAGTCTGTCTTAACAAAGGTAATAGATTCCTGCTTATCTGTTGTAAAAGAAGAAGCTTACTTAACACAACAAGTCGCGAATATTGCGCGAATTTTCCCGATGTATTTTAAAGATCATAAATTTATATGGCACTGTTTGTAGTTTTCTGGTGAAAAACAACTAACTGTGCTTTAAATTTTTGAAGTGTTAGATTGTTTTCACTGCTTGAGATTTAAATAAAATAAAAATTGACTAAAATTTTAATTTCTTAAGATTTTTAAAAATTGCATTTATGTAGTGCATAGTTTTAGCGTCTCCCTTGAGCTTTAAATTTTAAAATTAAAAAGTTATTAAATTTATAAATTTATACAATTTGCTGGAAAATCTGGTAGGCAGGTAAAAAGGTTTATCCGTCTGTATCCCTCAGAGAGTTAACTTACAGAAGATGTCCAGGAAACGAAACTATTAAAATAATCAGCAATGTAAATACCGGACCACTATTTTAA
The DNA here is from genome assembly GCA_023701765.1 of Hylyphantes graminicola. Taxonomy (NCBI): domain Eukaryota; kingdom Metazoa; phylum Arthropoda; class Arachnida; order Araneae; family Linyphiidae; genus Hylyphantes; species Hylyphantes graminicola. Next base: position 37,733,098 of record CM043121.1, read on the forward strand.
GAAAAGAAACTAGGTTTCGCAAATAGTTTATTTCTCTTTCCCTCGCTCTCTATATCTATTTCCCTATATTTCTCTCTCCCTACTACAGAAATATAATTTTTTTAAAATTGAAGACACCGAATTATCAGTTTAAATTTTTGATTTAATCTCATGGACTAGGGAGTAAAAACAAGTTTACACTTCAGTCAATTTACTTAAATTTTCGGAGGACCATGCTAGTCGGATCATCATACGACACTTTTTTCAAATTTTCAGTACATTTAAGAAATTCAGTATATTTTAAAAATAATAATAGTGTTACTTAATTCTAGAAATAGCGAGGTCCAATCAATCAATGGTGAATTCAATCAGTTTAGTTTAGTTTGAGTAATCGTCGCATAGAGGAATTCAATCAGAAATTCTGAATGCGAGTTTTGGAAAGAACTAATGACTCGTATTTAAATTATTGTAATATTCAATGGTATTACTATAATTGAATCGGTGAGTGCAGAAACCACCTCAGTCAAAAAAAAAAAAATCCAAAAACTCTTTTTCAATGAAATTAAGCGTAGAAAGGCAAGGTGCGTGTTGGGTGCAAAAACTACGTTAGTCTGTTGAGTTGTTCCGTAAATACAGGACGTTTGTTTCGAGTGTTGAGTGCAGAAATAGAGGAGGAGTTTTTACGTTTTTTCTCCCTTCTGAAAAATTTGAAATTTGTGACTGACGTTGTTTCTGCACTCACCGATTCAATTATGCAATACTCAATTCAATCAGCAATTCTGAATGAGAATTGTTAAAAGAACTAATGAATCTTAATTAAATTCATGACACTTTCATTCATGACACTTTTAAATACTAGGGATGTGTAACACGACACGATTTTCAATTACAGCTCAATAAATCAATAAACACATTTAAAGGTACTTTTATTCCTTATAGAGCAACTTCAATGGCATTTACCATTTGCGGAAGCAACATTTTCTTCAAAAAAAAAAAAAAAAACTTTCTTACGACGTGACGCCTGACAGATATGGAAACTTGTGTACTCGTCCAACAGTCTATATTTCTTTTAGCTTTTCGCAATACTTTAAAAACTAAAAGAGTTCCGAGGCACCTACCCATAGCTCATTCTAAATTTTTTCGAAAACCTTATTATGCCGTCCAATATGCACTAGAAACTAGTGTACCAAATTTGAAGTCTGAAGCACTTTTTGTTCAAGCTGCATAGTTGTAAACAGACAAACAGATTGACGAGATGGACCAATGTTCAAAACTCACTTTCTTATAATAAGCAACCCCCATTACACGTAAAAAACACAAGATCCTCATATTGGATTTTCGACCCTAGCGCAATACTTTCTTTACTTTATATTTCATATCACGTTATTGAAAGTAAATATTGAAAAATTATTCTATCTATAAAATACGTCTCACAGTATCATTTTTATTGAAATATCTATTTTATTTATTTAATTTTAACCATATTTAGGGAATTTTTATTTTATTTAAGTTTTTTTTTATTGATACGTTTTGATTCAGTAAAATTTACAAAATAGAATAGGCCAGTAAAAAAAATGCCCTAAATTAGCTGACTTGATATATATTTCAACTTGTTCGACTTAACGAAAGGATGAATTGTGCTCAGCGATGGAGAAAACAACATCATATTTTATGCCGACTAACATGTTTAGCATGACATAAAATATGTAACAAGCAACTTTAGGGTAGTGTTCCTATTGTAATTTGCTGTACTCAGAAAATGAGTTTCACGTTATGGTAACTTTTTCGTATATGCCATAAATGCTCCAAAGGTTCTGACAAGATAATTTTTTTGACAAAATAAAGGAGACCTTTGGCCAACATTTTCCAAAATGTAATTCAATCATTTAATGTATTTACTTACATGCATATTATTTTAAAATATTCTAATTTATATTTTTTGTTAAATTATGCAACACCATAATTTGAAAAAAATTGATAGCATTAACGATATGCATGCATTGCAACTTCATAGCAAACATTTTTTGTTTTCGCTATTTAACATTTATTTTCTTACAGAACCTCTTATCATGTATTTGTGTTTTAATGAATATTTTTAATGCAGCCAATAGTTTTCTTTATTTACATCGATTATTTCTTCACCTTCAAATCATCGATAGTTTCTGTTGCACAAACTTCTGTTTAGAATATCACTGACGTCGATAAATCATAACGAGAGTGGGGAAAATCCACTGTTTGACAATTTGTTAGATGAATTGACCTCAATTTCCATAGGTATAACACTTTTTCGTTTTCCTTCGGATTTTCTTGTTTGGGTCTTGTTCCTAATTTTTCTTTCGTTTTATGCAAATAAATTAGTTGTATGTTAAAAAAATAAATAAATTCAAGTACCTTGTTTCCAACTTCAGAAAATAGAAAATAACTACATTTATTTTACAAACTGTAAAAAAAAAGTTTTTTAATTTAGGACATGACTAACTATAAAATTAGCCTTTAAAAAAATGTAGCATAATATAATAGGAAAAGATGTGCATAGTATTTGAAGGATTGACTTTCAAAACTTACATCCTCTAAAGTAAAACTAAGATATAGTATACGACGGTACATTCATTGGTGATTACGTGCAATTGAATAAGAAACCGTCAAAAGTTACTAATTAAAGGGCCAGACCTAATATGTTTGATATGCTATGGAAAGTAAGCGTTTTGCAACTAGACAATACTTCTTGAACTATAGCAAATTATCCTACAAAAGTAAAATCTATGCATACAAGGAAATAATAACAATAAAAATATGATGGAATAAAGAGTGTGCAATTTTTCCCGGACGCTACAAGAAATAAATTCATCGTCGAAATAATGAACTTTTATTAATTAACATCCAATGCCTATATAAATACCTAAAAAAAATATTTATTAGTTTTGGAATATTTTATACCTTTGGAACAAATTATTTAAGTGTAAATACGTTATAGACACTCAATCAATTTGCAAATTAAGGACTAAAAATTTTTTTTTAATATATATATTTCTAAAATTAAAAATTTCAAGAACAACGCAATGCTCAATTATAAACTGGACTTATAGAGGAAAACTGTCGGACAAAAGAATCTATTTCTGAAAGTAAAATACAATGTTTCTTAGATGCATTCCAAAATAGAAATAAATTCCCTTATGAAAATAGAAATTTACAAAAAGTTAAGGAACCGTGAAACATAAGAAAACTTGTCCAGAGTGTGATATTTATTCGCAAAATATGAAAATGTATCACAATGTGATTCTTCCCACTTGGTGTCATTACAACATGAATGATGTTAGAATACACGCTGATAGAATACCAGAACAGTTACCATTTTCATGCCTCGCTGGCAACAATTGGACGAAATGGCCCGAGTTTTGGCACGAATCGCGGCCATTTTTCGAAGTCAACAAAAGTTATTTCTATATTTTAACATGTAACAGGATACTCAGACGCAAAATACCAAAAAAGAAATTGAAGATAAACTATGTTTTCTGATATTCTTTCTTTTCAGATTTAAAAAAAAGAACTACAACAGACATTGGAACATGGAACTGTAACGTTATTTGTCTATTTACATTAATAGAAAAACCTAGGAAATTATAAAGAAGCTCTTTCTTGATAATTTCTAAAATAAATTAAAACTAAAAAAATTAAATTCTGAATGAAGTCAAATTTATAAAGTTATGTATTCTGTGTTTCAAAATGTTGAAATTGATTACGTTTATCAAATACAAAGTTTCCATTGCTGATTTTTGACCCTATCACTATACTTTCATTGCCTTATACTCCACATTAGGCCACCCCGGGGGCGCAATCGTTAGGATGCTAGCTATTGGAGCTGCTGGGGTCGGGTTCGAATCCCGGTCTGGCATGAATGTTTTTGACCGTCAATAAATGTTTTTATTTGTCTATGTGTTTGTGTTGTCCTTTCTTTGTGTGTCTCTTGTGCTTGCAAAAACTCTTTCTGTGTCTGTCCCACTTGACGAAACCTTATTACCGGTTCTCTGAACAAGCACACAAGCTGGAATCTATATGTACCTACCATACCATACTTCATATTAGGTAATTGAAATTGAAATTTTCAAATGTTCAAACTATTATTATAAATCAGTTATTTTCAAATAAAATGTGTGGTGCTAATAATTACATTTGATAGAAAAGAGTCTTAGAAAACTATACAAAAAATATACTTTTAATTTAAAAAAGAATTAAATCTGTGTCAAGGGCAAAAACCTAATGCTCATTTCAATGGCATTTCAATCAGGATTCGGAGATCAATAAACTTAATTATCAGTGAGCTTAATCTTTACCGACAATGTAAAAATTCTCGTTAATTTGTGATTAACTTAAGGATCAAGATAAAAATCAGCTTTCGTAATCCAGTCAACAAGAAAAAACAATGTATTGATTTACTTCTTAAGAAGTGAAGCAATTTTCTTTTTCTATTTTTTCAAACGAAAGCATCAACTGTGGAGATTCAGAAAAAATCCGTTAAATCAGATTTAGAACTTTATAGTAAAAAAAAACTGGGTTTAGCGGAAATTGGTTTAACAATGCAGAATTTTAAAGGCGTGTCGTTATAGATTAAGATTTTTTTAAGCAAGTCTTTTGAAAGGGTTTTCTTTTTACTGATTTTAAAATTAAAAGAACATTTTTCGAAAAAATATGAATGCATACTTCTTTCGAAAAAAAAATAGATGTATACTTTTATACAATTAGAGCACAGGTTATAGGGCAAACATATTTTTGATGTATTACGTATGTAACACATTTCTGTGACACCGATTTTTTACCGCAGGTACTACTGTTTAAAAAATCTTATTCACAAAGGCTGTGGTTACATATCAAAACGATCTTCCCCGCAACTTTATAAATTTATTATATACACTCTTAAAACAAACGAGCGACTTTAACTCAGTCTGAGTTAATTTTCACTTCTTTCGTTGTCGAAAATGCACTTCCCCTGTGGATGGACCCTTTTGTTTTGTTGAACCTCCAACAATCTTAACAACAGACAAGCGATTTTAAGGCTATTAGGAGCGATTTCGGACGATTAAGAGATATTTAAGAGTTAATTTTCACTCCTTACCAGCGTCGAAAATGCACTTCTCCTATAGGAGTAGATTTTACTCTTTTATTTTAAGAGTGTAATGCCAATGGAAGCTTGCTCGCACACACTACGGCAGAGTGCAGGGCTGTTGCTAAAAGAAGATACGGGAATAACAGCTGCGTGTGCAAACCAGTAAAATCCTTTTTTACCACAGGCTGGCATTATGGTAAGGGGACTAGACAAGCAGTCAGAAGGTCCCGAGTTTGAATCTCAACATATGGGCGTGGATATTTGTGTGTTCTGTTTATTTGTGTTAGTCTGTATTTTGGTTTTCTGAGTAACACTGTGTAATGCGTGCTTAAATCATGTGGAGTCGAAGATCCCAAACAAGCCCATACTGGCGGCTCTGATTTGATTTGGGTGACCCCTTAGGTATCCACCTCGTCACTTTACCAGAGGGTTCTAAATTAGGAGGCGTACGTGTAGGAGTAAAAGCATACTCATTACTCATGGAGGCTAAAAATAGACGGCCTAAAAATTCAATAACCACCCTAGAACTAATAAGCCCAGTGGCGCAATGGTTAGGGAGCTAGACTTTGGAGCCTCTGGGTTCGGGCTCGAAACCCAATAATACATGGATGTTTGTGTTTGTCGAGTATATGCGGAGTACGTGCTCGTTAAGTCTTTTTGTCCGAAAGTCCTGTGGGCGGTCATTGCGCAATTTCTCACGGGTACAGGTCCTTGGAGAATATTTACCTCCCCGTCAGGAACACGTCTAAATTGTGGAAGTGGCGCGCGATAGATGGCAGCATCTGTCACGTATTTGTGTGTTGTGTCTGTCTAAGCGGGTCTGACCATGCACACAAGCCAGAAAATATATGTCTACCAACCAATCAACTCATAAGGTGGCCGATCACCTTTGACAGCAATTTTCTGAAAAATATATTCCAACCATGAAGTTGAGGGATTTTGTTATTAATTATGAATACAAAAATAGTTTTCGGAAAAAAATCATTAAAAAAAAATTCAGTTTTTGTGGAAAATTATAGTGAAATATGCTTCAAAAGTCACGCTTACGCAAAACATGATATCTTTACAAATGTTTGTGTTTTTTTTCATCGTTTAAATTTAAATATGCTAAACTAGCATTAATATTGGTCATGAACTAAAATCATTAAAATATCAGTTCCCAATTTTTTTTTATATGCAAAAGTTTGTAACATTACATCGAAAACACGTAGGAACAAGAGAGTAAAAATCATATAAATAGTTTTAAAATATCCAATTCTTAATAGTTTTACACGATTCTAGTTCAAAATCTCCTTCACACTGTTGCAAAACTACTGTAAAAATTTGGAAACAATTGATAATAAAGAACTTCAGTTTTTATCTTTTGCGTAATGCTTTTTTAAAAAAATGCAAAAACAAGCAAAAAAAGGTTTAAAATGCTACTATAACTTTGGTTCTATTAAAAACTAGAAACTAAAATTAAACTGATTTAGAAAACTGAACGTTTATTTTATATTAAAAAGCAAAAAACAAATGTTTTATATGTAGTCGATTTCTGCTGAAAAAAGGTGATCGGATACCTTAATGAAGAAAACAAACTCTTCAATAGAAATAATTGTATGACTAATTGATTAACACTGCTAATCACAAATTAATCAAACAAACTTATTTTAAGAATCTTTCGTGCAACAAATAATTCCTAAAAATCATGACTTCTAAGTAAGAAAGATTATCACATAATCAGTCATGTTTTGATCAGAGGTTAATACGGTGCATACATTTTATGTAATTAGTATTCTAGTTTTAGTGTTTTTAACAAATCATCCATAGGTCATGCAAAACCAATCTATCGTGTAATAAATACTTCGAGGTCAAAACAGAAGATCGAACATGGCGAAGTCACGGTTTAGAACTTTTAAACCGTTTTCCTTTTAACATCTCAGGTCCTCTTTGTCGAATTTGTAATTAGTCTTCAGAAGAATGACTTGTATGCTAAACCTATTCGGATCAGTGACGCAGAAACAGTTTGTTATTAAAAAGAAACAAAATGCATTATTCAATAATTACGCGAACAATTCGAAGTAATTAGAAAAGGTGAAAAAAATTAAAAGAAATCAACAGTCTATCGTACGCAGTCGTTTGTACATTTGTTTGCTATGTCGGTTGATTTGCCGAGACGGTGTTGCAAGAAAATAACGGGAAAAGAACCTTCGAATTCTAATTTAAGATTTTAAGTGATTACTTGCTTTAATTGCAACTCCAGTTTTTTTTAGTGAAAGGCCCTCACCAGATAAGACGGTGAAAAATGCCCCCATTCCAATCGGGCTAATTTTTTTTCTGAAAATACCTCATAGTATGGACAACTTCTCAGCCAAGTTTCAGCTCAAAAATATGACGCATTTTTGAGTAAAAAATTAAAGTTTTTTTTCTTTTTAAATTGATTATTCCCTGAATATATTTGATAAATCCAAAAAACTACTCATGAGTTTTTAGATATCATTGAGTAGTATTCTCAGAAAAATCCGCTCATAAATCTGATCGAGCGATCATTCTTAAAAATGCAATTTTATTTTTCAAAAAAAAATTTCATGCCAAAATCGTTTGGTCACAACTTAGGATTTTGTCTCTACATATTCCTCTATTATCAATCTATAATATATTTTTTTTTCAGATTTTTAAAATTATTGGACGATAGTTTAAAAAAATAATTCTTAAAGCCTGATTTTTTTGCTCTAAAATCCATAGATTTAGAAATAGCATGCCCACTGATTGCGCAATCCCGTACAACGCAATGATGCGTGATGAATCCACATTTCGTCGTTTTCGCAATGCATCACGGGATACTGATTCACAAAAATGGTTTTTCCGAAGAGTTACATACAATAAAAACTGCATTTTTAACTTGCTTCTTTTGTGAATATATACCTCATGCCTTACAGAAATTATCAATACGCATGCAGCTATAAAATTATGCTAGCGATACTTGTAAAAAGTTTTAATTAGTTAATATTGAATATATATCTTTTATTTGTCGAATTATCTCATGGTGCCATCTGGTGGCGTATGGCATGCCATGTGCAAGAGCTTGCGAACTGCCTAATGGGATAATGGTTAACAAATGGCTTCACCTTTCCCCCTAGAGGCAGATCTGCTACTTTCTAAATCTATGCTAAATTCTTTAATCCGAAAGAAATTCTCCCAGATTGAATTTCCCCGCCTTTGTTAGGAGTGCCATCTGCCGAGTAAGTAGTGCGAAAAGTCAGGTTTTAAGAATATTTTATTTTTTTTAAACTATCGTCCAATAATTTTAAAAATCTGAAAAAAATATATATTATAGATTGATAATAGAGGAATATGTAGAGACAAAATCCTAAGTTGTGACCAAACGATTTTGGCATGAAATTTTTTTTTGAAAAATAAAAATGCATTTTTAAGAATGATCGCTCGATCAGATTTATGAGCGGATTTTTCTGAGAATACTACTCAATGATATCTAAAAACTCATGAGTAGTTTTTTGGATTTATCAAATATATTCAGGGAATAATCAATTTAAAAAGAAAAAAAACTTTAATTTTTTACTCAAAAATGCGTCACATTTTTGAGCTGAAACTTGGCTGAGAAGTTGTCCATACTATGAGGTATTTTCAGAAAAAAAATTAGCCCGATTGGAATGGGGGCATTTTTCACCGTCTTATCTGGCGAGGGCCTTTCCTTTTTTAATTGCAATTCAAATGCCTTATAAGCGAAATTGAATTTATTGTTAATTAAGTTTTGAATATTTTTCGAATGTTCCAGAAATACTATAAAAGGATTAAAAATGTAATTTTACAAAAATTAGCTTTAAAGGAAAGAGTTTTTTTTTACAAAAACTAATGTTACGCACCCACATCTAAAAAAAGTCATTTGGATATCTAAATAAAAATGTCAAATCCGTAAGTTAAAAGGCTTCATTTTTAGACTATGGACAACATTCTGTACCTCTCTCTGTCTCTCTTATCTCCATCCCTCTCCGTCTGTCTGTCTGTCTGTATCCCCCCCCCCCTCTCTCTCTCACTGGCTCTCTCCGTTTCCGTCTCCTCTTAACCCTGTAATGCATGAATTTTTTTCATCCTAAAATATATGTATTTGTATCTTTAATACTCATATATTATGGGAAAAATACTGAAAAAAATTAACTGCATTGGAATTTAAATGATTTCAATTTTTTAAAAATTTTGCCATATGGCAAAAACCAACTACAAAATTCCAATATTGATAAGAATGAATATTAAACTACTAAATATATATTAAAATAACCCTCTTGAAACATAATAATTTTTCAAAACATTTCATTTGTATTTAGTACTAATATTATTATACTTCGTTGAATATTGCCAAAGACGTAATTTCACAACAGTCAATAACTACACTATTTAGTTTTGAATACAATTTTACTACTGTCATCTATGAGGGTTATTAATAACTAAAACTTCAAAATGGAATGTAATAGATGAATAAAGCACAGATTTGTCGAGAGGGAGCTCTACTTTAATAGAATAAAGTGTATTATGTTACTTGTTGCCATGTGGCAACAGTATGCATTAGAGGGTTAAATTTAGTAGTTTTTAATTCTAAGAGTTATTTTTCATTCAGGGTGTTTTTCATTTATGTGAATGATGACAACAATTAGATGTGTAAAATACTCTTAATAAAATTCTTCTTATTCTATATGAGTGTTTGAAAGTAATACTATTACAATTTGTATATAATTAGCGTGACCCATATATTTACTTTATACTTAAGTCTACATTCCAAGGTAAAAATTATTTATAGTTTCTTTATTCATAGTTTCTTTATTGATATTAATAAAGTTATTATTATTATTAAAAAAATACAATCATTTTGTAGGGTGGATACTTATAAAAAAAAGTAACGTAACAAATAGGGTTAATAATCTCGACCATTTCAATAATTGTAAAACCGTTTGCTGATTGTTATATTTACATGAAATTATTTGTAACTTTCATGAAGAACTAAGTTTCCTGAAAAATTTCTTAAAAATATTCTATTCTGGAAGAAAGTACTTCATAAAAAATGCGGTGGAAGGAAGTTTTTAAGTAAAACTCTATGTCAAGTGTTGCAGGATTTTCATACAATTATTCCATGTAACTTCAATTCATCCCCTAACAACATTTCATAGAAATGGTCAGATTACAAAAGCGAAATCTCATACTTCCAGAATATACATGGAATCAAATATATCGGATTTAGTGCTAAAAAAAAGTTGGGAAAACTAGACCCCTTTCCTCTGGTGTAATTCATTTCTATACTGTTGAATTCTTAATTTTAAAATTATACCAAAACCGACCTTAAGTTTGCAGTATACAAATGTTCTACGAGAAAAAGGGTAAATAGTTCTCATTTTTGAGTGCGAGAACCGAATACAAAAAGGTATTTCACATTCAATACACAAATTTATTTGTTATTTCAAGACATAAATTTATTATTTTTATTAGTTAAGATTCAGTTAGAGTGTTATTTTAATTATTTTTGTCCTTCGATTTTGACGTAACAGGGCGCACGAATATCAGGGTCGAAAGGAGCAGCCAATCAGAGTACGCGAAATTGCGGCGCCAGCCGTGTTGTTTACCCTGTTTCCTCCGCTCAGTACATTTCTCTGCTGCAAACTCAAGCTCGGTTTTGGTATAGTAACATTTGAATTTTTTTTATAACAGCGCTGAACGTTGTCTTGCACTCCATAAACAAAACACCTGTCATCTAATTCGTCCAAACGTCTATGATGACGCCGCAGTTCTTCAATAAATAGAAATTTCAGCAATCTCAAGTTCTTACGTGATGAAATTTAATATCATTTACCAGAATAAGGCAAATCTTTTTAATTTATTTGTTAAAAATTATATTTACGGCATGCTTCTTTAAACTAAAAAATCCATAGGAGTTTGTTTTAAACAGCGAATTGTACTATTTGAAACCCTAAAGCATAATATAATCAAAACAAATTTAATCATCACAATAAACAGCACTTCGTTTTTTTTTTAATTTCACCACTTCTTACCCATGCAATGGACTTTTCTTGAAGATCAAGGTGCCGCCCTCCGATCTGGCAGACTAAGAAAGAGCAACTTTCTATAATGTATATCGAATGGAAAATGCAATGTTTAAAAAAAAACCTGGGACTGGTGCTAGATATTCAGCTTTGAAGCTCTAGTATAAAATGTTTCCGGATAATTTCAAATTATCTCTGGGGAGATTTATAGGAAAATAACTCATTAACGCCATATTTATCTATACCATTAACACCTTCATTACAGAATAAAAAGATTACTTTTTAAGTTCTTAAAATTCGTTTTTAGTGTTATTTAATGTGTCCTATATAAATTACCCCATACTTTGTCCCACACTCATGTATTTTTCTTATATTACTTAACTTTTATACCTTTTATCCGTATAACTTTCAGATCTGTCAAGACAGATATGAAGGAAATAAATAGGAACTAGACATTCTCTTTTGTACTTCTTTGGTCTGTCTTGTCTCTTGTCTATCCGTTATATTAGAATTTCATTATTACAATACAATGAACTTTAAAAATACTACTAAATTAAAAGCTATTCGTTTTGATTATTAGGCATGCTGTTAGCCGTGACGTAACGCAAAACGAGTCAATTTATAAAAATTGAAAACATAATTTTAAAAACTGTTACTTTAACTGCTACGTTGCTTTGTTTGTCAACAAAGAAAAACACGTTTCATGGGTTCTGCTTTAATTCATAAATAACTATGTATTTAATGCTATTGAGAATCTAAAATTTGCATTGTTTTAAACGTTTAAAATGGAAGACAGAATTGTTGAACCTGTTGGAGAACTTACTGCGCATTACCAATGGACAATAGCTAATCGATTAGCTACGACTTGTCCAGCTGCCTCCCGATTTTACTTGTAAGTCAAAATTTGGCTATTCACTTTGCACTACTTATTAGAAAAAATCTATTATATATATTTATGAAATACCCTTTAACAAATTTTCCAAGTATCAGTAACTATCATTCGTAAAAAAATGGATTAGCTTTTATTTCACATAGTATGTGAATTAAATGTGCAATAAATTAAATGTTAAGCTCTTGTCATATTAAAATTTGAAAATTGTCGACCTATTTCAATTCAAATCGTTATGTGTTCTAAATTTTTATCGAAATTTATTCTGCATCATCTCACTAGAAAAAAATATTCAAAAATATCAATTACCAATAGGGGCGCACCATGATGAAGGGCGCAAAATTATTCCGCATTTTTTTTGTCAGAAAATTTCCATAAAATTTTATAAACTACAATACATTACTACATCTACATTCTCTCCACGAATAAAAGTCCTTGTATAGGTGACTTTTCGCCTTCCTTGTATAGGTGATGCTGGACGGGCGAATTTTTCTCTTGGCTGTCAGTGTGTATCTACAGCATGTGCACAATGTCATGATTTACAAGTCAACCACTTGGGCCTTTACCAATCCCCATAGCGCCTTTGTCTTGGCCGTACCAGACTACCAGAGTGTTTTTGCGTGGTGTTTGTATTGTTGTTTTTTTATTGTGAAAGCCAAAGACGTGAGTGAACGTGGTCGACGCTGGTGTGAGTCCAAGCACTGTCTGTCTCTCTCTATTTGATTGATGCATTCATATCATAGGTTCTTAAAATTCATAATAGATTCTTGAATTTAAATAAGTTAGTGTAACCACATTCTTATCAAATAGCATTGTCAGTTATCACATTATTACTCTTTTAGGTCAAATTTAGAAAGGTCTCTAGTGGTCAATCCAAAATGTAAGTATCGAATGCAACATGTTTTTTAATAACTGTCTTTTTTTATTAGTTTGTTATTTAAGTTTAAAAATAGTCATTCATGACAAATTGCTTTTCCTTGACCTCAGGTTTTATAATCATTTTTAGTTTTATACAAATTAACGAATTGCAATGCATCGATTTGCTGAATTGATATTTACATTTTTATTTACCTTATTACCTTTATGCACTTTAATGTGAAATGGTGTTTTTTTTGTTACATATCGCTTTTACTATTATTATTATTATTCGTGATAACTTTTTCCACACATTTAAAAAGGCAGCAAAGTTCGTGGTCAGTGTCTGAAAAACATAATATCATCCTCATTTGCTTCAAAACTATTTTTTTTTATTTAATGCACAATATGCAACTAAATTCATTCTAAATATAATCATTTTATTTTTATAGTGTTAAAGAAAGACATAAAAAGGAGTTTCTCGTATTGCAATCATTGTGGGAACCTATATCAGCCTGGAAACCACCATGTACGGGTTTGCCCTCCTCCAGCTAAAAATAACCACATCAAGAAGCTATTGAAATGGGAAGCAGAAAATCCATGGAGATTGAATAATCGACAAAAGAAGAAGCTGAGAAAGTTTAATGAATCCACTAGTAAAATTGTAATTTTCTTATTAAAATTATGTTTAGAAATAGACAATTTTGTAATCTTAGAAGCAGAATGGGTTTGCATTGCGATCACCAGCAATTTAAATTTGTCTGCAGTCTTTTTATTTACAGATTATTTAAGTTTGTTTATTATTGCAGCACGGATCAGTATATATTTGTAAAAAATTTCAGTCAGTGTAATATTCACAATTCTACTTTTTAAATATTTAGACTTTTTCGATGCTTTTTTTATTTCAAACTTCAGTAATGATTTTACTTAACAAGTAAATACTGAATTATGGGACCGTTCAAAGTGTTTGAATAGCATTTAATTGTTCTTATTTTTTTATTAAAAATGAAAGAAATCTTAGCAAGTCAATCGCTTATTTTCGGTTTTTGTAATTCATATTACTCACAATTTTAAAAATCCCTGCAGTTTCCAAAAAATATAGGTTTGTTGGAAAAATTAAGTTTTATTTTTAGACTCGACGAAGTTTCTCAAAATCATAATATTTCCAGTTTTCAGACACTAAAATAGTTGGAAATTTCATATTTTAAATTATCTACCAGCGATTTTAAAAATGGCTTTCTTTTTATTTGATGTTTTAAAATTGTGGGAGTTTTCTGATTTTAGAATTGCAGATAATTTTGCAAAAATTGGTTGCAAACTCAAGTTATCTACATCGCTCGCAGCCATGCTCTGCCTTTCCGCTACTGGGCTTTTAATATAAAATGTTTTATTCTAATGTGTATTTATTATTTAGATATAGTGCAATAAGACATTAAAGCCATAAGTTCAGTTGACCTTCTTAAACGTACACTATTTGTTTACTAAAAAAAATAATTTTAATTTTCAGTTATTCATTTATAGTCATATTTGATATAAATTTATGTACAGAGTGTTCATTATTAAATTGGTACCAGGGGTGAAACTTTTCAGGGGGTACCCCTGAATTCAGGATTTTTTTTAATATTCTTCCCCCTTATTTCAGGATTTTATTTTAGGCTAAAAATTTGTTTAAATGTTTTTAAAAAAATTAATTTCATAATTTTTAAATCACTTAAACATTAGCTCTGCACTTTTCACGGAGATCGTACAAGATCATGTGACTTTGTGACATCATACAGGGTATTGACAGGAACATTATACCAGACAGAAAGTCTGGGAATTTAATCGGTCTGCAAAAGTCAAGGAAATTCAAGATGTTTTTAGAAATCAGGGAAAATTTACTAAGGTGCCATTTAGCACTACACCAATCGTTAATCTTCAAATTTTTCTGTCCTGGAATTTTTCTTCTTTGAATAAGTTTATGAACCATATGATATTTTTTTTTCTAAAAAAATACCGTAAAATTGCCATATACAGGGAGCTATCAAGGTTTAAAAAAAAAAAACACTTATATCTGTGGACTCCATGGCTAACTGTATGCAGTTATTTGATGATTTATAATGCCCTATATATATTTTTTTACATCCTATATATCCCTTATGTTTTTAAACAAAATCCTATATATTCTTCATTTCTCATTACTTTACCTTTGAACTAGTTATCTCCCCCCCCCCCCCCAAAAAAAAAAAGACTTGTTTTTAGTTTCAGGATTTTTTGATGGTGGGCAGTTTCACCCCTGTGGTACTTAGGGCTTTCTTTAGAGCATATTTACAGTAATATTACTGAAGTTAGCTTTGGTAATTGGATATTCAAAATTTGGAAATGAAATGTTTGTGGTCACAAAATTTGAATTTGGTTTTGTATAATATTATACAAAAATATTGACCATCTCTTTGATTTCTAGTTTATTTTCTCAATTTCACTAATAGCCTCTCTATGAAATAAAAACTAATAGTGTCCAAAAAATATAATGAGTTTTATTTTCGTTGCCATTTTTATTGCTAAATTACAAGAATAAAATATATATTGTAAATTATATTTCAAAATTTAAATTAATATTTACTTTTAAATTATGGATAAATTGTTATTTTAAGCACTTTTTTTTTCTAGGTGTATATGTGCAACGTTTGCAAGAAGACCTCTAAATTTCCAGGACTAACAAAGCAGCCTAGGAGTGAAAAGGTTTCTTTCAATACTTCAGTTTTGAAAATCAGAAGTAAAAAAGGAGACCTAAATGCAGGATTATTCATCAAAACTCCAAATGAGTTTAAGTTAGTATCCATATTTACTACTTATAAATTTTAACTCCAAAATATCATGTTATTAAATAATGTTTCATTGATGGAAACAATCACATGATTTTTATCACAAGGTTTCCTGGTATTAATAAATAGGCATTTTTATATGAATTAATTGTCTGTACATACCAACTAATAATGTGATAAAAATAGACAAAGATATGAATAAAAATGCAAATAATTAGTAGCATAACTTAGTCTTAGTAGCTTAATATTAGTCTTAATATTTTTCTTGTTATTGGCAGTCTAACTACATATGTGTATTCTCTCATTCACAATAATTAAAAGTCAAGGAAAAGTGTATAATTAATAAAACTTTATCCACTGATGGTACTAACTTATAAGATTGCTTTTGTACTTTTCATTGATCAGTTTGGAGAAAATGGGATAGGGTGGAACTTATAAATTTTCTTGTTCAGTTTTACCATATTAGTCTATTATAAAATTATTCAGAAAATGTTTAGAACTTTAGTTAGCCTGCCCCAACCCTTCATGCCCTGATGGTACTTATAGGTCCCACTTAAAATACTTTATGGCTGAATAGGATAGTCTTAACTGCTATTGTGTTTTGGGGTAAAACACTGTTCTGCAAAACTAGACATTTTACTGATGATTGTAGTGTAGAGATGTAAACCTGTTTTTCCTCCAAATAAGACAAAATTGGTTCTTAGGATGAACCAGTGAAACTGTAATGGGCGTATAGTTTTTTTTAAACCAAGTTTTTAAATGCACTTTGCTCTGTTAGCCACTATAGTACAGCAGGATATGGTTCATGATATTTCTGTTTTTTTAACCAGGATTTCTGAATAATTGTTAAAGCAGTATTTTTTTTATAGATCGGAAGAAGTTAAAGTGCAACCTGCCTTCAAAGAACAACCGACACCTAAAACCACAATGGCTATAAAACAAAATACAAACATGAAGTTTCTTAATAAACCAAGTAGAACACCAAATCTTTCTATGAACTCTACAACAAAATTTTCAAAGAAAAGGAAAAGTGATTTGTTGTCGCATATTTTAAAGCAAGAGCAAGAACTACCAAAGAAGAAAAGCAGTCTATCAAGTTTTCTTATTTCCTTATGATGTTTTTAAGTGTGAAGAAAACAATAATATACATAAAATAAAAATTTTATTTACAAAACATTTGTCATACATAACATTTGTACAATATGAATCACATTTAGTGTTTAATTAGAGTGACATTCATTAAACTATGAATTGAATAAGCATAGGTACTGCTGGCGTATTCAGGCAGGTCTCGATTTGGCGGCTTAACTTTTGCAGCCAAGTAGGGGAAACTTACTTAATTTGGTAAACATTTCAGTTTAACTCAATAGATGTTTACATCAGCATTGTTGCTAGATCTTGAAAGCAAATTTACTTTTTAGTTAGTTGGTTTGGTTAAAAATACTATTTTTAAAATTATTATACGGTGTGAACTGGGTTTATTTTGAAAATTCAGACTTATGTGTATGTGGGTATTGTTCGCAATGCAAAGTGGGTAAATGTTTGGTTTGGTATTGCTTTTGACAAAAGCTTTAACAAAACTATCAAATGTTAATTTTGTCATTCTTGTGAATTGTTTTGAATTCTTAAATTGAAAGTAATTATCTTGTATGGAATTACACTTTACAAGTTAAGTATTGCCACTTGGTAAAATTAATTTCTACTTAGGAATCCTAATACTGGTAACGTTGAATTCGTTTTGATTTTTGCGTGATTGTTGTAAACGAAAATGTCATCTGCGATAGAAAAATATCAACACTTATTGTCACCTAAATTTAATTTTAGTAATAGCGGTAACAGAAATATGTTTAGTAAATTTGGAAGAGTAAATAGATGTTTTGTGTTGCAAATTTGCAGTAATACACATTTTATCACCTTCTTGCAAGAACACATAACATTTAATTAAACAAATATTGCAAATTTAGGATACTTTCACAAATTTAATTGCTCAAAACGTCTTTTACACATAAAATGTATCTATATAATATTTTGTTCGATTTGAATAACATTAATTAAAATATGAACTTGAATAACATTGGACAGTTCAAATTTAGAGTTTACTTTTTATGTGTTGAGGTTTTTTAGGTGTAATTACAAATCCCCCTTCGAATGCAGCTTGTAGAACTTCATCAACATGAGAGCAGAGGTAAAAATTCATGTCATTCTGCAAGAAATAAAAGCGAAATAACCTACTTGTAAAAACATATTTTAAAGTTGGTTCCTTAAGACTGCTCATCACCCCCATACCCCGTCCTCCTTCGATCGGGCTTGCTAATGGTAAGTCTATGGGGAAAAAATGGTTTTTATTCCAAAAGAAACCAATGAAATTATAGGAGTACTTTGATACGGTTTTTTTTAATTCATAAAACTCCAATAAAGGTGTGCTTTTAAAGGTTATTTTTTAAAAAACGTTATTTACCTTTTTTTAACAGAAAAACATTTAGATTAAAAAAGAGTAAAAGTAACCTCTAAAAGCACAACTTTTTGGGGATTATGAATTTTAAAAAAGCGCTTCAAAATACTCCTATAATTTCATTGTGTTTTTTTTTTTTTTTGAATAAAAACCATTTTATTCCCATAGACTTACCATTAGCAAGCCTGATCGAAGGAGGACATTGTATGGAGGTGATGAGCAGCCTTAAAAAAATTAATACTCACTTTAACAGATTGAGGTATTTCAAGAAGTTCTTTTTCGTTACGAACTGGTAAAATGCAGCTCCGCATGCCTGCCCTGTGAGCAGCTAACACCTTGTCTTTCACGCCTCCCACCTGCATTAAAAAAAATTATTGAAAATTGTTTTGTGATGGAGAGAATCATTTTAAAATGAATAAATTTGCTGTAAAAGTTTTAAAAGCTGATGGAGTAAAAGAACATACCAATGCCAGTTTTATTCTGTAACTGTTCAAAATTTAAGACTATAAATTAATGGCTTACATTCGACTTAAAATCAAAATCTTTAAGTCAAATATTATAAGTAATCTTATTTAAAAAGATTTTGTACTAAAATCATTGTTTAAAATATGCACACCATTAACCCACATTCAGAGAACTATACAATTGATTTTAACTGTGTAATTTGTAGTTAAATGGAAATTGTTGCTGAATGGAACCAACTCTTCAAGGATTCATTAAATTTAAGTTCATAAAGCCATTTTTTATCATTAAATAAAAAAAAATACTAACTTTTTGTGAGATAGAATATGGTAAAATTTACTTATATTTTTTGTTTGTATTTAATGCAAGTGTAAAAAAATACCAGACATAACTGTATCTATCATTTCAGCAATACTAAAAAAAAATTGCTTACATAGCAACATTGTTTTATAAAAAAAAGTTACAAGTCGACATACCGGTAATACAAGACCTCTCAGTGTTATTTCCCCAGTCATAGCTATGTCAGACCTTACAATTCGCCCCGTAAACAGCGACACCAAGACCGTCAAAATTGTAACCCCAGCAGAAGGACCGTCTTTCCCAACGGCTCCTGCTGGAAAGTGGATGTGGATATCCGTGTTCTCCATGAGGTCAGCACCATGTGGAATTCGAATTCCATACTACAAATAAAATAAGAAGTAACTTAATAAATAAGTCGGAAATTATTGCATAAAGAAAGTCAAATAACTGTATTTGAGTAAAATAAATTAGATATTGTATGTTCGTTTCAAATTGGATGGCATATGCATATGTAACGGTTAAATGTTAAAGCTTTTTTTGCAAGTAAACTTTCTTGCTATCAAGTCAATCCACCAAGATTGAACAGGTCTCAAATTTATAGCTGTGTTTGAAAAATCTGTGTTAGGGTTTCGAAGCATTTACAATCTTTTACTATACTACATGTAATATGAATATGTGTATAATTGAAATCCTAATTGCTCAAAATCATTGATATAACCTATACAAAAATTTAATTGCTAACATTGAAGAAACATAACCAATTCACCACACTTTCAAATTGAACTAATTAAGGTTTGTACCTATTCTTTTGTGAGTCTACCCTTACCTCATAGATATGAGAGCGAACCAAATTCAAAGCCAATTGAGCAGATTCCTTCATTACTTTTCCCAGTTGTCCAGTAAGTATCAAGTGCCCATCTCCCTCAATTTTCGTTGCCTCAACATACATGATTTCACCACCAGCTGGGGTCCAAGCTAAACCAACCGCAACACCAGGTTGACCCAAACGACCTGTTATTTCATTTTCGTAGAGTGGTGTCTGAAACCAAAGAGTTATACAAATGTATAATAATGTGTTGACATTGTATTCAACAATTAACTTTATCCATTGCTATCCATCCATGTTAATATTTGTGGAAGACAAACAAGCAAAAGATTAAAAGAAAGAAAAGAACAAAAATTACAATGACAATAGCGCTGAAAGTAGCTTGATTGTATAAATTAATCTGAATATAAATACAAAAAAGGTCAGTAAAGATCTCCTTTCTTTATTTTTTATTTTCTTTTTGTATTTAATATTTGTGAAATGTGTATCACTGTTGAGACAAAACACTTGGGTAATGAAAAATGAGTGCAACTCCTTTGTATTGCAAAAAGTAGAAATTTTTACAGTGCTTCAGAGAACAAAGGATGTTTAGCAAGAACTCTAAATGATGGCATATAGCTCCTTTTATTGATAACTCTTTCGAAATCATTCTGAAACTTTGGTTTAAAAAAATTGGGGCTAACCAATACATGTTTCCGTCTTCCCATTTATATTGTTGGATACCTTACATGTTTTATAATGATACTACAATGAGTTACACAATCACATTTGTATTTAGTTAGGTAGCAACTCTACCTCTCGAGAATAATAATTATCTTTAAGCAAATTTAAATATTTACTTGCATTTTACTTTGTTAATCCATTATAATTAGTGAAGAATTGATTAACCAAAACTTGTGAAATCAATCATAATTATAAAAGCATAATTTTTTTAAAAAAATATATTAATTTGCTGTATGAAGTTTTGTATATATTTTTTAAACTTAATACTCCTATCTCAAAGTACCAATACAATATAATAGTTTATAGTTATGGAATATTTAAAATTAATGCACATGCACAAAAATGTTGTTAAAATTGTCATTATCCTTTAAGAATGCTAAAATTAAGTAAATTATCACAAATGGAACACCTTACACCTAATATATCCATAACTGCTTCTTCATCCAAAACTATAGGAAGCTCCGGAGGTACTGCAATGGGACTTAAGGCCAAATTCCCACATTCTTCATTTGGCATTTCATTGGTGTTGCTTTCCTCATCTTCCACAATATCAGTTGGCTTTGGCCGCAAAATAGTGCTACGCTGTTCTACAACCTTCACTGCCACAGCTCTGCACACAGCACCAAGTTTTCTTTCGAGACCTCGAACACCTGCTTCTCTCGTGTATTTCGAAACTGAAATTGGAGTGAACTTTAGAAAGAGCTAAATTCAAAAACTTCATAAGAATTGAATCGGTGAGTGCAGAAACAACATCAGTGGCAAATTTCAAATTTTTCAGGAGGGAGAAAAAACGTAATAACTCCTCCTCTATCAACGAAACAAACCTCCTGTATTTCAGGAACTACTCAACAGACTAACGTAGTTTTTGCACCCAACACGCATCTTGCCTTTCTATGCTTATTTTCATTGAAAACGAGTTTTGGGATTTTTTCGACTGCAGAGGTTTCTGCACTCACCGATTCAATTCTAGCACTTTCATACAGTAATATACTAGCTTATTTTGCATGCAGAAATTTCTTAACCCTTTCACTACCAGAAAGTACACAATAATTCATCTCAATTCGTATGTTGTCAATGGGTGCCACCAAGTTGATAAGCCACTAGTTCTAAGAAGATTATCAATGTTTGTATTGTTGCCTACTCTATAATAAACAGCTGCAGCAACAGCTTTTCTAGTCTGGTCTATAGGCTTTTACTCGATAAATTAAGCCTGGGGGTGAAGGGGTTGAACGCAAAGGGCTGAATAAGTGGTTGTTGCACTAGATATACAATATCGTACTATACACTAGAGGTATAAATAGATTGGTGATAAGCCTTATAATATTTTACTACTAAGTCTGCACCCAAGTTTCTTGGGGGCTGACATTTTTCATAGAACTATGTATCAACAATTTTAGACAAAGCCTTTTTACTAGGATACAGAATTTTAGACAGGGACAAAACTAAATCTTTATGATAAAACTTAACACTTTATTTTTCTATAAAGTGGAAGGAGATACAATTATTGTTTTGCACATTAGAAGATTATTTTGGATCAGATAGGTAAGATCCTGAAACACTGCTTCTAGGTTTAAAATCATGGTAATTCAACGAGAAAAATTCTTGAATAAGCATTTGACAACAGCAAATTAAGTTAACATTGTGATGCATTAAAACCTTATAAAGTATTTAAATGAAAGACTTGCACTGCCTCGAATAACATTTTAAATAAGTATTCGCATAATTCTAGGCAAATGGTCATACTTATAGTTCTGATGGCTTCATCAGTGATCTGCAACATCTGATCATTCAAGCCGTGCTCATTCAACTGCTTAGGTAGCAGATGATTACGGGCAATGAATTCCTTTTCGTTATGAGTGTAGCCTGGCACAGAAATGATCTGGAAAAATATTAAATCATTACTTTGTTTTTACTACTTGATAACCATTTAAATATTAATATTGTAGATTTTAAGCGCTATTAAATCCTAACTTGTCTGTTTCCCTTACCATGTTGTATACGTAAAAATTCCTAGTTTATTTTTTCCTTTGATATTAAGTTTATTTACTGGCAGTTTTTTTGCATAAAGAATTCTAGAAACTTTCTCAGGTTTTTAGGTTCACTTTTTAATTTTATTCTGACATACTTTTAAATTGAATTGAAAATTTTAATAAATAAAAAAAGAAAAACTATGATAAACTTAATATCATAGGCTCGGTGAATTAGGAATTGCCACATAGGCTTTTAACATGGAAAGTATGCAAGATGGTAAAATATTATTTATTTTTTTAAAACAATTTCCCAAGAAAATTGAATAGAGTTTTTATTCTCACACTTTTAAATATAGTTAGGTTTTTTCAAGAATAAAAATTTGTTCGATTCCTAATAAAAATTCCTTCAATGAAAGTAAAATTGACCTAGAAATTTCTTTGGTTCTATATAATGCGTATCCATTTCATTAGTTATACATGGAAAAACAAAATGAACTACAAATTGAATAGAAAAAAAAATACTAAATTAAATTACAGCTTTCAATTAAAACTTCTTTCGAAAATATATATCACCAATAATAAGATTGTATTATCATTTGAAACATTTTATAAAAAGCTATGTAATAAATTTTACCTCCATTCTATCCCTCAAGGCTGGTGGAATGGTCCGGACAGTATTGGCAGTTGCAATAAAAAGAACTTGAGACAAATCAAAGGGCACATTTAAATAACTGAATTGGAATTAAGAATAATGCTTGTATAAAAGATTCAACTGTCAAATTTTCATGTCTTAAAATTTACAACAAAAAGAAGTAACAAATCTAAATTTGCTATGGATGTATACACATACTTTTATTTCATCTTCAATCTATTATTATTGATTCAATTTTTAATTCAATAATGTCAGTTCGATTTGATGCTTAAATGAGTTAATAAAAAATATTCATCAAAACTATGAGCACTGATTTTACACTTTTAAAATTATTGTTTTCTTTGAACTTCAAAAGAGAGAAAGATAGAACACAAGTTACAAGGTTAGCCGGAAAAGTCATACTAAGAGTTTTTAAAACATTAAAATAATTTAAATGCGCGAAAGAAAACTTGGATTTATAAAAATGTAAAAAAATTGAGTTTAAAAATTTATTGAATTTTAAAGTTAAGTAAAACCCAAACAATAAAAGGATACTGATCAGTAAAATTGCAGTTTTGTTCAGGATCTAAAACTTCAAGCATAGCAGCAGCAGGATCACCATGAACTCCAGTACTCTAAAAAAAATCAAGTATATAATTTTAAAAGATAGCCTTTTTGTCCTTCAATGTATTTATATGTTTTTAAAGTTTTGTAGCAACCATGTAGAATAAGTAGGGGAGAGGAGGGAGGATCGGGACATTTTCACATAAATATTTTTTTATTCATTATCCACTGCTTATTTATGGATGCAAATGGCTAAATAATAAACTTAGATGCTTTAAATTATTTTTAAAAAATACGCACCATTTAAATGTGGAACAATTTTATTACTGTTGAGAAATTCAAATTACAAGAATTTTGTCCCATTCCTCCCTCTTGGGTGGGAGGAGTGGGACATGAGTATGGGAGGGATGGGACACATTTGAAAATTAAAGAAAAATTATCAAATATCATAATGAGAAAGGTTAATATGAAAAGAAAAGCAAGACTGCGCTCTACTGGTCCCACGAATCAATTGCGGTGGCAGCAATTTCATGATAATATCGGGGGGTTTTTCTATCGTACCATAGTCATATCCTGTTGAGGAAAATTAAAATTTCTGTTCGTGTTCTTTCTCAAAAATTTTGCATTGTAACTTTCAGCATTGTCAATACTCTCCACAATTGCAACGTAGAAAACACAATTGACTGTTTGGTGAGGAATTGACAAGCACACAATCACATTTGCCTATGTTGGGCTTGTCCTTCATCCATGTGCTATTTCCATGTCTTCATCTGAACTGTCAGGTAATGAAAATAATGACCTTTCGCTATCACCGCATTCATATCTATAAACGGTACATTTTTCTTTTGAATTTTAAAGTTTTAGGTTTGCACATACATATTTTAGTTGGCACCTTTTTTCCCCCCAAGTCTGGCTGCTACTGCTTCTTCAATTTCCTTCTTCTCAGGGGTATATGTTAATATTCTTGCTTGTCCTTTTTTCTTTCCTTTACTTTTATTCAATAGATTCCTAGGTTCCGCTTTAGGAAATGGCCGTATGGACAGTAGGAAGGAATACTGGACAGGAAGGAGGAGGAATGGACATGTCCCATTCCTCCCTCTTTCAGTGTGTCCCATTCCTCCCTCTACAAAATGCTTCTAAAAAATAACTTCTCACATAAACCATGCTGACTTTTGGCTTAACTAAACTGTTGATAAGCATACATTGTATCTTTAAGAGTACTGTACCACAATATTATGTTTGTTTTAGAAATTACATGAGTAAAGAAATAAAACTAAACATAGATTAAAAACTTTCTCTGGAGGTGTGAAAATAAACTTTTTCCAAACTGAAACTGAAAGTTGAATAGAAATAAACTAGAAATAGGTAACAACAAGGAACTATACATATGCTATAAGGTGGTGAGACTGGAAATAAAATTAGGTCATTTATTTTGCCATAATTTTAGCTGTCCCACCCCTCCCACCGTCCCAATCCTCCCTCCTCTCCCCTACAGTTCTTAATCTGAAATATACAGTACAATATTATAGTTGAAATACTATATGAGACGTCAACCAAACTAATTAAGTTATACACTAATATAAAAAATATTTCTTATAGAGCAAAAGTAATAATAAAATAACCAGTGGGTAAAAAAGGCGAAATATTTCTATTGGACTGCTTAAAACTTAGAATATTAATTAGCTTATATTGCAATGAAGATAAATTCTCAATAATTGTAAATAAAATAGAAAAAGAACACTTGACTTATAGACTAACAATATTTATACGTTATTTTTTTAAAGAAAAAAAAATGCTCAGTTTTTTTTTCAACCAAAATACTTTTTGCAGAATTATTGTAATGAAATTAAAACTTCTCACCATCTTATCAATTTCATCAAGTAGAAACACTGGATTTTTAACACCAACTGTCCTTAGGCCCTGGATAATTCTGCCTGGCATTGAACCGATATAGGTCCTGCGATGCCCTCTAATGTCAGATTGATCACATACACCTCCTAATGATATTCTTTTGCAACAAAAAAATACACATTTTAAGAATTATATTTTTTAATTAAATAACACATTATTTTTCAAATCAGAAAAGATTATTTTCTGATAAATAGATAAGAATTATATTTTTAAAATGATAATTTTAAAAATGATTAATTTTTAATTATTAACAACATTTTAAGCATTATATTTTTTAATATTTTTTTTTCAAATAGAAACAATAATTATTTTTCAAAGAAATAAACAAAGTTATTGGTCAGAAAACAGCAGCCTATATCTTTGTTACTAAATATTAGTTTTAGCGATATTGTGAAACACAATTATTTTTATAATGAGATAGAAAGATGTAAAATAGATACTTAATCTCCTTTTTAAAACATATATTCAAGAAATTGGAGTCGTTTTTAAGCAATTTTACATGGTGGAAAACATATCAAACACACCATTCCGAAGTTATTCTAAAAATTCAAAGTTTCTTTTACGCCCCATTCAAGTTGATTGTAACAACAATTTTAACAAAATTTAATTTATGAGAAAAATCCAGAAATGCAGTAGTAGTTAAGAAATGACAGATAATGAATTCAAGTTTTGACATGCATTTAAACTTTTTATGTACAAACTAAAGCCTAAGGAAGATGTTTTAATTTTAAAGGTTTCATGAAAAACATATAAATCATTGAGGAAAAAAACAAGCTGAATTTTTTTAAAAAAAATTAAAATAATGAATGCAAAATATTTTTTTTTTAAAGAATGGTTTTTTTTTAAATATGCAGATATATATTTACCTATTTTTACCTAAATTTAAATAATTTATATTTATTTAAATAATCACGAGTCAACCTTCTTAAGTTGTTAAACAGTCATAGATCAGAGATTAGTACAATAGATCAGGAAAGAACTTTTTCAAACTAATTTACTTTTACAAGGCATTAGAAAAAAAAGGCTTTTTTCCCCCTTCAAAATCACAGGAATAGCAATTAAACTTACAATTAGCAATTAAACTTACCTATGAAACTCTCGACCAAGTGATTGTGCTATAGATCTGCCAACACTTGTTTTTCCAACTCCTGGTGGTCCAACAAAGCATAGAATCGGTCCTTTTAATGTGCTTTTTAGCTGTTTAACTGCCAAGTACTCCAGGACCCTCTTTTTTAATTTCTTCATTCCGTAGTGATCTGCATCTAAATCTTCCCTGAAAGTAAATTAATTTTAAATGCATAAGGAGGAAAAATAAGGTTTTCGATAATTCATTAATAGTGAAGAGTTTCATTGAAATAAAAACATAATAATTTCATTAACGTTCGTTGGCGATATTCAAATGTTTGAGTAATTATAAATGAAACAAACAAGAAAAACTCTTATAATTTAATAAGATAAAATAGAGGGAATTATAAATTTTCATTAAAAAAAATTGCACCAGATAGTAAAAACATACCTTGATTTATTAATATCAATAACTTCTGCAGATTGTGTAACCCAGGGCAATTCTGTCATTAGTTCAATGTAATTTCTAAAAGAAAGTAGGTAGTTAAAACATAATTTAAGCAACAAAAAAAAAACGTATTAGCTTATCTAAATTGTTTCTACAGCTTGAAAGTGGCAAAAGAATAATCAATTTTAAGCAGTTCCAAACAAAGTAAAAGCTTTTTTTATAGTTATTACCATACCAAAACAAAGTTAAGAGAACAAAAGCTCTCTAAGGACTATATAACCCTAAACTTTAATTTTTGCTGCTACAAATATATAATTTCAATGTTTATTTAGTAGTTAAATTTAAAACATCAAAAAAAAAAAGTCCTTAATACCTAGTTACTGCATGATCAGGCATATGGGGTGGCATTTTTTTCAGTCTCTAAAATATATAAATATTAAGAAAATTATACAAAAGTCGTAAACACCAACCCATAAATTTTAAGATGTAATAAATAAAAGGGTTTTTATTAACCACTTACTTGTATTTCTCGTAAGGAAACTTTTTTGGCATGCTCTGGCATTTCTGTGTCTCTGAAATATTTTAACCAACAAAAGAATTTTGAAATTTCTTTCAAAAAAACATATATCGAATTTTCAAAAGTTCATAAAATATAACACAAACCTAACTTTCTTTTCTAGAAGTGCAATCTCATCCACTTTGTCTGGATCATCATAGAACTTTCCCCGAGAAAAAGGGAGTTTAGTGATATCAAGATGACCCATATCATCTTTCCGCGCTTTTTGCAGCAACTGCAGTCCCTATTTCAATTAAATATAAGAAATCAGGGCTTTATGTTTAAATAGGCTAAGTAAGCTGCAGCCTAGAGAGGCATATTTTAAAGAGACAACAATTAGCAGACCTGCCAACCTCAAAATTTCCAAAATCCGGCAAAAAATTTAGCATGTTTTTGTTATGACATCTTAGCATTCTAATATCACGAAAGAAAATATATAATTCAAATGGCAAAATAAATATAGTAAGGCCAGGTTAAATAAAAAGGAGAGTTAGCTGGCCTTAAAATTTTATCTAAATCAAAGAATTTTATGTTTACAAAAAATTATAACACCAATGAACTCTATTCTTCATTTTGAAAGACAAATGTAATAAACAAATATGAGAATAGATGAGACAAAGTAGGATTCTAGAGGCAGCATATAGTATAGCAAATGACAATATTAACCTATAGGCAACATACTGTTAAATATTACCCGAAAAGAATTTACCAAAATTATCATAACCAGCTGGTAAAATAAATGGTATAGTTAATAGCTGTAGTTAATATTTTAATAATAGTTGTTGGACAGTTCATTTTATCAATAGCTTAGGTAAATAACATGTTGACTACTGAAAACAACTTTGGCACATAGACACGAAACTATTTTTTAATTGATAAATAGTTTATATACCTCAATTTGCCTCACTAAAAGGGGTAGAGTTTTTCTAAATCTCTCTGATAGATCTACAGCATCTAGAATTTGTAACCTTTCTGTATGAGATGCTCTCACAATAGCAGCGCAAACATCAGGTAAACTCTCAGTTGGCAAAGAATTTAAGAGACGCTAGAAGAAAGGGAAATTAATGCAATAAGAATGGCCACTTAATAACTAAAAATTTGATAAAAATTATTTTTCGAAAAATTAATTCAGCAACTTAAAAGTAAATCTCAGAGAAATCCGTGTTTTATTTTTTAAAAACCAGTTACAAATAAACAAAATCATGATAAATATTTGTTTTAAACACCTAAAATGTAAAAGCTTTCAATATTACACTGGAACAGAACTGAGAGTACTCAGCATAATCTTAAACAATAAATTTAAGATTTCTCTAAAACTTAATTGATGATTTTGAATACAAATTTGAAACTGGTTATTTTCCAATGGTTTTGTACAAATATTTAAACAAAAAAATCTGAAATCTAATTTAATAATTAAAAAAACATGCTACAATAAAAAAAACTTCTATAAAAAAATTCCATCCAGCAGAAAGATTTCTAAAAGTGGTATAACTTGAACTAACATAAACTATTGGTTAAACTTTTATATTAAAATAATACAACCTTATACAGGGTGGAAATTTTAATAGAAGCCCAAAACACAATTCATTAATCTTTTGGCTTCTTTTAAAATTTCACAACCCTATGCGGACAATTTAAAAAAATTTAAACTTGCAACTTATTATAATGCAGCAAAACTTGAACTCCTAAATTTTAAAACTAAAATAAATTAAATATATAATTTTAGATGTAAAAACAAATTTAAGGTCTAATAGGTAAGTAAGAAATTAAACCATACCTTTAATCTTACAACAGCTGGTAGCGATAAATCTAACATGTCAATCAGTTTAGTAGCTTGCTCTCTGAATTGTTCCATAAGGTCCAACAGCTCAGTGTTATTTTCTTCGATTTCAGCTGAAAACAGGCCAGATTAGTTAACAAGTCCAAATTTATTAAGAGTGCATAAAAAACATTTTTATAAAAATAACTTTTAAAAATCTTTAAAAAACATCTCAGAAACTAAGATCCTACTATTGGGATTACTAATAAAGGGATTACATGCATTATGTTAATATACACAATATATAAATTCTAATTTAAGCATTTTAATAACTGGCAGAGTTATACAGTATTATACAGTTTTTTTATTTGTTCTAGCATTTAATTAACATTTAATATTGATTTTATCAGATGCTCCATTGGGTAAGAAACAATAAGAATTTCCAAAGGTTGGGATTTCAAAATATACATTAGCTCTATGGGACTGACAGTCCCTCTTAAATATACATTTTCAAAAATAAGATGGTTCTAAGGACTTTCTAGAGTTTACAGAACATGCAATAAAAAAATAATATAACACAGCAATACCTGCTTCTTCTCCAGGAAGTCGGTCCAATTGTGCCACACTTGCAATTAAATATGGCGACTTCTCTACTATCCTTTCCAGTTTAAACCGACACAGACCGGTAACTAATAAAGTGTAAGCTGGTCGGGGCCAGTTTGTACCAGTTACTTGGATGACAATACCAGCGGTACCAACAGAGTGTAGACGAGCCTGTAATAACAATAAGTAGTTGTAGAAAATATTAATTTCATTTTATGTTTTAAAAACTTTTTAGAGTGAAAATGTTTTGACACTCTTCACATTAAAACTAGGAATTTAAAGATTGTCCTTCATATTAAAATAGCTTATGAGAGCTAAGGTGCTGCATATATTGTGTGATGAATAATATAGGAAGCCTGACTAGATTTATTTTAATGATAAACTTTTTAACTGTGAAATCATTGAAATTTCCATAAATTACTTTATTTGTGTTGTTTTCATTTAAAGAACTATGCAAAAATAAAAGAAACTCTAAAAACATTTTCATAACTAAACAGGAGTGTAACATACTAAACTGCATGGGAAATGCAGTACGTACTGGTCACCCTAAATATAAGGCACCTTCTAAAAAATTAGGGATCAGCATAATAATTGCTGTATTTATTGAAATTTAATTTTCCATTACATTTTCTTGTATTAACAGTTTCACATAATAAATTATATTTATATGCCATGCATAATGCATTACTTAACCAGTTTTCAAAAAATAAATTAAAATGGTAAAATACAACATACTTCATCTGAAGACTGTGTTTCTCTGGGTACTACTCCAATGATTGCACTGCTGAGGGTACTACGGCTTAACAAATGATTTCGCACCATATTCATACTGGAAAATAAAATAATAAAGCTTTATGTTATAAAGGAGATAAATTCAAACTCATTTATTTCCATTCGGTGAAAATTTCAATAAATATTACATTTTGAAAGCGTAGCAAGGAAGCATAAGAGTTACCAGACACAGATTTAACAACCGATAAACATTATGAAAATATTAAACCGAAACTAATTGTAACTTTTGGTTAGGGAAAGAAAACTAATAAAAAAAAGTTACATTATTTTGTATCTAATTAATGAAATACTAGAAAGACAACTCAAATATATATTTTTGGCATGACCATTAAAATTTTTTTTAATGGAATGTATTTAATAATAATTGTTTTCCGTGTTCTTAGCAGACGATATAGACTTCGATAGTAGTACACGATGATGTTTTTAGTGTTATTTAAAAATTGAGAATGACACACACTTTGGAAAACAATAAAATGAAACAGAATTCGATCAATACAACGTATTAATATCTATATCATTAATTAAAATACATAAAATTCAAACTTGTTTGTTTACATTCAGTGCTCAATCAAAACAAAGGGTATCAAGTGAATACGAAGGGTCTACGACTGATATCTATTGCATCCTGACAATATTTTTTTTTATATAAAAACCATTATCAACTTACTTTTTCTCCGATGAAACGGGAATTCTAATGGATGCCCCCGGAAATAATACTCCATCAATTAAAAGCAAAGGGAGCCTTCGCGGCAGCTTGATGTTGGACGTCGCCATTTTTGAAGCTAACAGAACGCCCTCTACCGAGTCAAGAAGTTCACTCATCTGCGAGAAATTTCGGTTTCACTGCGGAACCACAAAACGAAACCAGTTGCGCTTCTTCCACCGAATTAAATGAAAAATTTATCTTTGAGTATTCTCGATTCTCCTTCTTCCAATGGCAAAGCAGCAAAAAAATGCAGAAACAACAAGGTTAGAGTTAAATAAATATAGAACTCTTTGATAAATATAGATAGGTTATATATATAGATTTACTGATTTTTAAAAAAAAAACTAACGTAAATACAGTTTCTTGTTGATGTACTTGACCACTTGTTTATGAGTAAAAATTCGTAAAAATTGAGAGAAATATGAGAGTTTTTTATAAGATACTTTTTCTTTGAATATTATTTAATGTTGAAGAGCTAAGGTAAGATACTCGCAAACCAGTACAAAACTTAATAGCATATTCGAAAAGAGTTTTAATACTAAACAAAAATAATTATTCGGTTATTTTTTGGTTCTAATGCCCGATACGAAGATTAAGAGATGTTAAGTTTAATGCTCGTGTGAATTCCTGCTTACAGTTTAGAGTTGATTACTCATTTTGTAATTGCTACGATAATATCGACAATCCGTTTTTTTATAAGGATGAGGATTGACATAAGGGCAGAAATCAATTTATACGAATTCCTTCAAGGTAGCTGAACAACTATTTTGCTATTGTCTTTATAACCTATTATGTAAGCTATTAAAACCAAAGAGAAATATTGAAAACAACATAATTTTGTAATGTTGCCATTTTTACACAATTATGTGCTGTTTGAACACAAGTTTTTTTATGAGTGTACAAAATAAAGTAGTATTAGTATAGCGCCATAAAAACATTAATACTTGATTATATGCTAATGATACAACTAAAACGGGTATATAACTGCTACAGATGACTAATACAGTTGAAATTGATTTTATAATGCTTGTATAAAAATGTAAGGATAGCAAAAGTTTTTCCATTACTGCTGCCCATTGAAGCGGTACCCACCTCTGTTCTGAAAAAATATTTGGAAGGAGTAAAAAAATTAGAATCTCGCTGGTCGCAACAATTAAGAGAGGCTATGGTTTAAAACCTTTCACCCACAAAAATTCCATTTGGAATCATCAGCTTGCAATTTTTTTCTCACTTAGTTAAGCTCGCGCTTATGTATCGTTACATGGAGGATTCATGTGTTTAGAAGAATTTAATAATGAGGGTTTTAATTATTTGAAAATATGAAAAACATAATAAAATAAAATTTACTATGAAACAATTTTACCAAATAAATTGACCAAAATCTCCATGCTTGCATTTTTCAGGGGTTTAAAAATTGATTTTGACTATTTTTAAGAAGTAAAGTTTTTAAACAATTTTTGCTATATTTATTCAAAAGTTATGATTCCAATTTTTTCAAAGTAAATTTTGTTTAAATAATTAATATTTTTTTAATTGTTTTTTACCATTTTATTCTAGATTCATAATGAATCTATTTCACAAATTTTAGATTTTTAGAATAAAAAATAAGAAGCTGAGACTGAAAAGTAACAAAAGTACACACAGTGCTCCCCTAATTGTTTTGAGCATATTTCATTGTTTTGAGCAAAGTAGTTTGTGAATACCTTTCAAAATGAGCGTAATGTTGTCACAATTGATCACACCTGCAAATCGAAGCAATATAGACTTTTTTATTAATTTGAAAAATTTTGTCATAGCTCAGTGTCTGAGAGGTATTACGTATCGCCTCATAAGCCCAAGTTCTTAAGTGTTAGAGCCCCGGCTGAGTCATCAGCTTTTCGGGATGGGAAAATCGTGGACACGCATGTTATATTTTTAAGTATCGTGTAAAATATCAGAGTACCCGTTTGGCTTGGTTTTTTCGGCAAAATTAAACCACGGCACTTGGCATACTCAAACACCCACAAAAACTCAGTTTCATTGCAATCTGAGAGTCAAAATTGGCATTTATGGCAAGCAGCCCCGTTGGAAAAAAGCAGCATTAAAAAATATCGAATTTTTTCAAAATATCAATAAATTGTTGTAGAAGCAACGAGATGCATGAACACGAAATTTAACTTTATGGTTGCTATTATTATTATTTTTTGTTAGCTGTTTTGCCCTACTTATCTGTACTTAATATAAGTTCTTCTGAAAGTCCATTGTAAGTCATTTTATCTGATCACCTTTTACCTATTGAACAAAACTTGTCCAACAAGTCGGATTTAACAGGCGTTACTTAATCACGTGTGTGCCCTATTTCTTATTTGTCTTTCGGCAAAAAGTTCAAGATCGGCGCACGTAATGTATTTCATAGAAATATGGGGAAATCTCTACAAAAATGATGGCATTATATTGAAGTACTTTTTAAAAGTCTGAAATCTGAAGCTTTATAATGTGCTGATTGCGCCTAACCAGTAGCGGATTTCCAAATGTGCCGCCTATAGGCTGAACCAAAATTTGCCGCCTATAGGGTGGTGGTGGGGGAGGGGTAAAAATCGATTCAAAAGTTGATCACTAATGTTGATTTATCTCATTATAACCCGTTGTTCAATGAAAGTTAGTTTCCCAAATTACTAAATTAGTTTTAAAAATGTTGTATGTTTTTCATCAGTTAGATGTAATTTTTCTGATCTCTTACTTTAATGCTACATAAAGTAGGGCATGAGGCGAAATATTAACAAATAATCCAAAGTATTAGAGTACTTAAATTTCAGTTGCGTTTTGAAAGAATTGCCTCAACATGCAAAATTCAGCCGTTGAAAATTTGCCGCCTACGAAAATTTGCCGCCGTAGGCTTTAGCCTAGCTAGCCTATTTAGAAATCCGCTACTGCGCCTAACTTTAAAGTACTAACTTTTAGTACTAATATAAAAATGTTTAACACTTTTAAAACGAAATTTATTATGATGGTTAATTATTTAGGATAACTACTTCTGTCATAGATTTATGTGTAATGGGGAAGTCAAAACTATTTTTTTAAAGATTTTTTTTTTGTGAAAATCTTATTAAATTAATTTTCAATTATATCTAGCAGGGGGAAATGAATAAGTGTGCGTTATAATATCCCTGGAAAACTTCTAGATTATGCAAAATGAATTAAATGGTTGATAAATTTCAAATCTAAGTCAGGTGTGCCTCGAAATCTACCCGAAATATTAAATATAGGAAGTGAAAATACAACAGAAATGAAAAAGTTCTTAAATAGGCCTTTGTTAAAGTCACTCAATATAGACTATATATTTTTTATATATTTTTTCTATATATATTTTTTTCTCAATATATTCTATATATTTTTTCTCAATATATTCTATATATTTTCTCTCAATATATTCTATATATTTTTATTACTTTTTTTCATTTCTTAAGAAAAGTCATCGTTCCATATTTGCTAACCTTGACCTTTTCCTTGCGAAATAAAAGCAAAGGGCACCTTTTAATATTTTGTTATCGTCGTTGGTGGTATGGTATTAATAATTAATTCTAAACAGAATTCCAATGAATTCAGGATTTGTTGCTTAAACAGACATACGAAGGTTATTTTTTATCGTGTACCTGACAATAAATTTCAAGGTCATTGTTTTCCGACACCATCTGAGCGCAAGGTAAATGACACTGAATCTACATTTTACTCTTATTTTCAAGACGCGGCACCCCGCTAAGTCATCCGGTGAGAGTGAGTTAGATTGCAATTCATTAACAGTGTCATGAGCTTTGGAGGAAATGCTGATTGCCTAAAGCTGCAGGTTGATGACTGGTCTTAATTGAAGAGCTTAATGAAAGAACGTGATCTACGTGTCAAAAAAAGATACAAACGAGAAAATGAGCTTTATAGTTTTTAGTTTGCATTCAATTCATAGTTGTAAAACAATCATTCCCCAAAATATAAATAAAATATAGGGTCCGTTCATTGCCAACTTTTCATCATAGAAAGTTCAATTGGACAAATCGACAATGAAGGAGACGGATCCTATATCTTACGTAGTTGTACCTTGGAAAATGATAGTTTTGAAAGATGATAGTTTTGAAATCAGACCCTTCAAAGAATTATTGTCTATTGCAATAGGCCTGTAGGGAACAGTCTTTCCAGCTGTAAATTTTGTTATAATTTTAAAAAAATACTACCATCATATATACCGATTTAATTCTTCGCGCGCCTCTCCGCATCATAACTTATTTCGTCTAACAAACCAATGTATGTTAATTGCATATCCAGCAAATCTCTGATTAATTATCGGGATAAGACCTGTGCTTTTTCTCAAAAAAAAAATATATTAATAAACCAAAGCGCTTGAAAAAAAAAGCTGTTTAACCTTTTTTTAATCGATGCCATATTGTGTTTAATTTTGTTTTCCTTTACTACTGCACCTAGATAAAATGTCAATGTTACACCTGGGGATACCTTGTATTCATTTTATATACATGTATGTCTTTTAATTTCTATATTTATTGTTTTTAAGGATATGTAATAGTCCTAATTGGAGAATCTATTGGTATAGTGATATCTAGCCAAAAAAGAGTAACGGTTTGCTATGAGAGGTTATATTTAAAATACTTATTACATTTAAGGTTTTGATTGAAGCATTCGTTACTATTCCAAGCAATAAAGTCGCAAAAAATGTATTAAGTTGTGCAGCCGTTAAACTGTATATACTGTGTTTAGTCGCTAAACAAAATAATAATGTTTTTTTTCTGTATATTTACGGGATATTGAATGGGTTTCAGAATTTATAGTATAGTTTAATCAAGTTAGTTTGTGCTCTAATATTTGTAATTTTGAAATAAACAATCAACATTGGTTTACAAAAAAAAAACATATTTATTTCACATCAATTCAAACACAGGATTACAATGAAACCTTTCATAACACTTGTCTTTCATGTTATTTTTATAATGTGGGAAAATCATGGTTTAAACCTTTGTTAACACCAACTGGATCGGCAAAGTCAATTTTGAGCTTCTCACAATTTCCGTGTAGAACGTTTAGTCTTCTTACATTCAAAAGTCCATGGAGCACCAATTCTGGGAATCTTTGTCTTCTCAAGAGTTATTAATATCCAGAAGATTATCATCCTAGGTAAAAGAAAAAAAAAAGAGATGATGAGTTAGGTTCTATATTTTTTAATCTGTAGAAAGAATTTTTTGTAAAATAATACTGGCGACTTATCTTACGTTAGAGGCAACTATATACGATACCTGTTATTGTCAGTTATAACTTAAATAATAATGAAGTAAAGATAGAAATTATTATATTATTTTAAATATTGATTGCATCTTGATGAATTGGGATTAAGTATTTTAATTTACTTACCATCATATTTTAATTTTAGAAATACCAACTAATCATGAACTAATACTGAAAAAATCATCTCAGGACTTGGGCTTTGTCTTTTCGTGAACAAAATACTAATTTAGAAAGTTAACTAATTGTTACTACAAATTTATTTAAATACAATTTTTTAATATATAATTAAATGAAAGATAGCTAACATCACACTAAGTCTGACAAAAACTAACACATTCTGAATTTTTTTGTGTGTAAAATTTACTTACACATGAATTTTTGTTTTCTTGCAACTTTGATTAAGGAAAGGTAACTCTTTCTTCACTGGTTATCCTTTCTGTCGCCCCTGAAGAATTTGCGAACTTTAACAAACTTGGAGCGAATCCAACGGACGACTCTTCTGCCACGCTTAGGAATTTTTTTACCTAAAAAACAAATACAAAATAAGACAAATGAAGGATTTAAATTTAATGTTCTGTTATATTGCATCATTTAATAATAATAAATAGAGATAAATTTACTATCTATTTATAAAAAACGAAGTTTCGGTTTAATTTTATATGGAAATGGTTAATATAATCAATCATTTACGATTGTATTTTTAATTTTTTAAGAAAATTCATAGTAATATTGCAATATTTTTTAAGTTCAAATCAATTATTTGTTTTGACAATAAGACCCCTCAACGTTTGGTAATGATTTTATTTTATATAATCTTTAATTTGTAGCTAGTATTTCATAGTCACTTTTAAATTATGCAAGTATACACAAAAGAATTACTGAACTTACTTGTGGTTGTTTCAATTACTTTAAACGATTCAATGGATTTCACGTCTGAAGGGTGAGTTCTTGCTGTTTTTTCAGTCTCAATACATTTGACATCAACATCTCCCACTTGTTCATTCGGATTTGTTGCACTGGTTTTTACGTCTGAAGAGGGAGTTCTTGCTCTTTGTTCAGTCACAATACATTTGACATCAACATCTCCCACTTGTTCATTCGGATTTGTAGGACTTGGAATAACATAATTTAGTGTCAGAGATGGCCATTTAATGAGTGCCACAGTATTTTTTGCAATTGTTTCTATATCCTCTTGTGTTATAACGTATTTATTGGGAGAATGTTGAAAGATATCTTCTCCAAGGTTTCCAAAAGCCTCCCTTGTAATGCTTAAACAAAGTTTATTGATGCAATCGCCAAGGGGGTCATTTTCAACTGCTTTAATGCAATTCTTAGAATCATTTTGAGGACCAAAAGATGATTCATTGATTTCGTCGCATGTAGACGAGCTTAATGTTTCTGTTTCATTAGAAGTGCCTTGTTCTTCGTTTCGAAGCACTTCAATGTATTCTCGAAACTCTTGAGAGTCCATGGACACTGAAACGTAGTAATAATAAAAAATTAATTGTTAAATATTGCGTGTAAGTTTTTCATTGAAAATCCATTTTTATTGTGAGTTAAGCAACGTAATTCTCACTCCTAAAATCTTTAAAAGTGTTGACTCACGTCACTTTTAAATTAGCTAAAATTCTAGAACATATATAGAACTAAAATATTTGGATATTACACCACATTTATTTAACTAAAAAAAGATTCAAATTGTTTTAAATAATAAATAAAGAAATAGTTTTTAAAAAAGCATTAAAAGTGTTTGAAATGAAAGAAAATTAATATTTAGGAACTTGGGTTTCCAGATTCACACGTTTGCTCTAACCCAAAGCAAGTTATCAAATTAACATGGAAAACATGATACATTAACTTCGACATTCTATAAATTAAGTGATCCCAAGTTCTAGTCGAAAAGTGTCATAGTTAATAAAAGATTAAAAATAATTTTCAATAAAATGTTGGGCTGACTTACGTTTTCTTTTCCAAATATTGTCAGGCTTAAGAACACCGGCTTTGCCTTGCCCTAAAAACGAATGTTGCGCAGCTTCTGAAGCAGAAATTCGCTTGATGGGATCCAATCTTAGAAAGCCATAAATGAAGTTGAGGGCAAATTTAACCTCCTCCTCGTCACTGAGATTCGCATTTGGAAAAGTGCTCTGTATCAGACTGGAAAACTTTTCTTCCTAGATGAATACAAAAACAATATAGGTATATTCACTGGTGTTTACAGTAGTTTACATGGGTTTCATATAAATTTAGCATCCTGCGTAACAAGTCGATTAGTCGAAACGTTAAAACCGAAATCACCAAGATGGCAGATAATCGATTATTCACAATAAAATGTTTGTGTAACTTGGAAGCCACTCTTCAAAACGGGTAGAAACTAGATTTAGGAAAATAGTAAACTACAAAAAAATTTTGTATAAGAAAAAAATTTCAATAGCTATTTATTTCCAGCTGGTTCCGAATTCCTAAGCGACAACATTAACTACTTAAAATCTAATATTATTATGAGGTTTCTTGTACATACCACATGCAAATTTGGCAGAACGTTACTCCATATAACTGGAAATAAGCTTAAGTGTCATGTGCGGCCTTTAGTTTTACGGAGTAACATTCTGCCAAATTTGAGAAAAAAAAATTAAGTAACCATCTTATAATTCATATCGTATGCAAGAGCATGAAGTTTTTGAATTACAAGATAAAATGGTTGATGAGGATTTATCGTTCTTCTTAACTAGTACGTTCTTGTTGCAGTACATTTTAGACTTTTTTAACAGTGGAACTGTGATATTGTTCATTCTGACATAACTATTTTAAGATTGTAATGAAGATATAAATAAATCCATTTTAAAAAAGCAAAAAACAGTTGATCTTTTTAATTGCTATTACGTTTTTCTTAAATTTTGATTAATACCATATAGTAACTAATCGATAGTAGATCAATTCGTCACAAAATAACCTTTTCAAGAATGCCCCCCCCCCCATTACGAATAGAACCAATTTTAACGAAATTAAATAAATATTTGACTTACCTGTAACATTTCGAATAAAGTTGGATAAACACCTTCTATCCAACACTTGTCCTTAGCTGAAATATTGCGGGACATGTAGGGGCCGGTTAGAATTCGTAGCGTCATCATTCCAAGGCCCCAAGAGTCGACAGATTTCCCATTGATCTCGATGCGATTACCTGACTTTCGGCAATCATTGCAGCGGCATACTTCTGGCGGTGTGTATATATGTGGCATACCCACGTGTTTTCTGCAAATGAAAAAATATTTGTCTTGGAAAAATTTTATATTATTTACTTTTATGACGCTTCAAAGTCACATCGCTGTTAATTTGCGAACTAGGATCTGGGTTCTAAATATATTTGTAGTTGTTACACTAAATGTACAGTTAATTGATTATCAGTTTTGGGAATATATTTACAGGTATTGGATAAATGCATTTTAATCTTATTTACAAAACTATAAATAATTAAAAGTTACTGTTTCTTAATGATGTATTGATCTTTATAGCATAATTGCATACTATATCAATAAACTAATTAACTCATTAAAAAAGGTAGGATAGGTATAAAAAGAAACAGGGTCAGTTCCAAACAACATTGTTAATTTAACATGTAGGTTTTTAACAGAAATTAGAACTGCTTCCACGCAAAATGGTTTTATGCGTCTAAAAATGCGTGAATCACAGCATTAAGTTAAATATTAAACTTTTAAACATATAAATTAAACAAACTATTTTCGACGATTGACATAGACTTTCTCGAAGAGCTTCGACTTTTTACGTTATAAACATGGTGCGGAAGTTAAAACTAACATCATATTTTTGAACAGCTATAATGGCCGGTCTGGCCAAGCAATGAAAATGTGTAAATGTAGTAAACATTCGTTTTTATGTTTCATACAAGTAGGTAGGTATATCAACCCTACGTTAAATCTTCAAGCTCGCCAAAAATCGCCAATAAACAGACCGGCCATAATATCATAGCTGTTTTCATATTTTAAGCTTGTATTACCTGAAAGTAGGCTCTGTGCAGTCTTTCAAGAAAGTGAAGTCACACAACATTGCCCTGGAGGAGTGGGATATCAAAATGTTGTTGGCTTTCAGGTCAAGATGGCACAGGTCCTTGGAGTGTAGGTACTCCAGGCCGCATAGAATATCACGAAGCCATGCCTTTACTTTATCCAGAGCTTGTGCACCATTTCGGAATTCCTTATTCATGACACCGTCGAGACTGCTGGCCTGTGCATCCATTACGAAAACTCCGACTTCACCCAGCGACAGGAAATCAAGCAGTGGGAGGACGTTTTCGTGATCAAGTTTTGGCCACAGAACAGTCTCTGATTCATCAATTTCTTCACTTTTAACGATTTTCACGGCGATGCTGCGCTCATACTTTTTGTCGCTCATCAGGAACACATCCCCGAATGCTCCGTCGCCAAGATCCTTTATAAGACCGAATCCGTGTTGCTCTTCCAGTGTATTCAAAGCTGTTTGCGCCATTATATTTCTTGGTGAAAGATTTTCAAGATTTTCCAATGGCACAACAACTTTAGAATCTTTTGGATGTGTGCTAGTTTTGGATCGTTTTTCAGAGCTGTGGTTGTTTTTACCCATTTTGTTAATGATACAACCCATTTTTGCTCAATAATACTCAGTATTTAAAATACTCTTTAATATAAATCAAAAGTTTTATCAGCTTTAGATTTTAAAAGGTTTTTTTTTTTTCACTTTAAGAAATTCGCAATTTGTTTGAAGTAACAAGAACTTTAACTGTGCTAAAATATTTCATCTATTTTAAATGTATTGTTACACTCTTTTGTAACAATTATTCAAATCTTTTACAACAATAGAGTT
Organism: Hylyphantes graminicola; assembly: GCA_023701765.1. NCBI lineage: Eukaryota > Metazoa > Arthropoda > Arachnida > Araneae > Linyphiidae > Hylyphantes > Hylyphantes graminicola. The sequence goes on from CM043121.1 coordinate 37,774,639, forward strand.
GATTTTATATAAAAGTGGCATTTTAAACAATGGTAAAGTTTTTGTATTTTGTCGTTATTATTAGTTATTATTTTGTCAAAATAATTTTACAAAGCATTGGCAACTGCAATACGATAAAAATATTGCGTAAAATAAAAAAAAATAAAAAATAATAATAAATTCTTAGGGCGTTTGACCAAAAAAGTACTTATTCAAAAAAAAGTTCACTTTTGCTCATTTCAGCTGACATAATATTTTATATAACTGATAGTTGACCCTTTTTAATAAATTTTAGAATTCTATGCCAAACCATGATATTTTAATTATTTTTATTAGATATAGTTTTTAAAAGTAATATTTTTAAATTTTGGTACACACTTTTAAGGTATTTTCAAAATAATTCTTTTTTTAACAACAATTATATAAAGAAAAGTAAACTGTTTTATTTAAAACATATTTAGCAAATATTTTTTAAATATTGGGATAAATTTTAATGCTACAATTTTCGTAAAAAATATACTTTAAGATGATATTTTTTAACTATATAGCCAGTTCATGTTTATTGCTTAGGTTTTTATCTATTTTTTATTTTTTAAATTTTAATAGTGACGCATTTTTAATTCACTTTTAGTACTATACAATACACAGTAATTAGTTTAGTGTGATATTTGTTTCTATAGGGATAGTTGTAAATGTATAATTCTTGGATTTTTTTATAATGTTTTGGTTAAGTTTTTTATCAATAACACATTTAAATGTTTTGTTTATAATACGTAAGTTTATTTATTATGAGGAGTGCAGGGGGAAAAACCCCGAGAAATTCGTGCGCATCAGGTATCTTTGCCAACTATAGCTACTCATCGCCTAAATTAGTGTAAGTAAACCGGTTTCGCACTTGGTTCTTCTGACCCTGATTCCTGCGAATCACGTGTCCTACGTGTGTACCACGAGAAAAAAAACCCAGAAAGAAGCCAGATTCCTGTCGCGAATGTCCGCCTACCATTAAAAAAATATACCAGCAATATAAAGAAAAATTAATTTACGAACACAGATGCACATAAAAATATTATTCTTCCGAAAATAATTTTACTCATATTAAGGACAAAAATTTTTATTAATAAATTGATACATTATTTAATATCTTGTTTCACATACTGATTTAAAGTAAATATTTAAATAGATAAAAACACATATATTGGCAGTTACATAAAGTTAGTTTCCTTAGAAAAGTACTAAACAGTATGATTCAATACTATTTAGAATGCTAAATATAATTTTCATACAAAAACCACGAAAAATTCTTCAAAACCAACTGAAGTTATACAACTAGCAAACTGATCCATACTCTGCATGAGATTTTCATGTTCTTAATATTATTTTATTGCATTATTTTTGTAATAATAATATGTGACGAAAAAAAATATAAAGATTATTAATATGGAATGATAATAAAAAATGTATAATATAAGTTTATTGCAAGTGATTGAAAAAAATACGATTTCTAGACTGATATATGGGTTTGACTCCAAAAGAGGTTGAAGACCACCCAGAAATAATCTTAATTTAGTAGCAATCTAAAATTTGTATTTCCAATTTTAAATATATATTTGTTTGAACAAAATAAAGTATTTTAATCGTTACACTCAAATATCTTTATTATCAAATATTTCCCCCTCAACAAATTATTTGCTTCTCAAATATACGAAATTTATATTACCCTGAAAGCTGTTTTTACTGCAAGCAAACTACATGCATAAAGAAACTGGTTTTACAGAATTATATTGGGAAACTGGAGCAACGGGTAGAGAAAACTGAAGCTTTTCCTTTTATATAACCAATGAATTGTTGGAATAAATTTTTTTTTCTGGGGAACATCACTTATTTCTAGTATTAATTAGTATTAATTTTTTTATAAATTAATTGTCTTAAATATGATTTTGGAGGGTTGCAAAAAGTTGAGATATCAGAATGGATAAATTCTATAGTTATTACAAAGTATTGTTACAACCTTTTAAAGAATTGCCGTGATAACATGATTTTATTCAATTATTTTCGGATATTATAATTTTTAAATGGTAAAAACTAAGGCAGATAAGAATGTTTGTTTAATATAAATTTAAGCTAATAAAATCATTTATTTTACTATACTGATTCATTCTACAGTTTTGTAATAATATTTTTTTTATCAAAAAGGTATTAGAAATTCACACAATTGAGAGATTTATTGTTTGAATAAGATATATTATTTGAATGTTATTCAAAATTGTGGAAGTTTTTTTTTTCCAGAAATTTGAAATACTGAGTAACATTTCGATATAAATAGCTTTCACATTAAGAGGAAGCAATTTTTTAACGTCTATTCTTTGAACAGCAAATAAATTTTATAAACTACAAATAAAATTGAATTTGTGAAAAAAATCATTAAAAAAAAGTATGGTGTGGTAGGTTCGTATATATTCCAGCTTGTGTGCTTGTTCGGAGAACCGCTTATAAGCTTTCGTCAAGCGGGACAGACACACAGAAAGAGTTTTTACAAGCAAAAGAGACACACAAAGAAAGTACAACACAAACACGTCGACAAATAACATTATTTCTTGACGGTCACAAACATCCATGCTGACCGGGATTCGAACCCGACCCCAGCAGCTAAAAAGTCCAGCATCCTAACGATTGTGCCGCCGGGACGGCATAAAAAAAAGGTTTGTCTGGAGTTTAAAATGGAACTAAATGCTGTGTCTGGCAGCGGTTATTTTTCTAAAGTGTATAACTATTGTGTGAAAGAGGCAGAGACATAACATAGAGTGGACTGCGCTTCAATAGTAAAGCAGGTTAGGGATGGAAAACTGAAACCGGTTTTTTGAAAAATCGGTGTTTTGGCCCCGGTTTTTACAGAAAAAAACAGCTTTTTTATGAGGCCGGTCTGAACCAGAAACCGGTTTCTTAGGGAAAAACCGACGGGAACCGGAAAACCGGTATTCTCAAAAAACCGCCATCCCTTTCAAACTAGCATTGTGGCCTAAACATCACAAATCGCCAAGAGGAGAAAGGTTGCTACCTATGGCAACTTAACGCTACCGTTTCGTTACGAACTATTCCAAATTGTCGACAGACCTGAATATCAGATTTCAAGCCAAAGTGGTGACTTGCATCTATAACAAAGTCACGTGGGTTTCTACCAATCACAACCGCTTTTCTTATGTTTTTGCAGACGATTTTTTGCGCATAGTTCTTATTTTTCTCTTCTGGCTTTTATAATAAATATTTAATTACATTCTTTTAATCTCTGAGCATGTTGACAATCGTGAATGTTATACTCTTAATTCAGTAAAGTTTTGTGCAAGGTGCCAAATGCTTGGGCAATTCCTAATTGTAAAGAGAGGTATAAAAAAGGATTTGTCACACTTCACTGGTAAAATTTATTTAGTTCTGCATACTTTTAGTAATTGTGTTCTTTATAATCTATGATTTCTATCGAGGGAATTTATTCTAAAAGCTCATTTATACTGAAGAATCATATTCATGATTAAGTCTACATTGTTAGAATTCTAAATTATAATTAATCTTTTTTGCCAAGTCAATTAAATTGATGGTCTGAACATTGACAGCTTAAAAGTAGAATATTTTTTGTACAATTTGGTCAAAAAGAAACCTGTTTTTGAGTTATTTATATTTAAAAAGTCGAACATTTGTTGAATTCGGAATATATTGATGTGTTTTAGAAAATTGATTTATTCCAGGTGAAATAAAGGAAAAAGCAATATTTCAAAAAGACCTTTTTAAAAAAAATCGGACCATTAGAACGAAAGTTATAGAGACTGCTGAAAATATTCACCATGTCAATAACCAACTTATATTACAGCAACACTCTACAAAAACCTACTAATGTTCTTTAAATTTATTTTTAATAAAGTGTCCACGTAATTCAATTATTTAAGTTATCTTAAATAGACGTACAAAAGCAAAGGAATAATCTGATATCTATTGAGAAGATCTTAAAAAACTAGCGATTCATCCTTGTTCCTTTCCAAACTTTTTAAATCATAACATTAAATTGTCTGTCTCATGTGTTCAGGTCGTTGTGGAAAAACTCGCCAAATGGTAAACTAGCCATACATGCGAGCCAAATGCGACACAGTCATGTGACTGTGTAAGTTAGATGATGAGGACACTTTAGGTTTGCCAATGCACAGTCCATTCTATGTTATGTCTCTGGGAAGAGGTGATAGTTTCTGTAACAATTCAAGTTGTTGTGCCTCAATGAGTATGTTTCACATCTTGAGTTCCAACAGTTTCATAGAAATGAAAATAAGGTCTCGATTGGTTAATCAATGTGGTAGTCGGTGCGTATCCAAACAGACAACAAAACCAGTACTTAACTACGTCACGTGAAATGTGCAGATTGGAGGCATCATTCACTAAGTTTGTGCAATTTGTAGTTCATGTTGTGAAAGTTCGTGATAAATGGATAGTCATATTGAAGAATTAATACGTTGTACTTTTTACATTAAATATGTTTAGTTTGAATTATCATCGCACTAGAGCTACACGAGGGCTATTGGCGAAGGGCGTCTTATTTTAGAACCACAGTCAAGTGACGAGCCGGCACGCGAGTAGGCATCCAACTCAACCGTTAAGGTTTAGTTTTGAATTATCTTCGCACTAGAGCTACACGAGGTCTATTGGCAACGGGCGTCTTATTTTATAACCACAATCAAGTGACGAGCCGACACCCGAGTAGACACCCAACGCAGCCGTTAAGGGCCACATCTTACGCAGCGTTAGGACTTAGAAGGATATTTAACGCGCACTCCCTTCACACGGGGTTTTATTCGTCGGACATTTTGGCTGCACGAGCCGTTTTATAGGTCGGCAGTTATTTTGGCAATGGCCGGACCTGAACCTGGGACCTTCCGCATGCTAGGTGAATGCTTAACCGACTGGGTTCCCAAGCCCCTTGTTTTTCGTCAAGAAATGTAGTGTCTTGCAATTTAGATATATTGAGTAGAAATTTCGCTTAGCCATTGGCTTTTTTTTTTCATTGGGGACATGTTTCATATGGGGAAGACTATGTACAATTTGTTTTACCTAACAAAAAGTAGACTAGACTCCCCAAATAAATAACGCACGGAATAACACTGATCGGTAACTTTTTTATTGCAATTCTGTACTTGTGATTCTATGCTTTTTTAGTATTATCACACACCAAGAATGTAAATATTTAATAAAGTAGAACTCCTAACAATTATAAGTGATTATTATTAAGTATCATTAAGTAAGTCGGCCCGCTGGCGCAATGGTTAACGAGTTGGCCCTTGGAGCTGGTGGGTTCGGGTTTGAGTCCCGGTCATGGCATGGATGTTTGTGTCCGTCAATAAATGTTGTTATTTGTCTAAGTGTTTGTGTCGTCTCTTTCTTTGTGTGTCTCTTGTGATTGTGTCATTTCTGGGGTGGAATACAATAGACCTAACGTCGCAGTGTTTGGCGAACTTGCCCCCCACCAAGAAAGTCATAAGTCATCATTAAGTAATTGGGACTTAACCACATTTGGATAATAATCATGATAATGCCAAATCTGCCTCTTTGCAAGTTTAGTTGACGTATAACGTAGGGGTCATTCTCAGTAAATGGGACAAATTGCACTTTTAAAAACTGGAAAAAAGTATATTTTTCTAATTGAATAATTTTTATTATATGTGTCTCACCTATTCATATATAGTAAAAAAATGATTCAGATCCATTTAATAAATTTTTTTAAAGCAAATATCTTTTTTCCATATTTGACAACTATCGTTAACTCCTTTAGATGCTGAGCATGCGCAACAGACAATGTATGCTCATGCAACACCGAAACCTATGCATGCCTCTCGGACTTGCCCCAAGTGCTGAACATTGTGTTATAGTTCAAAAACGTGTGATTCAAGTCTATGTCGATTAGGCTTGCTTAAGGGGTCTAAGGAGTCTTAAAAATGTGCAAAGAAGGAACTACAAAGTATAGTTTGATCTGTCATGTAATTTTTTAACTACTCAATATACAAGTATAATTTTTTTATATGTAATTCTACAAGATTTATTATAAAACAAATTAAAAAATTTATGAAACTTTAGCCAAAACTTAAAAAAATGATATTAAACATAAAGCTATTTTAACACATTGTGATTAGGCTTGCGCGGCAAATTTTGAGGGCAAAATTGAAAAAATGACCCAGAAAATGACTTTATATTGTACAAATATGTACAAACTAGGACTTATACCTAAATTCTCAGCTAAATTTTAATTAGAAATTATTTAAAAATGAATTCAAAATCAAAATTTAAAAATTTTTATTAATTTTTTTAGAAAAAAAAGTTCTTAAAATAATTTCTAATTAAAATTGAGCTGAGAATTTAGGTATAAGTCCTAGTTTGTACATATTTGTACAATATAAAGTCATTTTCTTGGTCATTTTTTCAATTTTGACCTCAAAATTTGCCGCGCAAGCCTAATCACAATGTGTAAAAATAGCTTTATGTTTAATATCATTTTTTTAAGTTTTGGCTAAAGTTTCATAAATTTTTTAATTTGTTTTATAATAAATAAATCTTGTAGAATTACATATAAAAAAATTATACTTGTATATTGAGTAGTTAAAAAATTACATGACAGATCAAACTATACTTTGTAGTTCCTTCTTTGCACATTTTTAAGACTCCTTAGACCCCTTAAATAAAAAGCCAACTAAACCTACAGTAGACAGAGTACACGACATATATCTCTATTCTATAGGAATGCGAGTCTTTTTTGCTAATGGGAAAGTTAGGTTAGATAAGTTTGAATTATCGTCGCACTACAGCTACATGAAGGCTTTTGGAGACGGACGCCGTAATTTAGAACCGCAGTCAAGTGACGAGCCGACACTGACTATACAGGGTGGTTATAAAATAACGCTCGCTATTCGGAGTGGTCTGTAGCTTTAATGAAGAATTCAAATGCAAAAAACTTTGAGACACTTACTAATCAAGAAGGGGGGAAAAGAATGGAATCATGATAAACAAACTCGTCTCTTGACCAAGGTTCTAAATAACGATGGATGTGGGTGGATGGATTAATTGGATGTGTTGGCCGTAATTAGCCATAATTGGCTACGCCTCGTAATTAGAACCTTGGTCAAGATACGAGTTTCAGTTTTATGATTTCATTCTTTTCGTAAAAAATAAACTCGTCTCTTGACCAAGGTTCTAAATTAATTACGGCCAACACATCCAATTACGCCTCTTACTTTAGAACACTGGTCAAGTGACGAGTTTGTTTTTTTATGATTCCATTCTTTCCCCTCTTCTTGATTAGTAAGTGTCTCAATTTTTGAAGCATTTGGATTATTCATTCAAGCTACAGACCACTCCGAATAGCGAGCGTTATTTTATAACCACCCTGTACTTGGCTAGTGGTCAAGTACAATTTCAATGGAATGTTATAGTCAGGTCGCCAAACCCCGATTTTTGGCCGAACCTTGCACTGAGATGTTAAGTTTTTTTTATTGATGATTCTTATAGATTCGAGGGTGTAGATTACGAATCTGGAAGGTACTTTTTTGGTACCCTTGAGCATTTTTAGTTATTCAAGATGGCGTCTCCGCCATCTTGATTTTTGTTTTTTTAATATTTGACGTTCTATCAGGCAAAAATGAATAGTTTTTTTATCAATAGATGCATTAAGTAATAAAGAATCAATATTCCCAAGAAAATTTCAAAAATAAAAAATTCAAGATGGCGGAATCCGCCATATTGGATTTTTCACTTTTTATACATTTGATCTATATTTAAACCACAAAAATACTTATAGTTTAGGTATATTTTTATATATTTTGTTACTATAGAACAATTATTTGAAAAAAATATAAAAATTAAGATGGCGCTATCCGCCATATTGGATTTTTTCACCTTTAATATAAGGCTATAGATTTGTCCAAAATTAAAAATTATTTTTATTTTAGTTCTATCTTTACTTTGATTTCTATTTTAGTTTCAATGTATAGATTATAAGTTTAGAAGATACTTTTTAGCAAAAATTTAGTATTTTTTAAAATTTTAAGATGGCGTCTTCCGCCATATTGGTTTCTACTCTTCGATTCATTTCTAGCGTTCTTTTTGGCCAAAATCGATAATTCTTTTTTTTTTCTAGGTGTATTTTGAGATAAAGAATTACTGAAACATTTAAAACAATCGAAATTCAAGATGGCGGCTTCCGCCATCTTGGATTATTCAACCAGTAATAGTACGTGATCCATCGGCCCGAAAATTAAAATTCTTTCTACTGTAGATGTATTTTTTGATAAAGAATGGCTTAAACTACATAAACGTGGAATACAATTGAAAAATTTTGGATTTATTATAATTCAAAATGGCGTCTTTCGCCTAATTTAATTTTTTACTGTTAGTATTAGGCGATGTATTGGCCGAAATTAAAAATTATTTTTATTTCACTTGTACATTTTGCCTAAAAATATTTTTTAATAATGCACTTTTACGAAAACAAAACTTAATTTGACGTTTTTTTGCCATATTGGACTTAGCCATTTAAATATTTTGCTATTCACCAATTCAAATTTATTTTTTAAAAAATAACCTTTCTCTTATAAAATACTTCCTCTTTTCTAACAAGATTACTATTACACAACGAACCACAAGGATGCTTACGCATGCATCCTTAAGTACCCATCACCCTCACATTAGGGGGGTAAAGAAGTTTTCCCCCGAACCCATAAATCCACGTAATGGCTTGGACTTTCTGAGATCTTGTTGAGCGGCAGCATTTCAAGAATATGGGATCAAAGGTCAATAAACATTCAGGAAATTCGGCAAGAAACACAGTATCCAAACACTAGAAGTGGTAACCTATTAGAAAATTGCAGGGTGGGACTTAAATAGGAGAGAAAGAAATGAGACACCTACTTTTTCTTAAATGCTTAGAATCGAGACATCCGCACTTTACTACTGGAACATTACTTCAGATCGAGGTATGAATTAGAGAATTAAAACGATTATTTCATGTAGTAAAATATATGGTGATGGAAAACGTACTGAACTTGAGAAATTGGTAGAAAATGAAAACGATAAACTCACCTGCCATAAGTCTTGTGTTTCGATGTACACCGATAAAAATAAAGTAAATGCATTTGAAAAACGCAAGCGAGATACTGAAGACAGCGTTGGGGAACAACCCGTAAAGGTCCTAAGATCTAGTTTACCAGTATTTGACTTTAAGCAACATTGCATTTATTGTGGAACTAACTGTGTTGTAGTAAAGGACAAGAAAAATCCTAACCGTTGGCGACCAGCCTACCTGATTAGAGAAAAACGAATTGATGATAGGAAAACAATATAAAGCAACGTATACTGGAAGTTTGTAAACAACATAACGATAGCTGGTCAGCGAGTGTAAGAGTAATAGTGGAAGGAGCAGTTAGTGACTTAAATGCTGCCGAAGGAAGATATCACATGGAGTGCCGCAACAAATTTCATCGAGCATCATCAACCGTTTCTAAGCAATTAACTGATGACAACACCGATTATGAGGACAAAGCCTTTTCAGTAGTTGTTGATCTTTTAAAATCAGATGAAACAAGAATATGGAATTCAATAGAACTATTTGAACTATACACAGAAAATGGTGGCTTTTGTTTCAATCGTAAAAAGAATCTATTAGATGCATTGAAAGACAAGTTTCAGTCCAACCTTATCATATTGTCATCACCTGGCTTCCAAGCCATTACGTGGATCTCCTATTTAAGTCCCACCCTGCAATTTTCTAATAGGTTACCACTTCTAGTGTTTGGATACTGTGTTTCTTGCCGAATTTCCTGAATGTTTATTGACCTTTGATCCCATATTCTTGAAATGCTGCCGCTCAACAAGATCTCAGAAAGTCCAAGCCATTACGTGGATTTATGGGTTCGGGGGAAAACTTCTTTACCCCCCTAATGTGAGGGTGATGGGTACTTAAGGATGCATGCGTAAGCATCCTTGTGGTTCGTTGTGTAATAGTAATCTTGTTAGAAAAGAGGAAGTATTTTATAAGAGAAAGGTTATTTTTTTAAAAATAAATTTGAATTGGTGAATAGCAAAATATTTAAATGGCTAAGTCCAATATGGCAAAAAAACGTCAAATTAAGTTTTGTTTTCGTAAAAGTGCATTATTAAAAAATATTTTTAGGCAAAATGTACAAGTGAAATAAAAATAATTTTCAATTTCGGCCAATACATCGCCTAATACTAACAGTAAAAAAATTAAATTAGGCGAAAGACGCCATTTTGAATTATAATAAATCCAAAAAATTTCAATTGTATTCCACGTTTATGTAGTTTAAGCCATTCTTTATCAAAAAATACATCTACAGTAGAAAGAATTTTAATTTTCGGGCCGATGGATCACGTACTATTACTGGTTGAATAATCCAAGATGGCGGAAGCCGCCATCTTGAATTTCGATTGTTTTAAATGTTTAAGTAATTCTTTATCTCAAAATACACCTAGAAAAGAAAGAATTATCGATTTTGGCCAAAAAGAACGCTAGAAATGAATCGAAGAGTAAAAACCAATATGGCGGAAGACGCCATCTTAAAATTTTAAAAAATACTAAATTTTTGCTAAAAAGTATCTTCTAAACTTATAATCTATACATTGAAACTAAAATAGAAATCAAAGTAAAGATAGAACTAAAATAAAAATAATTTTTAATTTTGGACAAATCTATAGCCTTATATTAAAGGTGAAAAAATCCAATATGGCGGATAGCGCCATCTTAATTTTTTTATTTTTTTCAAATAATTGTTCTATAGTAACAAAATATATAAAAATATACCTAAACTATAAGTATTTTTGTGGTTTAAATATAGATCAAATGTATAAAAAGTGAAAAAATCCAATATGGCGGATTCCGCCATCTTGAATTTTTTATTTTTGAAATTTTCTTGGGAATATTGATTCTTTATTACTTAATGCATCTATTGATAAAAAAACTATTCATTTTTGCCTGATAGAACGTCAAATATTAAAAAAACAAAAATCAAGATGGCGGAGACGCCATCTTGAATAACTAAAAATGCTCAAGGGTACCAAAAAAGTACCTTCCAGATTCGTAATCTACACCCTCGAATCTGTAAGAATCATCAATAAAAAAAACTTAACATCTCAGTGCAGGGTTACCAGGGGGGGGGGGGGGGGGGGGCATCTCAGTGCCCCCCCCCCCCCCCCCCCCTGGCGACCTGACTATTATTCGTCATAAATCTCTTGATGATAACGCGCTGTGGGTCTAAATTACGATACCCGTCATTAATAGCCGTGTAGCTCTAGTGTAAGAATAATTAAAAGTTAGACCCTATGACAAATGGCAGTGAGTGCGCCTTCTAGAAAGGAAAAGCGTAGGCTTAATAGAACGTCTCCCCACTCGGTAGACAACCGCTCGTATCACAAGAGACACACAAAGACGACACAAACACATAGACAAGTAACATTTTTTGACAGACACAAACATCCATGCCTTACCAGCATTCGAGTCCGAGCCCAGCAGCTCCAAAGGCAAGCACCTTAACCATTGCGCCGCCGGGTCGGAAAGTTTGAACCCAACTTCTGATTATAACGTAGAAGAAGATAATAATCACTCTCGTGAAATATCTAAAGGACATGCGTTTTTAAAAAATCGACACTTGAAGCGAAACAACCGATCGGTATTGAATGCGCGTGGAAAAAAAGATCCAAGATGAAGTTATCCAATGTGGACTTACCTTTACTTCTGATATGCGAGTTAGTGACGTGCGAGTGAGTGATGATTCTGTAGGAAAAGTCAAATAACATCATTTTCTAAGAACTTTTTATAAAATTTAGAGACTATGTTAATCTGCATTTAAATGCCTATAATTTGAGACTAGTTAGAAGATTCTCGCACTTATCTATAATCAGTAAATGAGATTGAGTGAGTGACGACAGTAAAAGACTCCCACGATATTTTTAATACTAAAAGTACTGTAAAAACGTTATCACTCATGGATCAAAACAACTAATGGCTGATTTAGAAGCCTCAATCCTTTAAGAATAACATGCTAATCTAAATTCGATTTCTTAGGCGTCTAGTAAGTTTTTAATTGAACATTAAAGCAGTGTTGTAGGAGTGACTATAACCCAGGGACATTACATACTCAAAATATTACAAAAAACTGATGGTAGAAAAATATCAGATGCATTTTCGGAAACTACAGAAACTAATTAACCATAAAAAGTTCCGCCAAAAAGTATTATATATTTAAAACAGCTATTTTTAGAACGTTAAAAGTTGTAAAAGCATGTAGGGACAGTGGTGAGGGAGTGACAAATCTGATATTTCAATGAAATGTTAAAAAATATCAAATAATTATAATTTACTTGTATAAGTGGGACTAGTTAGATTGTGGGCCAGTTTACTCTAACAAATCGCAAAAGTGCATATATAATTTGAGAATAAAGAGAAAAGTACCCGGGACATTGATTTGTCCCTTTTACAGAGAATGACCCGCATACAATGACTTAATAGGTTGCAATTATAAATATTGAAGAATTACCGAAAGACTATTTTTATTGTTAATTTTTTCAGTTAAAGTGAATTATCACGGAAAAAGACATTTTGAAACTAGAATAGCCGATATTTCTTGTTACTTTAATACTTACTATGCCAAATTTGGGAAAGATTCAGTGATTTTAACCCTCTAATGCATACTGTTACAGTTTGGTAACAAACATAATCCACTCTATTCTATTAAATTAGAGCTCCAAGACAAATATTTTTTTAATCTATTTCATTTCATTTTAAAAATTTAGTTACTAATAATCCTCAGATGACAGTAGTTAAAGTGTATTCAAAGTTAAAGAGTGAGGTTATTAACTTTTGTGAAATTACGTTTTTGGCAATATTCAAAGTATAATAATATTAGTACGAAATACTAATAAATTGTTTTAAAAAATTAATCATAGTTAAAAAGGTTTTATATATTTTATATTGTCGTATATAATTTTTTGGGATGAAAATAAAAAAAATCATGCATTAGAGGGTTAAATATAATGAGCAATGCTTTTTAGGTATTTTTTATTTAAATATCATTGATTTATTTTAAACGGGTTTTTTTCTACCTAAAAAAGGAGTTTATGCCAACACTTCAAATATAAAAAGGTTTACATTAATTTCCAGAATTATTTTTACAGATGCTATTTCAATATATATTTGTGCTATAAGCCTCTAACATCTGGGGCAAATTTTTTTTAAATGTTCAAGTGTAAGTTAATCGAAAATCTTTAAATTCATGACATTTTTAATAACCTATTTTCTTGTAATTTGTATGTAACTCTAGAAGGTCATTGCATGTATCAGTTCAAAACCGAGAATTTAACACATAATTAATGCTTATAGGATGAAAATTCAATGCGGTAGACTTGTTAGCGTAAACTTTTTTTTTAGTAAAAAACCTTTTAAAATAAATAAGTTATATTTAAATAAAAAATGCCTAAATAGCATTACTCATAATTGAAACCACTAATCTCTTCTAAATTTGGCATAAAGTAATAGTAAAAGTTTTAGAATTTTGGGTATTCGCCTACCTTAAGTACAGTAGAGAACCCCAATTATCCGAATGAATCAGGAAAAATTCCACCGGCATAGCATCCGAGTTAGATATTATGCCAAGTCATTTTTTGGACAGACCAAAAAAATTAGTTTCTGTTGGATGTCACGTCTAGAAACAAATAGGCCAGGTACAAAACTGTCGCACATAAGCTTGTGCAACAGCTTTCGAACAAACCGTCCATATTATTCGCCAGTACTTCGAAAGAAACCAACATTCCAGCCAAGTTAAAAGAAAACAGTAGCTTTGTATAACTTTTAAACTGCCAAACGGAACCTTACATTTTGGTTGGGATTAAATCCAATTACCTAAATGGTCCCAATTGTTTCGGATAATTGAACTTCTACTGTAACAAGAAAAACGAACAACCTAACCTGGAAACATTGAAAGACTAAGCAATTTGAAAGTTAATTACATTATACAAGTATTTTGCAACTCAATGACGAGATAAGAATCAGGAGAGTTTTTTTATTTAACAATATTGAGACTAGTTACAACAAATAGTAATTCCACACTTTATTACAATCCGCTTTACATTTTTACAGTTTATTACAATCTGTACATATTCCAATATTATTCGCATTACTACATTGAACATTTATTCGTTGACATTTTGCATTCATAGAAGACAAAGTTTAATTTTGAGATACAGTAACAAAAGCTTTAAAATGCGTTATACAATTTGGACATGCAACACCTGTAATAAAAGTTCATACACAATTGAAAACACCATTAATCCCCCAATCACTGCGATGTTTACCTCTCAAATCATCTTCCATAGGCTAAACATTGAGTCAACACAAACACAGCCGACTTTCTTATCCGTCTGATTTTATAGAAATGATAACTTACCCTTTACCATACTTTAACCACATTTACCATGCCATGAACTTCTGTAAATGACTCAAATATACAAATTAAACAATTAAAATTTCAATTTGAACTAATTATCAAAACAAAAATTGATAGTTTCTTTTGCTACCAATTTTTTTACTAGAGCAATAAAAACGTGCACGTTTTTTTACATACGACTTAAATATTCAATAGAGTTGAAATACACATAATTATGACAAGCCTATAACAAATATTTCCAAATATTAATCATTTCAGCAATAAACTTCCACCTATAAATGCAGTTTTACAATCAAAAATGCACTCAAGGCTATCGATAATAGCTAAACCAACAAAAAGCTTAAACCATGCCTAAATACAATTAGACATTTACATCTGATCATTGAACACCTAAACGGTACGGATTATACAATAACTAAATTTGAAACGCTTCAAAATTTTGCAGCAGTAAAATTTCTGATGAAAAGGATGTCGTGTCCCAATTGAATTGTGTATTTAGAAGCCCCTCATAGAATTCGATGTGAAAAACTTTCCAAATTTAATTAATAATCACAGGACTGTTTCAGTGAAACTAAACTCAGTCATTCGAGATAACTTCTGCGAGATAACTGCGCAACACAAAGGATGGCTCTTCGTTTGCATCAACACTATAGATATAACCCTCCCTTGAAGAAAGGACACTTTATTTTATAGCGGCCAAGTGAGGATTCAGTGAAATAGATTTAATTCTCTTCCAGAAAGGCCGCGAATTTTTGGAAGTTAATGCTGAAGGGATGTTTTAAACTTTTTAACCAAAAATTAGCAATACATTCATCTTTAAACAACTAAAATTATAGATTTGAACAATCGCCTTGTAATTTCCAATTATCATGAATAACCCTAACAATCGAACCCATTACTTTGTGTAGCACTTATTTCAAATGAAATTGTAGCCTACGTCTCAACACATTCTTTCAAACGCTTTTGCAAAAAAAGTACAAACATCCGTTATTGGAGGAAAAGAATTTAATGAACTAATCCTGAAATTTCCTAACTCTGAAAACTATTGCCCAGTGCATG
Organism: Hylyphantes graminicola; assembly: GCA_023701765.1. NCBI lineage: Eukaryota > Metazoa > Arthropoda > Arachnida > Araneae > Linyphiidae > Hylyphantes > Hylyphantes graminicola. The sequence goes on from CM043121.1 coordinate 37,790,151, forward strand.
TAAATGACGATGCTTCAAAAATTTTGAATTGTAGCATCCAGAATTCTGTTTTATCAGGAGTTTAAATTAATTCCATTTAAGTCGGGAAGTAGCAACCCAGAAGTTACATTTATTATCCCTTCAATTAAATTTTAATATTTTACTGCATGATTCTTTCTATACTCTATTGAAACGATTATGCGAAACTGATTTATATACAAGACATTTTCTGGTTAAAAATAAGCAGTAATGAAAGTTTCAATGCATAAAAAACTGTAGTTGCTGCGTATAAAGCCGTTTTATAAATTTATACACAAAAAACTACGTGTGCAACTGCCACACTTTTTTTAAACTTGTTTAACGGGTTTGGCTAAATTTCTTAATATCTGCATGCGACCAATAATGATTTAAACATGGTTCAAAATTATTCAGCCAAATTGTTAAGTTATGCGGGAGCAATTTAATTGTTACTCAACTTGTGAAAATTTAAAATAGGAAAACTACAAATAAAAAAGTTAATTCATCTCAATTAAACTCAGTTTCTAAACCATTTAATTTTATTAGATGCAACTCTATAAATGGTAGGTTTATTGCATTAGTAAGACTTTAAATTGTACACATTAAGGGGAAATATATTTTTCAGAGTACCGAAACTGTAGCGTACATTTCAAGTTTAACTATTACTTTCATATATTTCATCCAACCGTATTAGTACAGGTTGCACCAAGTCGTGGACACCAACTTTAATATTTGTAAAAACAGGTTAGAGGGCCATTCCTGCCGTGAAACTATTTTGCGTTATTTCAAAAAGGGCGCCTTCATTTAAAACATGCAGTAAAATTGCGAAATTGTTTATCATACAAGATATGCTTTGGTATCTTGACAAGATCTCGGGTACAGTACACCACACCCTAAGAGTTAACGAATTGTTGCAAATGTATGGACACTGTTGCGTCACGAAAGGGACATTTTCGACCTAACGAATCACGGCCAGTTGACAAGTAAAGAGTTTAGAATTGAGAAATCACAAGTTGCTATATACATTGCATTTTGTAACAGCAAAACAATGCTTGGAAGAATGCAAAAAATGGAAGTTGTGAATTAAAATCAATTTTAAAAAACAAAAATTTTTAGGTTTCCCTCTTTATATACAAAAATTAATTTGTCATGCATGTTGCGAGACTCTCCCCCTGCCTCCGTGAAGAATTTTAGTTAAATTACAGATTGGTTGAGGTTGACATCACACTACAGCTGCAGTTATATACAGAACCTGTCAAACGCGAAGAGTTGCCATTCGGCTGAAACAATTATCGTAATCCGGGTGTAGTTTTTAACTTGGGTATATAATAGAAAATATTAGCCCGTTGCTTTAGAGAATATTTAAACAAAGTGCCAACAAAATTATTCCTTTACATAATGGCTTACATTCATTGTTTTAGGTTGTGGCACTAGCAGTCGTTAATTAGCACCCTCAACCAATTAGATTAGGGAGGGGAAGTAAACTTGATGAAAAGCAAAGTTCATTGTGTTAAATCCTCGGTTACAATTAACAGTTGTTAGACGATTTAATTTTCACGAGATTTACATTGCATTATAAAACAAAGTTGCGGGAACAACTGCTAGTTAACGGAACAAGATGTCTTGAATTTACTTCAGTGTTTGCTTAATTTAAACCCATCAATTTAACTTTATAATTCGACATTTCATCGCTTCATTGATTTGGCCACACTATAATTACCGAAGTAATTTACTCACAAATTATAGATTCCTTTCAATCAGCTACACACGTTTTAAACTTATCATTCATCCAACAAAGTCCACATTCATTCAGATTTAACTGCGTTAATCGAAAACTTGGTGAAAAACCGAGTTTCTTTAAATTCAATCTACTATTTAATAATGACAGGAATTAAATACATCCAAGTACTTTTACAGTAGTCTTATTGTGGGGTACTTGATGAAATTTTCAATAATAAGCTTGGATTAAAGTGCGTCAATGGCTATTTACGGTGAATAACTTGGGCACCTGAATAGCATAACAGTTTAATAAAGTTCAATCTATTGAAATCCAAACGAAATCAATAATTTAACAGCTTAAAATTAGTTTCATAGGAGTAAAAGTTATAATTCCAAGTAAAACTATTTGGAGGGATCATAATACAAGGGGACCAAGTTCGCAAAATGCTTCTTTGTGCTATCGACGTTTAAAATTGAAGCCGCTAGGCAGTAGCAATTGAAATTTTTTGTGATACAATAAGAATTAAACATTTAGAATGATTTTTAGGCTAATACAGTTTATAACTTCCTCCAAATATGGCCATTGGTACTTTATCTACGTTGATGCCTAATTAAGCGCAATTATTTGGTCATGGGCATTTTTTGTGCTAGCACATTTTTGAAGAATCGGTATTTAAAATTAATTGAAGTTAATAAATTCGATCTAATCGTGAATACTATTAGACAAAGTGTATAACATTCAACATTATACCAAGAATTGATTTTTAAGTGTAAATCTAAATAGTCTAACTAATTTGCTTCTAGCAGAGGCTATTGCTATTCCACAAGTGCAAGCGGATCTTCGATAGCTACGTTATCGAGCGTTCGCAAAAGGCTTTTAATTGCCTTTAAACGCGAAAACTACTTGCCGCGGCAATGAAAAAAAAATAAGACCTAGAACACTCGATTTCGCCGCTAACTAGAATCCTGTGTGCAAACTTGTCTGTTTGTACAGGGCAAAAATGGTTTCCTAATCCAACTTATTGGGGGTGCATGTAATTCACCAAAATTGTTCAATTTCGAAATTTACGACTTGGATTCATAGCTACATTAGCGTACTGTCGATATTTAACTATTCGTACTTCGGGGGCAAATAATTAGGTTAACACCACCGATTAACTGCTTTTAGAGGGTCGAAGCAAACGAGAAAGTTTTGAAATATTAAATAGGGCACAATTTAAACTGAGCCCAATTAAGTTTAAAATTTTGATCTGTACACAAGGAATATAGTTAATCTTAGAGTATATTTGAAGGCATCTTTAGTCTGAAGGTTTGACGACAGATAAGCACCAATGGTAATATTCAATCACTTAAAATCTACTCAAAATTATACCAAGAGTCGTCACAAATGCGATGTTGGCCGTACACGACTAGTTTATTTTGAATTTCTTATTTTAAAATACTGCTTAGACAGGTTTTTATGTTCAATAGAAACTGCAATTATGAAACTCTGGAAATAAAATTACTTTAAGAGAAGCTGCAACTTGAATAGTTAAATTTACCTAGCGAGAACATATCAATGAAAATACTTAATCGTAGACTAATTTAAATGCGAAATTAACAGTCATATCACAGTAGCCACCAGTCAGTTAAGAATCCCAGTAAAGTAGGAAGTTTATTTGGATTGCTTTAAATAAAAGTCATAAAAATTAGAACATTTTTTAATAGGCCATTTATACACAAGACATTTATATACAAGGAAAAGTCTACTTTTAAAAACAATCTCGAGTTTTAATGAAATTGAACATTTATCAACAACTTGGTAAAATCAATTTAATAGCTAATCTGATCGACTGTGATACTCGTACATAATTTTAAAAACCAAGTGAAATTATTTTAACCTTCACCCTACTGATCCAAGAGATCCGATCGTCTTTACACGGGACATTTCAATGCTGGGATATTAAGGAAAAATTGGCATGATGTATGAAGGTGAATTTCAAAGCATGAAGTTTAGTCCCAATAGATTCTAAAAGCGCAGAGGCAATTCAAGTTAAACATTTAAATTGTTTATTCTGAAATATTATATTTGATAAGACAATGTGGGAAAATAATCGTTGCAAAACTATTCGTTGGTAAGTTAATAAATGAACAAATTAAACAAGAATGAACATTTATTTAAACCATGTTTCCCTAGTCGTGATTCCGGACCCAGTAAATGTTACTATGTATCGTGTCCAATTCGTCGGGCGGGGACATTCAAAAAATAACTTTTGAAAAAGTAGATTCTAATAGTTATAACGTACGCCTTTCATCAAGCCATAAATTTTGTTTCAAGGCTTTGTTGAAATTTGAAATAAAAGTAGACTAAAATACGAATTTGAAAAAAAAAAGCCGTTTTTAAAGTGGGTATTTTCCCTTAAAAAGAAAACCCAAGCTTTAATTGTGAAAAACATTGATAAATGAAAGACTGCTAGAAGCAACTAAATTGATAGTATTTACTATGGGCCACAGCAAAAGTTTGCTTGACAACTCTTACTACGTTAAAAATGCATGAAGCATAATTTGCAACACGTTACATTCTAGTTAACAACCCATGAAATCAGGTTAGGTTTTGAATGATCGTCGCACTAGAGCTACACGAGGGCTATTGGCGACGGGCGTCGTATTTTAGAACCACAGTCAGGTGACGAGCTAACACCTCCACGAAATCAGGCTGAAAGTAGCATAAACGGAATTACACATCTAAATTTTAAAGAAGTTTAAGGATTTTTATACACAAGGGGCTTTGTTGGAGCACAATGTTTTGTTTTACCGAGAACTTCGGAAATCGCAAGAAAAGTTTCTACATTCAGCGGCTGTTTCCCTAGATTTCAAGTAGTTAATTTCTGCACTACAACATTAAAATACGAGTATCGGGAACTATTACCCATTGCAACTTAAAACTTAAAAGCTTATTTATTTAGGAATATTGTGTTAGAGAACATTAAAAGCCACTTAAGGGGTCTAAGGAGTCTTAAGAATGTGCAAAGAAGGAACTACAAAGTATAGTTTGATCTGTCATGCAATTTTTTAACTGCTCAATATACAAGTATAATTTTTTTATATGTAATTCTACAAGATTTATTTATTATAAAACAAATTTTAAAATTTATGAAACTTTAGCCAAAACTAAAATAAATGATATTAAACATAAAGCTATTTTAACGCATTGTGATTAGGCTTGCGCGGCAAATTTTGAGGTCAAAATTGAAAAAATGACCAAGAAAATGACTTTATATTGTAGAAATATGTACAAACTAGGACTTATACCTAAATTCTCATCTCAATTTTAATAAGAAATTATTTTAAGAGCTTTTTTCTAAAAAAATTAATAATTTTTTTTAAATTTTGATTTTAAATTTATTTTTAAATAATTTCTAATTAAAATTTAGCTGAGAATTTAGGTATAAGTCCTAGTTTGTACATATTTGTACAATATAAAGTCATTTTCTTGGTCATTTTTTCAATTTTGTCCTCAAAATTTGCCGCGCAAGCCTAATCACAATGTGTTAAAACAGCTTTATGTTTAATATCATTTATTTTAGTTTTGGCTAAAGTTTCATAAATTTTAAAATTTGTTTTATAATAAATAAATCTTGTAGAATTACATATGAAAAAATTATACTTGTATATTGAGTAGTTAAAAAATTACATGAGAGATCAAACTATACTTTGTAGTTCCTTCTTTGCACATTTTTAAGACTCCTTAGACCCCTTAAGCCACATTTGAACCCTTCAATAAACGATACAAGATCGCAATACGCATTTGTAGAATATCAAGTCTAATTTCCAGCATAACGTTATTACTCGGTTTGATATTAGTTTCATTACAACATTACAAATAAAAACTTAATTATAACTGAAGCATTTATAAAATGTAATTGCAGAAGAATCTTTAATTTAAAATAGGTCATTGATACTTATATTCGTAGGTAATCTAGTTATATTCTCGGAGATAATTTTTTAATTGTATATTTGAACACGGGGGATTGTAGTGTACTCAGAAGCCAATTCTTATTTAAAATATTTTTTTGCCTACGATTTTTCAATTGTCTAATTTTGTATTGGTTTAACATCAGCATCCAAGAAATTTTAGTACGTCTAAATATTTAGGAAGGGAATTAAGACTTCAAAGTGCAAGAGGATTTTCGATAGCAACGTCCTCGAGCGTTCGCAAAGGCGACTAATTTGCCTTTGAACGCGAAAGCTACTGGCGCCAGAGAAAAAAATAAGACCTAGAACACTCGATTCAGTCACCAACTTAAATCCTAGTTGCCCATTTACGTTTAATCAATTTCTAGGTAAAAGATGAATAAGAATGTCAAGACCAAAAAGGAGTCTAATTGCTCAAGAACTGGCTGATCTAATTGCTCAAATTCGAAAAGCTAAAAATTTTACTTATGGCAGTTTTGACTATTTGAAACTGAACAAAACAATGCAATTACGAAGATCTACTGCTTTTGGATGGTCTTAATTCTAAACAACGATTTATTTTTAACGGGAAAAGCATTCTCAAACCTAAAAGCGACAAAATTGTGTTGCTGGTAATTATTTCAACGATCGTGAATTTCTAATGGCAAGTTCGCCCAGTCTGCTATCAGCATTTAAGATTAAAGATATTAAGTAGACAAGCACCAGTGACCATGTTAGAATTTTAGTGTGATGTCCTGCTAATAAGTGAATTAGAAATAATTACTCTTAAAACAAGAGTGAAATTTATTCCTAGAGGAGAAGTGCATTTTCGACGCAGGAAAGTAGGAAAATTAACTCGGACCGAGTTAAAAATCGCTTTTTGTTTTAAAACTGTACGGATCTAATAGTTATGAAGATTGATATTCTACGAATGCGTATTGCGATCTTGTATTGGGTTATTGAAGAGTTCAAATATGGCTCAAGGATTTTTTAATGTTCTCTAACACAATATCTTTAAATAAATAAGCTTAATTAATTTTTGAATTGCAGTGGGTAATAGTTTCCGATACTCGTATTTTAACGTTGTAGGGTAGAAATTAACTACTTAAAATCTAGGGAAATAGTCACTGAATGTAGAAAACTTTTCTTGCAGTTTCCAAAGTTCTCGGTAAAACAAAACATTGTGTAGTTGTTTTAGACTAAATTTTGGAGCAAAAATGAATTTCCAATTAAGGTTGGACGAGTCGCTAAAATCCAATTTTCGGCACCGCTTATGTAGAATCGCTATTGTACGTTTATTGCTACCCGAGGGCTAATTAAAATAATGCTTAAAACTGATGACATTTATGCCGAAAACATTTGCCTTTTGAAGTCTATAAAAGGGTCGTAGCTTTGTTTCTACACGAGTCTAGTTTGCCATTGAAGGATATTTTTTGAATCAAAATCTAGTTCAGTCTCTCATTTAGAGTAGGTATATAGTGACATGCAAAAAGCAAAATATCCCACAACATGGATAAATGATTGACCAACTAATTTCTCTAAACTCTTCATGCTTTCCCTTAAATACCCATTGGTGTACGCAAGAACTTAACAAGTCATGGGGAGAGATTAAGATCATTGCAGCCAACAGGGTGAGGTGGCAGACCATGATCGAGGCCCTATGCTCCATGTTGGAGTGAAAAAGGTATAAGTAAGGTGTACGTAGCCTCGAATGTTAGGTTGAAATATCACCTCACTAAAGCCACTTCAACAGGGTTTTTAAATAAGGGCACGACAACGTTGAACACAAGATTTGGTAACAATTGTGTACTATTACCCAAGACCTTGTCAGTTTTTACAACGTCATTTTTACAGTTATATCTTCATTATCTTAGTACTTGCAGTGCGATGCGCGCTTGCTCCCACGTTTGCCAATTTAAAAAAATCTTATTCTTTCGCAACAGATAGCAAATCGTTCGGAAAAATCACCTAAATTCATCAAGATTTGTTACTGGGTTAACGAGTTTGAATTTCCAATTATGGTCAGTTTTGACTACTGTGTATTTGATTAACTCCACATGCTTAATTAGTATTTTACTTAAAATTTTGTGTCAGGTGAATAATTAAATGACTCGATCTTAAAGGTTTATTACGCAACGAAGTTTCGTTTAATTTACACCGGGACTTTTAATTTTAAGAAATGGTCAAGTGCCTAAATTCAGACATATTAGCGTGCAAATTGCTTAATCATAATTTTGAATACAGAATGCAAGGAATTTAAAATACGCACTATTTTTTACCAAAAATTACTTTCTAAATCGTGGCAAGACCTTATTGGAGAATTTAGTCATTTACAAATGAAAACCAAATAGATTACAAAACCAGCTTTATAATTTTCGATTCAAATTACTTTTTACGGAAGTTTTGAATATAATCATCTCTAACAACCAATTTAGAATATAGTAGTCTAAAAATTTTTAAGAATTTTCTGAAGTGATCCCGAAATATCCCAATAACCACCCATTTAAAAGTTGTTTTATGTCCAGATCAGTTCCAAAATTAGAAAATTGAACCATTGTAGACGAGATTAAGATAATATTTCATTATACATCTATCCAAGAAAATTAGATAAAGTAAAAATATCTAACACTTTCCATCTCAAACTGGCAGTATTTTTATCTTAACTAGGAAGCATACGCTTGGTTGGATGACGCTATGGCACAAGAGATACCGTTTCATTTTTTAATTTCAAGGTACAAGTTTCAGAATACCCCTTCGACAGAAGACCCACGAAAAATGCACTCTATTTTGAAAGGGGAAATCCTTGGTAATTAAATTAGAATTTTTTTTACAAGCGTTTCAAATCTTAGTTATAGTATAAACCAGTACCTTCGCACAGTAGTAAATGATGCGTTGCCTGTTGACTTTAACCGTAGACGACACTGAAGCAGATTGAAGCGTTTCCGATGACGTTTTCCCTTGGCTGTAAGTCGAGGCGCATCTGTAAACAAGAGTTTAATTTAATGACCATGCAATTTCATTTGAAAAGACAGACACTCGGTTTCTACCTCAATGGTCACCTTTAGTGGAGGACAGAAGGTTGAAAAAGGTTAGAGGCAAAAGGTGTTGGGACCTTTTAAATTCCAACTGTTGCATAAAGCAGATAAGAGTGCTTTCTTGCAAGATATCGCGTGTCTAAATTCTATTTGGTTTATGAAATATTAAGTTGTGGCATTTTAATAATTTACCAAAAATCGGCTAAATAACTTAGTTTCTGAATTGCACGTTTCAAAATGTATTAAATTGAAACTTTACTGACACATGCCAAGTTTTAAGCAGTTTTTATGTTCCTTAATATTAAAATAAGTATCACTAGAGCATGCAAATTACAATTTCAACTCATTTAAATAGATATTAAATAGATACAACTCATTTAAATAGATATTTATTAAACAAGCGCAAGAATTTGCATAGGAATCAAATTGTGAAAGTATAATGTTCATAGACTTACCTTCTGCTCTTCTATTTTGCTTTTCTGGAATCTTTGAAGGAAGCAACGTCGCACTGGAGCTCAAAAGGACAGTCGAGTCAGTCAATACGGACTATGTAAAAGACTTGCCGTGAAGACCGCTATAACAGCAACTGCATATTTCCCATAAGTGTCAAGCTCCTGCATTATGAACAAAAGAATATAGATTTAAATTTAACAGTAACTAAATAATTACTTTCACAATAATAAAATAAATAGGATACAAAACTTACAACATGCAAGCAGACATGCTAGCTTTATCTTGGAATAGTATTAGGCCACGTATCAACGTCTGGCGTCCATACTGGTAAATATCTAGTAAAGTTTTGCTGCCTACAACACGAACAAAAAAATTAATCGAATTTTAAAGTTCATAATGTCTACAAAAAATATTCAATACCTAATGTTTAAAAAATGCTACTTACCAAAACGGTAACAGCAGAAAGCATCCAACTTTAACAGACGGCTCGACGGCCTCTAACTCGGAACCGCGATCATTGTCGAATTGCGTCTGAATGTCATCACGACGGCTATTGGCGAGGTCAACCGAAGGAAGTCGGCCTATGGTAGTACCTGTAGCATGAAAAGAAATTAGTGTTATCAAAGAGTTCGTAATCTTTACCAAAAATATTTTAAACATCTTGCGAAGAAATATCAATTTCACTACTTACCTTAACATGCACAGCGGAAGCATAGCCATTATGAAGCCGAGCCTTAAAGAGAGTTCGGTTGGTTGATACAGTTGGTTGGACAGCTGTTGCACATGGACATTCACGAGTCGAAGATGGTGGTGTGCCTATTCAATACGTAAAGTGATTATAGTTACCCCAGTACACATTTAATATTCATAATCAAGCAACTTGTACGATAAACTTTTAATTACTAAACTATTGCATAAAAGACCTTTATCATGTGTCAAAAATACAATATACACAAGTCGTACAAGAACTCAAACTTATCGATCGTAGTTTCCATTCTGCTGAAACCAAGAACCTTTTCTGCTAAAAATAAGTAACCAACACCATGGTGGTTGGGTTTGGTTAGGTTAGAATCATCATCGCACTAGAGCAACACTAGGGCTATTGGCGACGGGCGTCGTATTTTAGAACCACAATTAAGTGACGCCATGGTGGTTGGAAAAAAGCAAACAATTCAATTTTAAACTAGCATACTTAGACTACTTATCTTGAAGACTAAGTATCTTAAGACAAAAATTATCGCAGTTCAAAGCCACGTTGCCACTACGCCGCCCCTTTGAAACCATAAATTTAAAGAGATATTATATTTCTTAGAAATCAAGTTATTTTTCATTCATTAAAATTGATGTTGAAAAATACAGGTTCAAGACTAAAGTTATCGTTTTTTTACAGACTCAATTCGGAATTCACCAAATCATATTTAGGATTTACTAAGCTGCAGCTCTTCAGATATGCCGACCTGGATAAGTCCAGTTTAGCCGCTTCTAGAGAGGGCCTGTTTAGTCTAGGACAAAAAGACAAAGCAATTTATAGCATTTCAAACTTACCAAGAACGAAGTAGACACTGAAGAAAATGACAAAGGAAGTAGTTATGTCGACATCTAGCAATAATTAATCGACATCTGTAAAACAATATTACCATTGTTAAACATTAAATCATCAAAATATCTGTACATTATGCATCTCAATATGTAATTAGCTACGAACTTGTAAATGTATTTTTCATAATTAACATAATGAAGGTATCGTAATGTAGATAGTCAACATTTCATAACGTACACCTTTAGATATTAGCCGTTTGTAGTTATAAGCTAATCCAAAAAAAATTCGTAAGTAATTATTTTCATTTACAATGCAGCAGGCGATGCAGATATTGTTCTAACGCCTCTTAAGTAAGCTATGGATTACTTACAGTAAGAAATTACTTTTCCAGAAACGCCCAATAACTCTTAAATTATTATTTTTTCTTCTTCAAATACTAAAACGCAAAAAATTGCGACGCGCAAGTTTGCTGGGAAAGCTTTAAGTCATTCGATTAAAAGAGAATAAAAATGGATAAGTTACCTTAAGACTGGAAAAGTCAAGCTTACAAATTTCACAAACCAAGGCAACTTAATTGATTTGTGAAATCCCAAAGGACTTGTCCAAAAGCTTAGCTTACTTTTATAACTATTTACACATTCCTACCCCTATCAATAATTGGCTATCTCAGAAACAGTGGCGCAGCGCGTTAGGTAAAATTTGCATAAGTTAGACACTATCAAGCTGTAATATGCCCTGCAAATTTACATAAAATCTTAATGTATTTTTCAAGTTTGGTTGATTTCGTGTATCATACTAGAGTACGTGCTTGCCATTTACTAATCCAATTGGGAGCTTATCCCTATCAAACTTGAATTGAGTTGAATTTTCGTCGCACTGGAGCTACAAGGGCTATAGGTAACGGACGTCGCAATTTAAGGCTCGTTTACATGAACCATCGAATCCATGGATTGAAGAGCAAATTTAGCAATTTTTCCCTCTTGGGGATCGTCTCCCAGACAGCACCGGAATTGCATTGGGGGACTTCGCAAACCCTCCAATGAAGGAGGGTCGTCTCTTGACACGGTTCCAATTAAAGTACGAGGCGTCGTCATTTATGGCCAATTACGGCCAACACAGCTAATTTCGCATCGTAATTTAGAACCCTGGTCAAGATATGAGTTTCTTTTTTTCAAAAAGAATGGAATCATAAAATAGAAACTTGTATCTTGACCAAGGTTCTAAATTACGAGGCATAGCCAATTATGGCTAATTACGGCCATCACATCCAATTACGCCTCGTAATTTAAAACCCTGGTCAAGTGACGAGTTTGTTTTTATGATTCCCTTCTTTTCCCCCCTTCTTGATTAGTTAGAGTCTCAAAGTTTTTTGCATTTGGATTTTTCATTAAAGCTACGGACCACTCCGAATAGAGAGCGTTATATTTTATAACCACCCCGTACATGATGTAGAATGGAAAAAATTTTTAGTAGCAAATTCAATTTTTTTATGTTGACTATTTAGAGGAATCGGTAACCTACTTGTTTTTTTTTTCTTTAAATTGAGATAGACATAAATATATATTTTTTATACGTGAAAAAAAGTCAAAAACATACCTTTTATTTATACTTTTTTTTAAATTTAAATATCTGAAGTTATTCAAAAATATTAAAAAATTTTATATATATTTCAAAATCCTTCTTCTAGTTCAAATTTTTTTCCAGTGAAATTTTTTTGAAAGGACTATTAATTCATTTATAATAACTTTAGGGATTGTATTTGGAAAACGAAGCATAGTTTTGGAATTTTTTTGTGACTTAAAACTTTTAACTTTTTAATTTGTTAAAAAAAATCTATCAAATATTTAGGCTATTCAATCCCGAATTATCTTCATTGTACTCATGTGTGCATTACAAAGAATTGATCGCTTTCCATAAACATTTATTGGAGTTTAACCCTCTAATGCATACACTCTTAAAACAAACACTCCTAATTTAACTCAGTCTGAGTGGATTTCACTCCTCCAGACTGGAAAATGCACTTCTCCTTTTGGAGTGGATCCATTGCGTGTTAAACCTCCGACAGGATCACTCCAAACGAGTGATTTTAACTCAGTCTGGAAAAATATGCATGCCTTTACGGTGTTGAAAATGCACTTCTCCAACTGGAGTGGATTTCACTCTTTTGTTTTAAGAGTGTAGTGTTACCGTTCGGTAAAAAGTTATATAATCCTCTAGTCCAGGCAACGAAGGCTGAAAAAAGGGTCTAGAGGGAAAGTTTTGGAACACAATTTTTGACTTCATAACTTTGTTTAGACTAGTTAGGAGGTAAACATATCAAAAGTCCCCGCCCCTAGCCCCTGTGCTAAAGGGGGGAGGGGGGGTTGAATGTCCCATTTTTCGGTTTTTCGCTTATATCTCGATAACTATGAGTTCTAGCTATATAATTGTAATACACAAAATGAAAGCTGATTAAATTTGCTACAAGCTGCACCCCTCAAGTGTTTAAATATCTTGTATAGTTTTCGAGATATCCGCTCTTGAAAGTCAGTAATTTTGGAGAAAACACTTCTCCCCCCACATTTTCCCTCTTTTTTGACCGGATAACTCTTCAATAATGCACCGAAACACTAAATTTTGGGTTTAGATTGGTAGAGAATTTAATTCTTTTCACTAATATATATTATTTACTATTTTATCTATTTTCCTTCAAATTTTAAAGCGGTTTCAGTGTTGAGTGAAGATTGTACTGAAAGTCCCATAGAGCTAATGCATAAGTTTTGAAATCGCAACTTTTGGAAAACAATTTATTTGCCATGTTATTCCATTTTCACAAGGTATTAGAATCATCATAACATCAATTTAACACAAAATTGAAAAGAAAATAACATCCGGTTATTTAATTATTAATTAATAAAGTTTTAAAATAGTGGCGCCGTCTGCTGTATATGTTTGAAATTTTAAAACTTCAAAAATATATAATTAAATAACTAGATAATATTTTTGTTTCAAATTTGTTTCATTTCGATGTTATGTTGATTCCCGTACCTGGATAAAAAGGGCTAACATGACAAAGCAATACATCTGTGGAAGTTGTTATTCCAAAACTAATGCATTAGCTAGCTCTATCGGACTGACAACCCCTCTTATGTACACTTATTCTATACTGAACGTCTAAATAACACTGATACTCATTTTGTAGGCACGTTGTTACTTTAATATTTTATCTATTTTATTTCATTCCTCTAACTCCAGTGGGAGAACGATCAGATGATCTCCCTGTTCTTCTTCATCTTCGGAGTCAACTTGAGAGACATTTTTGAGGCTAGTCCCCTGGGAATTTTGGCATTCTGAGGAACATTTGAGACTTGATTTTTTACAGCTACAGTTTGAGCTGGCACAGACTTTCATGTTTCTGCAGAAAATTATTTCCATAATATTGTCAGGTGCTGCTGCTAACTCACTGTGCACTTTGACCATCAGGCAGTTATTTCAATCTTCCAATCATACACAAGAGGAGGCAGGTCATTTCCCAGCCACAGCTCATCTTGGTGTAATATTCAGAGGAAATACTGATTTACTCCTTCCTCGGTGGGAAGAAGACGATATATCAGGCTTGATGGCGGCTCCGGATTTCAAGAGTGAATTATACCTGTGGCATTGGGGAAGGCCTCTTTCGTTGGAGCCCCATAACACCTCAAGATGCAGGTATTGCCTGCCTTTTGTACCTGATATGTGGTTAAGGAAGGGTATGAAAAGACCGCTGCTGCTTTCTGGACTTCTGACGACTTCGTACACAACTTCACAAATGCGATCCCGCTTTTTCGAAATGTGAAAGATGTAGTGTCGCATCCAGCTATTGTGCTTGCAAAAATAGCACGTCCTAAACCCAGTTGCTGTAACTATTGGGATGAGAATAAAAAATCCTTTGTCTTCCCACATCCAGGCTTTATGAAAACGATGTCCTTATGCACATCAGCTGTATAGCCATCAAGAGGACTGTAAGGTCGACACAAAATATTAAAGTATAACAACGTGACAGCAAAATAAGTATCTGTGTCATTTCCAACATTATCACAGCCGTATGCCGTATCCACTATCAGAACGTCCACATCCCTTTCTGCTCGAAGGGTCCTACATTCAATTGTCCTCAAGCTACACCTTAAGTATGTTGATGAGACCATTTTATTTAAATTGTTCGACAGAAAATCATCTTGCTTGACGTTTATCTTGGTGTCTTCAGTGAAAAGGATATCAACCGACTGCGACTTCTTGAGTCGATAGCTCTTCTGCTGGTCCCAGTGCACAGTGCGTTAGCAGCAGCACCTGACGATGTTCTGAAAATTATGTTCGGATGATGTAAGAAAGACTGTGCCAGAGCAAGTGTAGCAGCAAAAATAGCAAGCCTCAAAGGTCCTAGAGCATGCCAAACTTACCATTGAAACAGCATCAATGGTTTCCCTCAAATTGACTCAGAAGATCAAAAACATGAATAGCATCTGACAGTTTTCCCACTGGTGTTTGACGAATGAAATAAAATAGATAAAATATTAAAGTAACAACGTGCCTACAAAATGAGTATCAGTGTTATTTAGACGTTCAGTGTAGAATAAGTGTACATAAGAGGGGTTGTCAGTCAGATAGAGCTAATGCATTAGTTTTGGAATAACAACTTCCACAGATGTATTGCTTTGCCATGTTAGCCCTTTTTATCCAGGTACGGGAATCAACATAACATCGAAATGAAACAAATTTGAAACAAAAATATTATCTAGTTATTTAATTATATATTTTTGAAGTTTTAAAATTTCAAACATATACAGCAGATGGCGCCACTAATTTAAAACTTTATTAATTAATAATTAAATAACCGGATGTTATTTTCTTTTCAATTTTGTGTTAAATTGATGTTATGATGATTCTAATACCTTGTGAAAATGGAATAACATGGCAAATAAATTGTTTTCCAAAAGTTGCGATTTCAAAACTTTATGCATTAGCTCTATGGGACTTTCAGTACAATCTTCACTCAACACTGAAACCGCTTTAAAATTTGAAGGAAAATAAATAAAATAGTAAAATAAGATATATTATTGAAAATAATTAAATTCTCTACCAATCTAGGGCCAAAATGTGGTGTTTCGGTGCATTATTGAAGAGTTATCCGGTCAAAAAAGAGGGAAAATGTGGGGGGAGAAGTGTTTTCTCCAAAATTACTGACTTTCAAGAGCGGATATCTCGAAAACTATACAAGAAATTTAAACACTTGAGGGGTGCAGCTTGTAGCAAATTTAATCAGCTTTCATTTTGTGTATTACAATTATATAGCTAGAACTCATAGTTTTCGAGATATAAGCGAAAAACCGAAAAATGGGACATTCAACCCCCCCTCCCCCCTTTAGCACAGGGGCTAGGGGCGGGGACTTTTGATATGTTTACCTCCTTACTAGTCTAAACAAAGTTATGAAGTCAAAAATTGTGTTCCAAAACTTTCCCTCTAGAACTCTTCGTTGCCTGGACTACTCTCTATTCCATTAAATTAGACCTCCCTCTCGACAAGTTTGTGTTTTTTTCATCTATTACATTCCATTTTGAAGTTTTAGTTAATAAAAACCCTCATAAATGACAGTAGTAAAAGTGTATTCAAAATTAAAAAGTGAAGTTTATGTCTGTTGTGAATTTACGTGTTTGGGAGTATTCAAAGTAATAATATAAAATTATCAATAAGCTTTATTT
The DNA here is from genome assembly GCA_023701765.1 of Hylyphantes graminicola. Taxonomy (NCBI): domain Eukaryota; kingdom Metazoa; phylum Arthropoda; class Arachnida; order Araneae; family Linyphiidae; genus Hylyphantes; species Hylyphantes graminicola. Next base: position 37,806,543 of record CM043121.1, read on the forward strand.
TTATGTATTATTTATTAGAAATATAAAAAAAGTTCATTAGCTTAAGGGGTCACAGGAGTCTTAAAAATGTGCAAAGAAGGTACTACAAAACATAGTTTGATCTTTCATGTCATTTTTGAACTACTCAATGTATAAGTATAATTTTTTATATGTAATTCTACAAGATTTATTTATTATAAAACTAGTTTTAAAATGTATGAAACTTTGGCCAAAACTAAAATAAATGATATTAAACATGAAGCTATTTGAACACATTGTGATTAGGCTTGCGCGTCAATTGTGAGGTCAAAATTGAAAAAATGACCAAGAAAATGACTTTATATTGTACAAATATGTACAAACAAAGACTTATACCTAAATTCTCAGCTCAATTTTAATTAGAAATTATTTTAAGAACTTTTTTCTAAAAAAAAATTAATATTAATTTAAAAATTTTGATTTTAAATTTTTTTAAAAATAATTTCCAATTAAAATTGAGCTCAGAGTACAAAGTTTCATAGAAATGAAAATAATGTCTCGATTGGTTAATCAATGCGGTTGTCAGTGCATATCCAGCCATGCCATTAATCACAGCCAACAAAACCAGTACGTAACTACGTCACGTGAAATGTGCAGATTGAAGACATCATTCACGAGGTTTGTGCAATTTGTTGTTCATGTTGTGAAAGCTGGTGATAAATAGATAGTCATATTGAGGAATCAATACGTTCTACTTTTTACGTTAAAAATGTTTAGTTTGAATTATTATTGCACTAGAGCTACACAAAGGCTATTGGCGACGGGCGTCATATTTTAGAGCCACAGTCAAGTGACGAGCCGACACCTGAGTAGGCACCCAACGCAGCCGTTAAGGGCCACATCTTACGCAGCGTTAGGACTTTGAAGGATATTCAACGTGCACTATCTTCACACTGGGTATTAATCGTCGGACGTTTTGACTGCACGGGCCGTTTTATAGGTCGGCAGTTATTTTGGCAATGACCAGAACCAAACCAGGGACCTTCCGCATGCTAGGTGAATGCCTAACCGACTGGGCTCCCAAGACCCTTGTTTTAGGTTAGAAATGTAATGTCTTGTAATTTAGATATATTGAGTAGAAATTTCGCGTATCCATTGCCTTTTTTTCATTGGGGACATGTTTCATATGAAGACTATATACATTTTGTTTTACCCAACAAAAAGTAGACTAGACTCCCCAAATAAATAACACACGGAATAACACTGAGCGGTAACTCTTTTATTATTGCAATTCTGTACTTATGATTCTATGCTTTTTTAGTATTATCAAACAATGTAAATCTATAATAATAAAAGAAAGAGTCTGTCTGTGTGTATGTATGTCTGTGGATCGCAAAACACCTACTTAGAATGCTCTAAAAAATTCGAAATTTTTAATATAGATTCCTTTTAATACCTACGTGTGCACCTGAGGCTTAGTTTTTTCATATTTGTTCTATTTTTAGAGAAAATTCGAAATAACTGGAAAAAAATACACCACTTTCGCTCAAATCCGATAGCTTTTTTTCTTTCGCGTTGTCATTGGCTTAAGAAATTAAATTAAGCTCAAAATAATTCAAATTTGAAATGTTTATTTTATTCTTTTGCCATTATATTTAGAAACTACATTATTTATTTAAAAAATAATTTATTCAAGGATATCGCGGTAGGTCTGTTTATGATTATTTAATGTCTTCATTTTTTCGCCAAATGCATTGCCAAACTTGCTAAAATGTTACCTAAAAAAGCACCAGATGGGTAAAATTTATTTTGTTTAAATAATTAATCTGGTTGGTTTCTCCACGATCATCGTGATTGACCTGAAAATGTCAGGGTTTGTAGCTATATCTATATTTTCTCGCCAAATTATTACCAAAAATGTGCCACTGACCTAAGAGTTTTTTTTTGGGGGTTTTTTTTCTGGCTGTTACCAAGTCATCGTGTTCTAGAGCTGTACCAAACTATCAAAGACTGTTGAATCTTCATTTTTGCGCCAAATATGTTATCAGAATGACGGAAGGAGTGCAAACATTTTGTATCCTCAAGTTCTTCTACATTAATGTTCGAATCTGACAAACCACTGGTTTTGCTAAATTTCAGGTAGTCAATCTTATTGAAGCAGAGAACAACTTTTCAATATTCTTTACGACACCCATTTTCCATTAAGTTAACGGGTTCCCAGCAAGGCGGGACCATACTGCTAGTATTTAATAAAGTAGAACTTCGAACAATTATAAGTGATTATTATTAAGTATCATTAAGTAATTGGGACCTAACTACATTTGGATAATAATCATGATAATGCTAAATCTGCCTCTTTACAAGTTTAGTTGACGTATAACGTAAGATGGAAAGAAAGTTAAGTGATATAATCAAATATTCAGACATTCACAGTATGTGATAGTTGAATGTCGGAATAACATTTTTTTAGATACGAATAGTTTTCCCCTTTATTTAAGGAGTATTAAGAAAACGCAACAATAGTTTTTTTATTAAAGTATAATAAGTCCATGAGCTAAACTTTTTTTATCATCACGTAGGACAACATTTCAGATTTGTATAGTAATTGGAATTACATGGTGGATGAATAAAAAAAAATAATGATGCATCTGTATAAGTTTTCTCTATATTTTGAAAGCATTTCTTGGGCCGTTATTGTTATATAAGTACACCAAGTGCCAAGACTTTTTTTTAAATTAATTTTTTAAGCTACTCATTGGTATAGCAAAATGGTTGCGAGCTAAATAATCGGAATATAACCTTTCCTAGTGGCAGAATTTGCCATTGTATTTTTCCTTAAAAGTTGTAAGAAAAATTTAGTATATTGTATAGCTTGGTAACTTTTTTTTTCTATTTATTACAATTGCACCATTTCAACACATTATTTCGATAATTGTAGCCATAAACGCGTATGCGAATAGCCAAAACTTACTAAGCTAAAAATGGGGATAAATCAATTTTAAGGGAAATTTATCCTTTTGCAAGAAATTTACTTGTGAGCCATAAAATACATGCCAATAACTGCTTTCAATGTATTTTATAATTATGTGCTCCGTCGTTAACCAACAGTTAAAATTTTTTACAGGGTCAGTAAATGAAATGAATAAAAGGAATGAAAATGGTCGTGTGTCCATTCTATCTGTATATTAAGCACTAATCAGTAATAAATGACGTCTAACCCCTTATTTTTAGCTCTAGGGCTTTGTAACAGTAATTTTTCCCCTATCCAAGACCATTTAAAAACATAACTCTGAATATTCACTCGGAAAATAGCCAGTACGTGGAGCAGTCGCCCTTGTCGTCTTAAAGCGCATAACCATTTTACTATACCATGTCAAAATATTTTGTTGCTGTATCTACCATATATAGTTATTACAGGTTTCAACTTTGAAGTAAACGACAAGATAACTATTTTTTTTTAATACAAAGCAAAAAACCTTAATACAGCACCTGCTATTAAATTTTTTGCGTTATTTGTAAAACCATTTAAGAAGACTTTACAAACAAAGTTCAGCTCATACGAACCCACTTATTGCATCTTTAAAAAGAAGACTTTTTTTTATGTAAACCAACATGTTAAGAATAGCGGTGCTATACTTTTACACTTTTTTCACATACTTGCATTTCTTTAAATGGATCATTCCAAATTAAATCAACAAGACGCACAAACTCACCACCTTTGATTTGGACTAAAGTATCAAAAAATGGCTTTTTATTGTTATTTGAAGAATATCAAAAGTAAGTTTAAAAAACAGTATTGTCTTTTCAAAGTTGTTTAAGATAAAAATAGAAAGAAATTTGTATATAAAGCTTAACATTTTTTAAAATTATTTAAAGTATCATAAGGTACCCTGCGTGAGTGAAATTAAAGTAGTATTATGATGATTCAGCGATAACGGCCAAAAAGTTTAAAAAACTTTAGTTCTAAACTAGGGTTTTTCTTAATAGTTTGCAAAATATTCTCTATTCTTAGGGTAAAGTAATATATCACTTCAAATTATTATTATTTTTTTTTTTTTTGGTTTTTAACTCAAATGAAATTCGGAATATATTCAATAATTTATTGCTTAAATTTTTTTTTAAATTTTTCTAATTCAAAAAGTACGATACTTGACGGCTCTTAAAAATCTGAGTTGGTCGGGTTGAATTTTTTTTGTGGGGGAGGGGGTGGGGAACACTAAAAAATTCAAACTTAATAAAGAAACACTTTATTGTATTTTTCTTAATTTAAAATTTTAATTTCCTAAAACTATAATTCCCTCCCGAATTTTTTGTTGTTCAGTTTTTTCCTTAATTCTTTTGAACCGATAGTTGTAGCTGCTTTTGAAAAATCCATGGAATGTCAATTAAAAATATTATATATTAAATTAAATACACTAAATACAATATAAATAACTTTGCATTGTTACATTTAATTAATTTTCTTATTATTAACTTTACAATATTATTTTATAAGTTAATTTCGAGCATTTAATAACTATTTAATTTGCATTAAATAATAAAAATTAATTGGCAGGATTTAATAACTTAATAACTATCATTCAAAATTAGTGAGCTAATCAAGGCTTTAAATAATTACATAAATAAATACAATATAAGTGTTTCGATATTAAGGGCCAAATCCCCCCGCCCCCATCCCTCCTTGTGGTTGAGCCATCGAGTTAAAATGCTTTACACTTTTAAAACTTATTTATTATGATGATTACTTTTTGATGATAACTACTTCTATCATAGATTTATGTATAATGGGGGAGTCAAAACTAATTTTTATTTCATATTTTGAGATTTTTTTAAAAAAATTTTTTAATTAAATTTAAAAATTTCAATTATAGGGTAGGGTAGGGTATTTTACATATATATTCCGACTTGTGTGCTTGCTCAGTGAGCCGCTTATAAGTCTTCGTCAAGTAAGACAGACACAGAAAGATTTTTTACTGTCACAAAGAGAGGAAATACACCCAGGGCGAAGGCGGGAATCGAACCCGCGCCCGTTACAGCACGCAGACTGCTGGCCTGCGATGCTTACCACTCGGCCATCCGGGCCCCTTCAATTATATCTAGCAGGGGAAAGTAAATAAGTGTGCGTTATAATATCCCTAGAAAACTTCTCAGATTATGCTAAATGAATGAAATGGTTGATAAATTTCAAATCTAAGTCAATGGTGCCTCGAAAACTACACGAAATATTAAATATAGGAAGTGAAAATACAACGGAAATAATGAAAACGTTCTTTAAAAAAAATAGGCCTTTGTTAAAGTCACTCAATATAGACTTTTACTCGACGCAAAGAAGTGCCGTAACTAGTAGTTAACGTGATTGAACGAACGCTTTTCGGTTCTCCCTCGTGTAGTTCTAATGCGACGATAATTCAAACCTATCCTAGCCTATCCTATCATTTCGGTTGGGTTATCGGCCGACTTTTGGCGAGATTTTGAAAAGCTCACCAAGGGTAACCTTTCAATAAATTTCTACTGTTTTGCAAAGTTAGATAGCACATGTGGGAACTTATGTGACGATATACTGATTCAATTACTCGCGCTCCTCCCCGCATCATAACTAATTTCGTCTAACAAACCAATGTATGCTAATTGCATATCCAGCAAATCTCTGATTAATTATCGGGATAAGATCTGTGCTTTTTCTTTTAAAAAAAATATTAATAACCCAAAGCGCTTGAAAAAAAGCTGTTTATATTTTTTTCAATCGATGCCATATTGTGTGTGAAATGTGTGTGCCAATTTTGTTTTCTGTTACTACTGCACCTACATCCAATGTCAATGTTACACCTGGAGATACCTTGTACTCATTTTATATACATATATAAGTCTTTTAATTTCTATATTTATTGTTTTTAAGGATATGTAATAGTCCTAATTGGAGAATCTATTGGAATAGTGATATCTGCTTAAAAAAGAGTAATGGCTTGCTATGAGAGGGGGGCTGGGGAGACCAGTCGGTGAGGCACTCGCCTAGCATGCGAAAGGTCCCAGGTCCGGGCATCGCCAAAATAGCTGCTGACCTATAAACGGCCCGTGCAGCCAAAAATGTCCGACGAATAATACCCCGTGTAAGGGAGTGCACGTTAAATATCCTTCAAAGTCCTAACGCTGCGTACGATGTCGCCCTTAACGGTTGCGTTGGGTGCCTATTCAGGTGTGGCTCGTCACCTGACTGTGGTTCTAAAATACGACGCCCGTCGCCAATAGCCCTCGTGTAGCTCTAGTGCGACGATAATTCAAACCAAACAAAACTGCTATGAGAGGTTATATTTAAAATACTTATTACATTTAAGGTTTTGATTGAAGCATTCGTTACAATTCCAAGCAATAAAGTCGCCAAAAATGTACAACCGCCTCAAAACTTAATATTTTCAATGGTAACCTTAAGCTGTGCGGCCGTTAAACTGTATATACTGTGTTTAGTCGCTAGATAAAATAATAATATTTTATTAAAACTATATTTACGAGATATTGAATGGGTTTCAGAATTTATAGTATAGTTTAATCAAATTAGTTTATGCTCTAATATTTGTAATTTTGAAATAAGCAATCAACAATGGTTTACAAAAAAAAACATATTTATTTCTCATCAATTCAAACACAGGATTACAATGAAACCTTGCTTAGCACTTGAATTTCATGTTATTTTTATAATAAGTGTAAATCACGGTTTTAAATCATTGTTAAAACCAACAGGATCGGCAAGGTCAATTTTGAGCTTCTCACAATTTCTGTGTAGAACGTTTAGTCTTCTTACATTCAAAAGTCCATGGAGCACAATTTCTGGCAATCTTTGTCTTCTCTAGAGTTATTAACGTCCAGAAGATTATTTTACTAGATAAAAGAAAAAAGAGATGACGAGTAAGGTTATATAATTTTTAATCTGTAGAAAGAATTTTTTTTAATTAAACTGGCTACTTATCTTACTTTAGAGGCAATTATATACGATAACTGTTATTGTCAGTTAGAACTTAGATATTATTATGAAGTAAAGAAAGAAATTATTATATTATTTTATATATTGATTGCATTTTGATGGATTAGAGATTAAGTATTTTAATTTATTTACCCTCATACTTTAATTTTTGAAATACCAACTTATCATGTACTAGAACTGGAAAATAAAACATTTTAGGACTTGGGCTTTTTCCTTTCGTGAACAAAATACCAATTTAGAAACGTAATCAAATCGTACTACTAATTAATTTAAATACAATTCTTTTATTTTTAATTTATTATTAAATTTAGGATAACCTCACACCAAGATTAACAAAAACTAACACATTCTAATTTTTTTTTTCGTGCGTAAAGTTTACTTACATATGAATTTTTATTTTCTTGCAACTTTGATTAAAGAAAGGTAACTCTGTCTTCACTGGTTATCCTTCCTCGTGTCGCCCCTGAAGAACTTGCGAACTTTAACGAATTTGGAGCGTATCCAACGGACGACTCTTCTGCCACGCTTAGGAATTTTTTTACCTAAAAAAAACAAATACAAAATAAGACAAATGAAGCATTTAAATTTAATGTTCTGATATATTACATCATTTAATAATAATAATTAGAGATAAATTTACTATCTATTTATAAAAATGAAGTTTTGGCTTAATTTTATATGGAAATGGCTAACATAATCAATCATTTACGAATTACGATTGTATTTTTAATTCATTAAGAAAATTCTTAGTAATATTGCAATATGTTTTAGTTCAAATCAATTATTTGTTTTGATAATTAGAACCCTCATCGTTTTGTAATGATTTTATTCCATATACATCTTAAATTTGTAACTAGTATTTCATAGTCACTTTTAAATTATGCAAGTATACACAAAAGAGTTACTGTACTTACTTGTGGTAGTTTCAATTTCTTTAAACGATTCACTGGTTTTCACGTCTAGAGGGGGAGTTCTTGATAATTGTTCAGTCTCAATGCATTTGACATCAACATCTCCCACTTGTTCATTCGGATTTGTTGCACTGGTTTTCACGTCTGAAGGGGGAGTTCTTGTTGTTCGTTCAGTCTTAATACATTTGACATCAACATCTCCCACTTGTTCGTTTGTATTTGTTGGACTTGGAATAACATAATTTAGTGTTATAGATGGCCATTTAATGAGTGCCACAGTATTTTTTGCAATTGTTTCTATATCCTCTGGTGTTATAACATATTTATTAGGACAATGTTGTAAGATATCCTGTCCAAGATTTCCAAAAGCCTCCCTTGTAATGCTTAAACAAAGCTTATTGATGCAATCGCCAAGGGGGTCTTTTTCAACTGCTTCAGTGCAATTCTTAGAATCATTTTCAGGACCAAAAGATGATTCATTGATTTCGTCGCATGTAGACGAGTTTAATGTTTCTGTTTCACTAGAAGTGCACTGTTCTTCGTTTCGAAGCACTTCAATGTATGCTCGAAATTCTTGAGAGTCCATGGACACTGAAACGTAGTAATTAAAAATATTAATTGTTAAATGTTGTGTCGAAGATTTTTCATTAAAAACCCATTTTTATTGTGAGTTAAGCAACGTAATTCTTACTCCTGAAACCTTTAAAATTGTTGACTCATGTCACTTTTAAATTAGACTAGAACATATATATAGAACTAAAGTATTTGGATATTACACCACATTTATTTAACTAAAAAAGATTCCAATTGTTTTAAATAATAACTAAATAAATAGTTTAAAAAAAACATTAAAAGTGTTTGAAATGAAAGAAAGATAATATTTAATAACTTGGGTTTCAGGATTCACACGTTTGCTCTAACCAAAAGCAAATTATCAAATTAACATGGAAAACATGATACATTAACTTCGACAT